>SJYX01024080.1:267012-297307 GCA_006410675.1 Oreotragus oreotragus | reverse complement strand
CACAGAAGAATTGATGCTTTTGAACTGTGGTGTTGGAGAAGACTCTTGAGAGTCCCTTGGACTGCAAGGAGATCCAACCAGTCCATTCTGAAGGAGATCAGCCCTGGGATTTCTTTGGAGGAATGATGCTGAAGCTGAAATTCCAATACTTTGGCCACCTGATGCGAACAACTGACTCACTGGAAAAGACCCTGATGCTGGGAAAGATTGAAGGTGGGAGGAGAAGGGGACGACAGAGGATGAGATGATTGGATGGCATCATTGACTCGATGGACATGAGTTTGAGTGAACTCCGGCAGTTGGTGAAGGACAGGGAGGCCTTGTGTGCTGCAGTCCATTGGGCTGCAGAGACTCAGACACGACTGAGCAACTGAACTGAACTGAACAGAGATGCTGGTATAAACAGTATTTCTGTTGTATAAAAAGATAATTCACCAAAGTTTTCCTAAATTAGGTAAGAATTCTTTATCCTAATAATTCTTCATGGTGCTATAATGGTTCCAGAAACTTTGGATAACTGAAAGTTTCTCAAGACTTATATCAGAGCTTGTGACTAGAACTGCATTTTAGAACACAGATTAAGGCTCTGCAGAAGGGATAAAGACTTTCTGCAGCATTCCTCAAAGAAACAATTCAAGGCTCTCTTCCCTTCGCTGTCCGATTTCCAGGCCACAGATATGGCTGTTTTGCGACTTCGCATCAATAGTCACTATCACTAAGCCTGAAATGCTTATGTTTTATGTCTCACGGTGGAGGGATTCTGGTTAGATTCACTAGCCAGCTGAGAGCTGGTTTGCTTTTTACTCTTGCCATCTACTGTCCCCTTGTAAACAGATTTTGCACAAAGGCTAAGACAGTGCAATTCAAGTATGGGTCCGGCAGGTGGCAACACGAGATCAACACATCAACTCTCCAGCCAAAAAAAAGCTTAAAATCAACATGCATATCACAAAGTCTGCTTATGCATAAATTTTAAATTATAATTGGGGCACAAAGGCTAAGACAGTGCAATTCAAGTATGGGTCCAGCAGGTGGCAACACGAGATCAACACATCAACTCTCCAGCAAAAAAAAGCTTAAAATCAACATGCGCATCACAAAGTCTGCTTATGCATAAATTTAAAATTATAATTGGGGCCAAAGCCCTCAGATTTCACATTAAAATCAATCTTATCCTGCCACAATTACTATTAAATTGGGGAAATCTGAGAGAAGGACACCGAACAATAGCAAAACGACTGGCTGGTTTGCGCCCACTGTGGTATTCAACGGTTATCACAGGCCTGTTAGGCTCCTGGACAAGGAGGGCTGTTGTGGAGCCCTGGCTTCAGAAGGTACCTGACGACATTACAAGGTTATTTTGCCAGATCTACAGGAAAGACGAGGTCAGTTTTACATACCATGTGTAATCCCCGATAATGCTGATAGTGTTGAATGCGTCGGCAGCCCATGTGATGGGCCTCTGATTGAGAACCTGCCGCAGTGTGAAGCGATGGTCTCCAGGGTCTTCCATATTCACGTAGTATTCAAACACCCCAGTCTGGTCAGCAAAATTCGGAGCTTCACTAAAAAACGGGTAATCTGTTCAGAACACAATAAATTCTGTGCTGAGTTATCGAATCCTTAGAGCATCTCTCCTCTCCAGTGTTTCCTGGCACACTCTGATATACTTTTGAAAAGTTTTAAATGATGTTTTGTATTGTTGTTCAGTTGCTAAGTCGTGTCCAACTCTTTGCGACCCCATGAACTGCAGCGGGCCAAACTGCCACGGGATTTCCCAGGCAAGAATACTGGAGTGGGTTGTCATTTCCCTCTCTAGGGGATGTTCTCAACCCAGGGATCGAACCCGTATCCCCTGCATTGGCAGGCAGACTCTTGAACACTGAGCTACCAGGGAAATGGTACTTATAAACAGTCAAAGGGTAGGCTTTAGGTAATTAAAGAGCTACTGACTTTATGTCATCTTTATTAAATATCAATATGATCAGTCCGACATACAGACTGTACATATTCAATCCATGCAAATGCTTAAGAGGAAGGTTCCTGAGTTCAGGAACACGCAGACCTGGGTTCAAAGTCTAGCTCAGTCAGTTCCCCAGGCAAGCTGTTTAACTTCCCTGACTTCCAGGCTTTCAATGGCATGAAAGTGGTATGCACTCGGTAGAAACTGCACCTCAAATTTTGGATTTTGAGGAGCACACCCTCTCGTGGTGTGGGCAGTGGCAGTGAGCGCCATCAGCCACACAGCCTCGAGGGCAAACGTCAGCGTCACTGAGCGCCGCCCTGGGCCCTGACGGCCGTCCTGGGCTCCCTTTCCTTACAGCTTCGGGAGCGACAGGAGACACGCCATACCTCGTGGGGCTCCATGCTAGAGGGCTCTGCCCAACTGCTGGGACACGTAAGTGTTCGGAGCACACCGAAGGTAGGCCAGGCTGAGTGAACAGGTTTGGTAGGCGAAGTATATTAAAGTACAGGAAGTACATTTTTGACTTACGGTATTTTCTACTTATGGCGGGTTTATCAGGACCTACCCTACTGTAAGTTGAGTAAGGTCTGTACAACTTTCACTCCAACAATAACCTCTAAATTTTTTCTGGCACTGAAAATTACAGGGCCCTTAAGCTGCGAGGTTACTTGGAAGCAACAAAGAAATTGGGTCCCTTTTACCACATAGAGATTTAGAACTAAATCAATGTACTCCTCACAGACCCCGTCTTGCACCAGTTTGATAGGTAGAAATCTATGCATTACTGCTGAATATGGGAACCAAGTTAAGTGTCAGTACAAAGACCTACCAATGTTGAAGTTATCCTCATAGACAGAAGGGAAGCGCTGGGACTTGGGAGGCGGCGGGAAGCTGCCCTTGCGGCCGGAGGTGAGCGTGGTGAGGGTGAACAGCTCGTCCTCCTGCAGTTCCAGCGTGAAGCTGCCACCACTGTCGAGCAGCTGAGAGAGAAACGACGCTGTGGTCAAGCCAGGCACCTCAGCTCATCTCACGTGAGTCAAATAGCTTTTTAAAAAATGAGCTTAAGAAATGCCGAAGTGATTTCTGTTGGAACTCCCTAATTGTGAATATACACACTTAATACCAAGGCCCTGGAAATCTTTTTTACTTAAGTTCTTTAGAAGACTTTATACGATTACATTCTAAAAAGGATATTAGGAGAATTTCACTTCATACAAGGAAGAAGGAACAGATGACCCCCAAATCTATCAGTCTATGCTTTTCCATTAGACTGTAAGATCTTTAAAGCCTGTGTATAAATTCAATATATGTACCTAAGAGATCTGCTTATTTATTTTTTAGGACTTCACTAAGGTAGAAATATTTGTAAAATTTTATTGTTGGCTCAGCTATTAAACATAGAAAACCTTACTATTAATTTTTTTTAAAGTCCTACCTACTCATTACATGTTCAATACATATTTCAATTAGCAAACTAGGTTTATGTTTTGGCAATTTAATCTCTTAAAGCCATAATCACTTCATTCTAAAATGAGTAGAAAATACATACCACATAGGGCTGTTGTATTAAATAAGACAAAATTTATGAAGTTCTAAGCTCAGTGAGTGACCCAGAAGAAACATTCCCTACATCATAGGTGTCCTACAGCAAACAGGCCTCTAACGACAGTGAAAGCTTTTGCATAATTGATGTTGGCACTAAATGTATGTTCACTTCATGAAATCTGAGCAGTTCTTTTTTTCTACTTTGAATTAAAGGTGTTTATATTACACCTTGGCTTTAATAAATTGTTGGTCAGATCTATGAAATATCTAATACCATAGTCTGGCTTAGGAATAACCCCAAATGATACATTTTTCTTATGGGAAAATCAATTTCATGATATTATTTCTAGCAATGTGTCATACAAAAAGTAGACACTACACTTACTTCATTTATTGATAGTGACTAGTTGAGTCACAGAACATTAATAATTACCAGAAAAAGTAGATTTTTGTCAATTAGGCGAAGTGATGTGCTTGCACGGACCAATTCAGTCTTTGAAACATTTACTGATAAGAAACCACCATTTACTAAGCTCCACACTAGGCACCTGGGACACAAAGGCAGGGACCTTTATGGATGTATAAGGCGGGGACTCAATCATCGAGGTATCTGGTGTAGCAGGGACGTGCTTCCTAAGCAACACACATCCCCAGGTGGCTATGACCCTAAGACTGGTGGGAAGGCTTCAGAGAAAGCCACACTTGGGGTGAGTCTTGAAGGATGATAAAAATACAAACAAGGCATCCCAGGAGGAAGAAAAACCATGTGCAAAGTCACAGAAGTAATTAACCTGGCATACCCATGCTCTGAAAATTGCAAGAAGTTTAGTGTGAGAAGAAAGATCAATTTAGTAGGACAGGCCTCTAGAAAAGAAAGCATTCTTTTACCTCGTGAGGTATTAATGAGGCCACATGTTACACTAAGGAATGTAAACTGACAAAATCATTAAGGCATTTGAGCAAAGGACAGACAAAAGCCAGCTCTGGGAGCAACGTGATGTTTGGGAGAGAGACTTACACAAGCAAAGAGAGAGTTTCTGAAATCCAAGACAGACCTGATGAGGAGCTGAAAAAGCAGGAGCAGTAGGGATGGAGAGTGAGGCGTGGGCAGCAGAGCTATGTGGGGGACCCTGTCTGTACTTGATCACTGAGGGTGTTCAAAGAATGGGCAGGAATGACAGTCTCAAACGAGACTCAGATTTCTGACTTGGGCAACCAAGTGATGGTACCACTCATCAAGACAAACTAAATACCAAGAGCAAACCCATCTACCAAAACATGCTTCCCTGGAGAGGACTTCTATTTTTAAAAATGGGGGCAACTTTATCTCTATTATGCTTCAGCCATAAATCAATTACGAAATTAAAAACTAATTCATTAATCAAATTTCTGTTCCCTACTGCAATGCTCAAACTATAGGAATTTATTTAAAACTACCCATAGAGAATCCAGTTGTTTGAAGAGAAATCTCTCCGATGGTTTTCCAAGTTTGGTATACCACACCTGCAGCTCGGGTATTTGGCTCTGAGGAGGAAACACAAAGAAAGCACTGCTGAGTGATTCACCATCTTCTGCTGGAGGACTTCTAAAACCTGTACTAGCAAGAATGAACCAAGGACAAGGTGCATTCTATTTCTAACTACCAAAAGACCCACCTCAAATCTTAAGTAACAATCATTTCAAAAGTAGGAAGACATTATTCAAGCAAATATTTTATTTCCTACAAACACTGCAGATTTTTGGCAAATGTTAAAAAAGATTTATATCTTTGCTTCAAAAATACTCATTATTATTATACCTATATAAAAAGCTTTTTAAGAATTTTCTGGCATTAAAAACCAATGCTTATGCAATTAGTAAAAAGTGTACTATATATATTTCTGTATTCAAATCTAACAACAGGTAGAAATAACAAGAATTTTGTATCTTTTTATATTGAATGTTGTAAAGAGCAGTGCTGGAAAGCTTCCTCAACTACACAAATGATGCTCTACCAAAAAGAATAACCTTCTTGCAAGTGACTTTTGTTAGGATTCTTCAGAACCACAAAGAGCATCACCTCCTCGTGGCTTCTGTACTTCCTGACTAACACCAGTCAGCAAAGAGAAGACACCAAGGCATTTAACAATGCATATGCAAACTCTTAATAGCTTATAATATTTCACTTAAAAACTCCTAGCTCATGAGAAAATACATAAATTCTCAAATAAAAACCAAAATAAAAGTTCCACTTATTTACTTACAAAAGAACCCTTAAGATCAAACGTAGCAAACTGATGTGACACATTGAAATAGGGAAGAAGTGGTCGTATACACTTGGAATGTTTATGACTCTAAGGAGAAAAAAAATCATGTCAGTTATTCAGATGAGATATAGGCCATTTTAAAGAAAAAGTCATTTACTGCACCTAGATTAACAGAAGTAACAAAGAGTGTATTTCACATTTTTAAAGACTATTTCTAACAAAACCTTTGTTGAATTGCCTATGCAATATAGTCCTTTACAACATCAGACTCTTCTTCCATCACCAGTCACATCCACAGTGTGAAATGTCTGTTCATTCCCAAGGCAAACCATTCAATACCACAGTAATCCAAGTCTAAACCCCAACCACTAATGCTGAAGAAGCTGAAATTGAACGGTTCTATGAAGACCTACCAGACCTTCCAGAACTAACACCAAAAAAAGATGTCCTTTTCATCATAGGGGACTGGAATGCAAAAGTAGGAAATTAAGAGATACTAGAGTAACAGGGAAATTTGGCCTTGGAGTACAGAATGAAGCAGGGCAAAGGCTAACAGAGTTTTGCAAAGAGAATGCACTGGTCATGGCAAACACCCTCTTCCAACAACACAAAAGAAGACTCTACACATGGAGATCCCCAGATGGTCAACACCAAAATCAGACTGATTATATTCTTTGTAGCTGAAGATGGAGAAGTTCTATACAGTCAGCAAAAACAAGACCAGGAGCTGACTGTGGCTCAGACAATGAACTGCTTATTGCAAAATTCAGACTTAAAGTGAAGAAAGTAGGGTAAACCATTGGACCATTCAGGTATGACCTAAATCAAATTTCTTAAGATTATACAGTGGAAGTGACAATAGATTCAAAAGATTAGATCTGATAGACAGAGTGCCTGAAGAAATATAGACAGAGGTTCATAACATTATACAGGAGGTGATGATCAAAACCACGCCAAAGAAAAAGAAATGCAAAAAGGCAAAATTGTTGTCTGAGGAAGCCTTACAAATAGCTGAGAAAACAAAAGAAGCTATAAGCAAAGGGAAAAAGGAAGGGCATCGCCATCTGAATGCAGAATTCCAAAGATTAGCAAGGAGAGATAAGAAAGCCTTCCTCAGCGATCAATGCAAAGAAACAGAAGAAAACATTAGAAGGGGAAAGACTAGAGATCTCTTCAAGAAAACTAGAGATACCAAGGGAACATTTCATGCAAAGATGGGCAGGCCCCTCACAGGGCAAGCGCAGCCTCACTCACAAGAGACAGGGGGGGCAGACAAGATGGCACAGGGACGGGGCGCCGGGTGGGACAGGCAGGCTCGGCGGATGAAGCGCCGAGACCGGGCAGCGGGGTCCTCATGGAGTGGTTTATTACGATTCCATCTCACAAGGCAGGTGGGCGGGCGGCAGCAGCACACGGACTCCAAGCCCCGACAGACGTCTGCCTCGGGCGCATGCAAACGGCGCAACATGGCCAAGCGCAGACACGGGGCAACTGAGGCGACACGGACACGGGACACGGGGTGGTGAGCAGGGCTGGGCGGTGGGTCCCTGGAGGGGCCTGGCCTCCCCAACCCTCGCGGGCAGGACGGGAAAATGAGATTCGTACTTCTTGTAAAATGCCCATTTGCTGGGTTACTTTCTTTCTCCTTATCTTGAAAAATAATAAAAAATAAACACACAGAGAAAAAAATCTCAAAAAAAGGAAAGGAATAAAACTCTAAGGCGGCGAGAGGCGGGAGCCGGGGAGCCTGATCGTGGTGGGGCGTCCACCCCCGCTCTTCACCTCCTCCCACCCGGGCCCGAGGGCAGGGCTCCCAAAGCCCCGCAGATTGGCTTTAATAAATTGTTGGTCAGATCTATGAAATATCTAATACCATAGTCTGGCTTAGGAATAACCCCAAATGATACATTTTTCTTATGGGAAAATCAATTTCATGATATTATTTCTAGCAATGTGTCATACAAAAAGTAGACACTACACTTACTTCATTTATTGATAGTGACTAGTTGAGTCACAGAACATTAATAATTACCAGAAAAAGTAGATTTTTGTCAATTAGGCGAAGTGATGTGCTTGCACGGACCAATTCAGTCTTTGAAACATTTACTGATAAGAAACCACCATTTACTAAGCTCCACACTAGGCACCTGGGACACAAAGGCAGGGACCTTTATGGATGTATAAGGCGGGGACTCAATCATCGAGGTATCTGGTGTAGCAGGGACGTGCTTCCTAAGCAACACACATCCCCAGGTGGCTATGACCCTAAGACTGGTGGGAAGGCTTCAGAGAAAGCCACACTTGGGGTGAGTCTTGAAGGATGATAAAAATACAAACAAGGCATCCCAGGAGGAAGAAAAACCATGTGCAAAGTCACAGAAGTAATTAACCTGGCATACCCATGCTCTGAAAATTGCAAGAAGTTTAGTGTGAGAAGAAAGATCAATTTAGTAGGACAGGCCTCTAGAAAAGAAAGCATTCTTTTACCTCGTGAGGTATTAATGAGGCCACATGTTACACTAAGGAATGTAAACTGACAAAATCATTAAGGCATTTGAGCAAAGGACAGACAAAAGCCAGCTCTGGGAGCAACGTGATGTTTGGGAGAGAGACTTACACAAGCAAAGAGAGAGTTTCTGAAATCCAAGACAGACCTGATGAGGAGCTGAAAAAGCAGGAGCAGTAGGGATGGAGAGTGAGGCGTGGGCAGCAGAGCTATGTGGGGGACCCTGTCTGTACTTGATCACTGAGGGTGTTCAAAGAATGGGCAGGAATGACAGTCTCAAACGAGACTCAGATTTCTGACTTGGGCAACCAAGTGATGGTACCACTCATCAAGACAAACTAAATACCAAGAGCAAACCCATCTACCAAAACATGCTTCCCTGGAGAGGACTTCTATTTTTAAAAATGGGGGCAACTTTATCTCTATTATGCTTCAGCCATAAATCAATTACGAAATTAAAAACTAATTCATTAATCAAATTTCTGTTCCCTACTGCAATGCTCAAACTATAGGAATTTATTTAAAACTACCCATAGAGAATCCAGTTGTTTGAAGAGAAATCTCTCCGATGGTTTTCCAAGTTTGGTATACCACACCTGCAGCTCGGGTATTTGGCTCTGAGGAGGAAACACAAAGAAAGCACTGCTGAGTGATTCACCATCTTCTGCTGGAGGACTTCTAAAACCTGTACTAGCAAGAATGAACCAAGGACAAGGTGCATTCTATTTCTAACTACCAAAAGACCCACCTCAAATCTTAAGTAACAATCATTTCAAAAGTAGGAAGACATTATTCAAGCAAATATTTTATTTCCTACAAACACTGCAGATTTTTGGCAAATGTTAAAAAAGATTTATATCTTTGCTTCAAAAATACTCATTATTATTATACCTATATAAAAAGCTTTTTAAGAATTTTCTGGCATTAAAAACCAATGCTTATGCAATTAGTAAAAAGTGTACTATATATATTTCTGTATTCAAATCTAACAACAGGTAGAAATAACAAGAATTTTGTATCTTTTTATATTGAATGTTGTAAAGAGCAGTGCTGGAAAGCTTCCTCAACTACACAAATGATGCTCTACCAAAAAGAATAACCTTCTTGCAAGTGACTTTTGTTAGGATTCTTCAGAACCACAAAGAGCATCACCTCCTCGTGGCTTCTGTACTTCCTGACTAACACCAGTCAGCAAAGAGAAGACACCAAGGCATTTAACAATGCATATGCAAACTCTTAATAGCTTATAATATTTCACTTAAAAACTCCTAGCTCATGAGAAAATACATAAATTCTCAAATAAAAACCAAAATAAAAGTTCCACTTATTTACTTACAAAAGAACCCTTAAGATCAAACGTAGCAAACTGATGTGACACATTGAAATAGGGAAGAAGTGGTCGTATACACTTGGAATGTTTATGACTCTAAGGAGAAAAAAAATCATGTCAGTTATTCAGATGAGATATAGGCCATTTTAAAGAAAAAGTCATTTACTGCACCTAGATTAACAGAAGTAACAAAGAGTGTATTTCACATTTTTAAAGACTATTTCTAACAAAACCTTTGTTGAATTGCCTATGCAATATAGTCCTTTACAACATCAGACTCTTCTTCCATCACCAGTCACATCCACAGTGTGAAATGTCTGTTCATTCCCAAGGCAAACCATTCAATACCACAGTAATCCAAGTCTAAACCCCAACCACTAATGCTGAAGAAGCTGAAATTGAACGGTTCTATGAAGACCTACCAGACCTTCCAGAACTAACACCAAAAAAAGATGTCCTTTTCATCATAGGGGACTGGAATGCAAAAGTAGGAAATTAAGAGATACTAGAGTAACAGGGAAATTTGGCCTTGGAGTACAGAATGAAGCAGGGCAAAGGCTAACAGAGTTTTGCAAAGAGAATGCACTGGTCATGGCAAACACCCTCTTCCAACAACACAAAAGAAGACTCTACACATGGAGATCCCCAGATGGTCAACACCAAAATCAGACTGATTATATTCTTTGTAGCTGAAGATGGAGAAGTTCTATACAGTCAGCAAAAACAAGACCAGGAGCTGACTGTGGCTCAGACAATGAACTGCTTATTGCAAAATTCAGACTTAAAGTGAAGAAAGTAGGGTAAACCATTGGACCATTCAGGTATGACCTAAATCAAATTTCTTAAGATTATACAGTGGAAGTGACAATAGATTCAAAAGATTAGATCTGATAGACAGAGTGCCTGAAGAAATATAGACAGAGGTTCATAACATTATACAGGAGGTGATGATCAAAACCACGCCAAAGAAAAAGAAATGCAAAAAGGCAAAATTGTTGTCTGAGGAAGCCTTACAAATAGCTGAGAAAACAAAAGAAGCTATAAGCAAAGGGAAAAAGGAAGGGCATCGCCATCTGAATGCAGAATTCCAAAGATTAGCAAGGAGAGATAAGAAAGCCTTCCTCAGCGATCAATGCAAAGAAACAGAAGAAAACATTAGAAGGGGAAAGACTAGAGATCTCTTCAAGAAAACTAGAGATACCAAGGGAACATTTCATGCAAAGATGGGCTCGATAAAGGACAGAAATGGTCTGGACCTAACAGAAGCAGAAGATATTAAGAAGAGGTGGCGAAAATACACAGAAAAACTGTACAAAAAAGAGCTTCAAGACCCAGATAACCACGATGGTGTGATCACTCACCTAGAGCCAGACATCCTGGAATGTGAAATCAAGTGGGCCTTAGGAAGCATCACTACGAACAAAGCTAGTGGAGGTGATAGAATTTCAGCTGAGCTATTTCAAATCCTAAAACTGATGCTGTGAAAGTGCTGCCCTCAATATGCCAGCAAATCTGGAAAACTCGGCAGTGGCCACAGGACTGGAAAAGGTCAGTTTTCATTCCACTACCAAAGAAAGCTATTGCCAAAGAGCATTCAAACCACCACACAATTGCATTCATTTCACACACTAGCAAAGTAATGCTCAAAATTCTCCAAGTCAGGCTTCAACAGTACATGAACCATGAACTTCCAGATGTCCAAGCTGGATTTAGAAAAGAAGACAAATCTGAGATCAAATTGCCAACGTCCATTTTATCATGGAAAAGGCAAGAGAATTCCAGAAAAACATCTACTTCTGCTTCACTGACTACACCAAAGCCTTTGACTATGCGAACCACAACAAACTGGAAAATTCATCACGAGATGGGAATACCAGACCACATGACCTGCCTCCTGAAAAGTCTGTAGGCGGGTCAAGGAGCAACAGAACCAGACATGGGACAACAGACTGGTTCCAAATGGGGAAAGGTGTACGTCAAGGCCGTATATTGTCACTGTGCTTATTTAACTTACATGCAGAGTACATCTTAAGAAACGCTGGGCTGGATGAAGCACAAGCTGGAATCAAGATTGCCAGGAGAAATATCAATAACCTCAGATATGCAGATGACACCACCCTTATGGCAGAAAGCAGAGAACTAAAAAGCCTCTTGATGAAAGTGAAAGAGGAGAGTGAAAAAGTTGGCTTAAAGTCAATGTTCAGAAAACTAAGATCATGACATCTGGTCCCAACACTTCATGGCAAATAGATGGGGAAACAATAGAAACAGTGTCAGACTTTATTTTGGGAGGCTCCAAAACCCCTGCAGATGGTGACTGCAGCCATGAAATTAAAAGACACTTGCTCCTTGCAAGAAAAGCTATGACCAATATAGACAGCATATTAAAATGAGACATTACTTTGCTGACAAAGGTCCATCTAGTCAAAGCCATGCTTTTTTCCAGTGGTCATGTATGGGTGTGAGAGCTGGACCATAAAGGCTGAGCACCGAAGAACTGATGCTTTTGAACTGTGGCGGTGGAGAAGACTCTTGAGAGTCCCTTGGACTGCAGAAGATCCAACCAGTCCATCATAAAAGAAATCAGTCCTGAATATTCACTGGAAGGACTGATGCTGAAGCTGAAGCTCCAATACTTTAGCTACCTGAGGCAAGGAGCCGACTCATTAGAAAAGACCCTGATGCTGAGAAAGACTGAAGGCAGGAGGAGANATCATAAAAGAAATCAGTCCTGAATATTCACTGGAAGGACTGATGCTGAAGCTGAAGCTCCAATACTTTAGCTACCTGAGGCAAGGAGCCGACTCATTAGAAAAGACCCTGATGCTGAGAAAGACTGAAGGCAGGAGGAGAAGGGGACAACAGAGGATGAGATGGTAGATGGCATCACTGACTTGATGGACATGAGTCTGAGCAAGCTCCGGGAGTTGGTGATGGACAGGGAAGCCCGGCGTGCTGCAGTCCAGGGGGTCACAAAGAGTCGGACATGACTGGGCAACTGACCAACAGCAGCACTGTATATACCTACTCAAAATAAACCTTGACGGCATTTTGACCGAGTCAGACTTTGAATTCCGGAGTCATCTGACGGCACACACAGATTAAACGTATGCTCTGTTTTCTAAGTGATATACATCCAAAAAAAGGAGAAGCTTGGGATGTTTTCACCAAGAAGGCATCTCACCCAACTATAACCTTCAAATGCACAACTGCAGTCAGCTAAATATATACAACAAATCTCATTGTCAACATCACTTTTTCAAAATAATCATTACCATAAAGTAAAGGAAAAAGGGAAATTGAAGTCACTCAGTCATGTTCGACTCTTTGCGACCCCATGGACCATGGACCATAACCTACCAAGCTCCTCTGTCCATGGGATTTTCCAGGCAAGAATACTGGAGTGGGTTGCCACTTCCTTCTCCAGGGGATCTTTCCCACCCAGGGACTGACCCAGGTCTCCAGCACTGCAGGCGGACCCTTTAGCGTCTGAGCCGCCAGGGAAGCCNTACCAAGCTCCTCTGTCCATGGGATTTTCCAGGCAAGAATACTGGAGTGGGTTGCCACTTCCTTCTCCAGGGGATCTTTCCCACCCAGGGACTGACCCAGGTCTCCAGCACTGCAGGCGGACCCTTTAGCGTCTGAGCCGCCAGGGAAGCCATCCTTGCCATGGCGTGGATCAAAAGAAGCCTGTGACGTCGTTCCTACTTTATGGGATGTAGCAATCACAGAGGACTTAAAGGTTCTGGGCCAGGTTTTGTGGGAAATTTTTAAATTGTAATTAGAGATTTTAATACCTCCCCTCAATAACTGATACACCACTAGACAGAATATCAACAAAGATACAGGTGATTTGAACAAAACTATCAAACAATTTGCCTGGAATAACAACTATAGATCACTTCATTCATAACTGCGAAATGCATATTCTTTTCAACTGTACAAGGAACATTTACCAAAGTACATTACATTCTTAGCCATAACAGAAGTCTCCATAAATTAAAAAAGATTCAAGTCCCACAAAGACTATTCTCTGACCACAACAGAATTAAGTCAGAAATGAATGACAAAAATGTCTGAAAAAAATCTGCAAATATTTAGAAATTAAATAACAAATTTCTAAATAATCTATGCCTCAAAGGAAAAAATAAAAGGGGAAATTAGAAAGAATCTTGAACTTATAAAAATAAAAATGCAACACATCAGGATTTGTGGGATGGCACTAAAACAGAAACTTTAGCTTAAGATACCAGCAAAAGAAGAGCAAATTAAAACCAAAGTAAGCACAGGGTGTGGGATTCAGAGACAGAAACTACTATGTATAAAACAGATAATCAACAAGGGTATACGGTAAAGCACAGAGAAATATAGACATTATAATAATTTTAAAGGCAGCATAACCTATAAAAATACTGAATCATTATGCTGTGTACCTGAAACTAATACAATATTGTAAGTCAATTATATTTCAATAAAACTTTTAATTTAATTTAAAAAAAAAAGTAAGCAGAGGAAAGAAAATAATAGAGATGAAATGATAAATCAAACAAAACCAGAAAAACAAGAGTGTATAACTGAGAAACCAAAAAAGCTGATTCTTTGAGAAGATTAACAGAATTGAATAAACTGACTAATAAACTGACTAATTGAATAAACTGACTAATTGAATAAACAGACTAATCACGAAACCAGGATAAGAAGAAAGAAAATACAAACTGCAATTATGACCATTAAGAGAGGTGACATCAATACAAAATACATATATATATATATATATATTAAGGGAACAGTGGGAAATAATAGCAGTAATTTTGTGCTGGGAAATTTAACACCTTAAATGAAATGGACAAATTTGCTTGAAGGCACAAAAATGCAAAGCTCACTGAAGAAGATATGGACAAACTGAATACCCCTTTATCTGTAAAGGAAGTTGAAATTATAGTTAAAAAACTTTCCCACAAAGAAAACTGTAGCCCCAGATGGCTTTACTGGGAAATTCAAGCCTCCCTAGGAGCTTGGCTCAAACAGGAAGTAAGAGCTAAGGCAGAGCTGTAAACCGCCCGCCTGGGCATTGAAGCACGCCCCCATTACGCACACAGAGCCCGTCAGCAAAGGCTGGGACACTTGCTAGTTCCAAACATGAGGAAAGCTGTACCATCATGATCTGACCACTAAGAAAACTGAGCAGAGATTTCGGTGCCCATACGTGATAAAGCTTACAAACTACCGAATCTGTTCGGAAAGACACAAAGCAAATAAACAGCAACAACCATGACAAAAAGCAACAACCACAAATGCTAGAGAGGAGAAAGAGCCTGATGTCCAGAGTGTCCAGATTATTTTATGTGACGTGTCTAGCTTTCAACAAATGATATATATATGATATATGATACAACAAATGATATATGATATTTGCAAAGAAACAGGAAAGAATGGCCCATATACGGATATAAAAGCAGTTGACAGAAACGATGTCTGAGAAAGCCTAGTCATTACCTATTAGATATTATACTTCCTAGACAAAAGACATTAAATCAGGTATTTTAAAATGTTCAAAGAACTGAAGGAAACCATTTCTAATGAGTAAAGGAGAGATCTGCTTCTAGAATGTCAGTGTGAGGAGCTCCATAAATATACTCCCAGCAAAACTGGTGAAAATTATTTAAATAATAATAATGCTAAAGTCTGGAAATGATCCTAAGGGCACACTACAAATACAGAAATATTCAAGAAAATCTACTAAAACTCAGTATGAGCATCAAGAGTGTATGGCATTTAAACCACAAGCCATCCCTCCGTATCCCTCTCAGGCTGGACTGACAGGAACTCCAGGCCAAGGTAGGTACAGCCAAGAACACGGGGCTCCCTCCCTCCCAGTTCCCAGGTGAAGGCAACAATATCTTTGGGAGAGAAGCAGAATATCAGTATTTCTCATGCCCTTTCCCTTCAGCTACTTGAAGAACTGGCAGAATTTCTTTACAACCAAAGCTGCAAGAAAGATTTTCATGTAGCTGGGTAGAATGGGGAAGAAAGGCATAAAGTTGGGTCCTTCACCCCTGGGAAGAATCGGAAAGGAAGAGCAGGTTCGCACTGGTGGACCCTCGGCTCCGAGAGTGACCAGGTCAGGCCACAGGCTGGTCGTCCCGGTCCTGGGATGCTACACGGAAAAGAAAAGCTCCTTTTTTTTTTTTAAGGTGTTCAGTTACGTTTTATGCTTTTCCCCCCCCAATACTAACAAAGCGAATTAATCCAATAAAAACAACAAAGAATTACCATAGTTTCAACGATGACAGTGAGGTTACCTAAGCCATCCGTCAGAGCTACATAGCTTCCTCCTTTCTCTAAATGGCCAACTGTCTTCAGGTAATACCAACCTGGTTGAGTAAACTGAGTGGTATGAGCTATGGAAAAGTAGAGAAAGACCCAAATAACATTAAAGTGGTGATAACAGGATTCTTCCAGAAATAAAAAGCTATCTACTTACTTGAGGCTGAAAGAGAACAGAGTATCCCACCCCAAAATGTGCCACTTTAGCATGTGTATTATTTTGAACTGCTGGCGATCAAGACCCAGAAGACTAAAGGAAAATTTTCTCTCTCTTACAACTGCCTGAAAGAATCTGGACAGGAGACCCGGCCCAGAAAGAGAGCTATTACCAACAATAGCTTTTTATCTGAAAGACTTATCTTCACGGTACCGCAAATATCCGTTCTTCTCTTTCTATGAATGGTCTTCTTTCCCCGTGAAGCTCCAGGTCCCTATCTCATTCTTTTGCTCAGGATGGCATTATAAAGCCTCAATTGCCTGACTACAAATTTGAGTCCCATATTTTTATGTACAACATTAAATGTGTAAATTAAATGTGTTTTTTTCCTGGTGATCTGTCTTTTGTCAATTATTAGACTGACCAAAGAACTGAGAAGGTTAAAAGGAAAACTTTCCCAAGTATGACTGAGTCTAACAGCTAATTTCTATTTTGGAAAAAATATTTGCCAGCCGCATGGTTCAACTTTTGAGTAATTAACCTAGTTAAATGGTATAATTATGGGAATATTCTTAGAAATACTGGTAAAAAATAAATAAACCACACTCTGTTCTACTGAGAAACTGCTTCATGCCAACAGTAAATAAAGTTATCTCCTCCCAGTTTTTGTTGATCTCTATTTAAACCACCTTAATATAACTACAAAGAATATGGTTTTCAAAAAGTTAACAAAATATTTCAAAAACTAAGCTTTATGGTTTTAAACAAGTTTATTTTCACAATACTTATTTATTGGGCACCTCCAAAGCTTGTCCTAGAAATGCACTGAGTGATACTCCTTGTCTCATCTTGGGAGGTGACAAAATTCACCCCCCAAGAAACAGTGACAAAATTATAAAAGTATGTTAGTTCATTGAAATAATGTGGGACCAACTATTTCAACATTTAAGGAGTTAACCAATCAGGATATACAAATCCAAAACTTAGCATTTTCATATTTATTAAAGAACAACCTGAGTTTAGAATAATGTCATGATTACATGGTTAATGTCATGACTACAAATCTCTGTGGAAAATACATCAACTGGAAAAAAGAGCTTGGTCTTAGCATAATCAAGAATGGAATACAGAGAGTAGCTTAGTTACCCAGAAGAGTCTTATAAAAACACCAGGACAAATCTTGCTGAAACAGAGATAAACTTAAAACAAATGTGCAAGTGCGCACACACACACAGTGTTTCTGTAACTCCCTCTGAGTGCTTTCTGCTTTGTCTCTTGGAAAGAAAGGCAGGCAGTGAGAGAGGGAATGTGAACCATACCTGATACCCAGATAGGAGCTTCTACCACGTAGTGCCCACTCCATGGCTCCTGGGCAGTCATCAGTCCACAGCGCCCATATGGCAACTGTTGATAGTAACTAGCCACCAAGTTCCAAGCAATGGTGCTAAAAGATTGTTTGATAAAAGAGAAACACCAGGCAGCTTGTAATAAAAGTGTAAATGTCTAGAAGCCTATAGTATAAAAGACCTTAGCAAAGTTTACACAAATATATGCAAGTGGTAAAATTACCACCCAAAACAAGAAAATTTAAGTTGCCTAAGTTCACCCACATCTTGAAAAATCAAGTGAGGGATGCAATATTTTTAATAGTGAATCATATAATAAAAAATACAAATGTATATGAGGTGCACAATTTTTACTGCACAACGGTATAACCAGAAAAAGAGTCACGACCTACCAGTACCACAAATGTGAATCAAATACAGATAAAGACTTTATCTATACCTGCTTTCTTTTTGACAGTCAGCCTGCTTAATGCCCCAGTTTCATGACATAATTTCATGACCTGACTCAGCGGCTGTAAATTTTACAATGAGAACTCTTAAGAGTCCAACTGCCAGGGCGCAAGTGATGGTGTAGGCAGACAGGGCAGGGGTTCCCAGAGGAAGAGAACCTCACATAACTCTTGACACAGGAGGAGCCATTTAAGGCCTAGGCCACTCTGTGATCTAAGCCTGCCCACAATGCTTGTCCCTGCAGAAGAGGTCTCAGTAGTAACTGATTTTAAGGGAACAAAAGCATCTAAGCCAGGGAAATAACTTAACCATATCTGAGACGATATATCAGACCCCCAAATAAGCTCTATTCCTGTTCACAGCTTCCTGCCTTCTCTTTCTAGAGCTGACACATGTTAGGTATAGGACAGATGAACGAAATAAGGCAAATGCTTAAATCACTGAATTCAGGTTGTGAAGACTATGGAAGTCCATTGTACTTTTTTCTACTTATTATGCTTTGAAATTTTTCAAAATGAAAACCCTTAAAAGTTTTAGTAACTTACGAAGTCATGTAGCCATTGATGTAATTCTGATTCAATATGCGACCCCAGCAGCCTGCACCCATAGCACTATTTACAGTGCTAAAATCTTCAGAAGACCAAAGCTTCTTCTTAGTCAACCTAGCATCCTTTACTGTAAGCGTCCCAGGGTAATGAGCTCTAGAAAAGAAAGACGGGGAGGAAATGTAAAAAGTCAGAATAGGCACTTACGTATATTTATTGAGTAATACCCTCGCTGGTAGTTCCACTGGGAAAGAATCCGCCTGCAAGGCAGGAGACCCTGGTTGAATTCCTGGGTCAGGAAGATTCGCTGGAGAAGGGATAGGCTACCCACTCCAGTATTCGTGGGCTTCCCTGATGGCTCAGCTGGTAAAGAATCTGCCTGCAATCTGGGAGACCTGGGTTCAATACCTGGGAAGGGAAGATCTCCTGAAGAAGGGAATGGCTACCCACTCTAGTATTCGTGCCTGGAGAATTCCATGGACTATTCCATGGGGTCGCAGAGTCAGACACAGCTGAGCAACTACAACTTTCATTGAGTGAACAAACATATGTGTCTTTGCCAAGGTTTTCTATCTTAAAACAACAGATAACTTCCAGGTAGATGTCAGGCTGTATGTAAGCATCTGCTTCCCACCCCTGGGTCTCAGGACACCCTGAGGATGAGATGCGCTTACAACACACAGAAGGGGGGAGATCATCAGTGGGAAAGACCTATTCCTGGAAACCGTTAACAAGAAGGGAAGGATCTCGACAGATAGAGGCAGTAGAAGAGGCCTAGAACATTCCAAGAGATGAATGAGGTGGAGACAGGATTCAGACTTCCCAGGGGACATAGTGAGCTTGGACAGTAGAAAGGAAGGAGTGAAAAAGGAAACCAAAAGTAAGACTTCCCTGGCAGCCCAGTGGTTAAGAATCCGCCTTGCAATGCAAGGGACACAGGTTCAATTCCTGGTCAGGGAACCCACATGCTGTGAGGCAATAATGACAGAAGCCTACAGGCCACCACTAGAGAGGTTATCAGAAGGAAGACCCAGTTCATTTGTTATAGATACAGTATTTATTTAAAAAAAATACTAATGAGCTTATTACATAAAGTATCAATAGTATTTCCTCCCCCGCTCTACCCCTCATACAGAGAAAGATAGCTTGGCATTTACTCCCCAGCAAAAACTAAAACAAAACCAACAAAAACCTACAGAGGACTCTTCTCTGAATAAAAATAAGAAGTTATTACTTCAGAGCAGTGGTAGTTCTCAACTTGGGTGATTTTGTCAGGTAGAGAAGGCACAGCAGGAGTTGCTACTGTTATCTAGTGTACAGAGGCCAGAGACGCTGCTAACATCCTACAATGCCCCTGACATGTCCCCATGACCAAAAACTATCCAGCAAAAAACATCAGCAGACGCTGCTAAACATCCTACAATGCCCCTGACATGTCCCCATGACCAAGAACTATCCAGCGAAAAATATCAACAGTGCAGAGGTGGAGAAACCCTTCCCAGAGCAATGAACGTCTTCCTTCTTCTAGCATTTGAGAGGAGTCAACTGAAATATAAATGTATATTTCGTGTTCCAAGGGTAAAATACTGTCATAATGATGGTTGTGGAAGTGACTGATTATTGAATATAAAAACAATTAAGAAACTTCAAATGTAAAATAGAAAAGAGGCTAACAGTATGAGAATTAGCACATGAACTCTAGTGGAAGAGTATATACTTCTTAAGCCAATAACTACTGACAAAAAATTTAACAAAAATACAAGCAAAATAACAGAGACTGAATCAAATCACAATTCTTACCTTTGTGGTTTGGAACAGTAGTATTCTTAACGTTAAAAGAATGATTGTGAAGACCTATTTTAGTCTGGAAAATTCTGAAGGAGGTGGAACTACCAGACCACCTGACCTGCCTCCTGAGAAACCTGTATGCAGGTCAAGAAGCAACAGTTAGAACAGGACATGGAACAATAAACTGGTTCAAAATCTGGAAAGGAGGACATCAAGGCTGTATATGGTCTCCCTGCTTATTTAACTCATGCAGAGCACATCATGCAAAATGCCGGGCTGGACGAAGCACAAGCTGGCATCAAGACTGCCAGGAGAAATATCAATAATCTCAGATATGCAGATGACACCACCCTTATGGCAGAAGGTGAAGAACTAAAGAGCCTCTTGATGAAAGTGAAAGAAGCGAGTGAAAAAGTTGGCTTAAAACTCAATGTTCAGAAAACTAAGATCATGACATCTGGTCCCATCACTTCATGGCAAATAGATGGGGAAACAGTAACAGACTTTATTTTCTTGGGATCCAAAATCACTGCAGATGGTGAGTGCAGCCATGAAATTAAAAGACGGTTACTCCCTGGAAGAAAAGTTGTGACCAACCTAGATAGCATATTGAAAAGCAGAGACATTACTTTGCCAACAAAGGTCCGTCTAGTCAAGGCTATGGTTTTCCAGTGGTCATGTATGGATGTGAGAGCTGGACTGTGAAGAAGGCTGAGAACCGAAGAATTGATGCTTTTGAACTGTGGTGTTGGAGAAGACTCTTGAAAGTCCCTTGGACTGCAAGGAGATCCAACCAGTCCATTCTAAAGTAGATCAGCCCTGGGTGTTCTTTGAAAGGAATGATGCTCCAGTACTTTGGCCACCTCCTGCAAACAGCTGACTCATTGGAAAAGACTCTGATGCTGGGAGGGATTGGGGGCAGGAGGAAGAGGCAACGACAGAGGATGAGATGTCTGGATGGCATCACTGACTCGATGGACATGAGTTTGAGTGAATTCCAGGAGACGGTGATGGACAGGGAGGCCTGGCATGCTGTGATTCATGGGGTCGCAAAGAGTCGGACACAACTGAGCAATTGAACTGAACTGAACATTTTGATGATCTGATCTAAGTCATTTCAAAGTCATGTCTGACTCTCTGCAACCCTGTGGACTATAGCCTTTCCAGTTCCTCTGTCCGTGGGATTTTCCAGGCAAGAATAATGGAGTGGGTTGCATGTCCTGCTCCTGGGGATCTTCCCGACCCAGGGATCAAACACGTGTCTCTTAACGTCTCTTGCACTGGTAAACAGGTTCTTTACCACTAACACCGCCTGGGAAGCCCTTATTCTATATCCCAGAACTTCGTCGTATGATCATAATATTCAGTTTTGACACCTCAAAGAAATGCTAATTTTAAGACTCATCTAGTTATCACTCAGTCAAATGTATATCTGGTATGTCTCTGGTAAAAATAAAAAATACTCAATATAAAAAATAATATCCTGGAAAATAATATGCTATTATGCTATTAATGATCTCTAGATATTAAGATTATGAGTAAGTTCCAACTCTACAGTTTTCTACAGTTTCCAAATTTTATATAAAGAGTATGTATTATCTTTAAAATCCCAAAAAGCATCTCTTTCAAACCTATAGAAATAGGTATTATATTGCTCATTCAGAAAATAAACTGTTACATTTTAAACCTGAGTGATTTATCAAATAATCTGAGAAAAGAGGGGTAGAATTGATACTAAAATCCAAGTCTCTTGTGATGCCCAGATCTACAGTTCAACAAAATAATGTACAAGTTCTTTAAGAACATAATTTTTAAATGCATATAATTAGGCAAAACGTCTCTATCACTTCATGGCATGATTTTTCAAACTTTAAATGACAAGATTNATGGCTACCCACTCTAGTATTCGTGCCTGGAGAATTCCATGGACTATTCCATGGGGTCGCAGAGTCAGACACAGCTGAGCAACTACAACTTTCATTGAGTGAACAAACATATGTGTCTTTGCCAAGGTTTTCTATCTTAAAACAACAGATAACTTCCAGGTAGATGTCAGGCTGTATGTAAGCATCTGCTTCCCACCCCTGGGTCTCAGGACACCCTGAGGATGAGATGCGCTTACAACACACAGAAGGGGGGAGATCATCAGTGGGAAAGACCTATTCCTGGAAACCGTTAACAAGAAGGGAAGGATCTCGACAGATAGAGGCAGTAGAAGAGGCCTAGAACATTCCAAGAGATGAATGAGGTGGAGACAGGATTCAGACTTCCCAGGGGACATAGTGAGCTTGGACAGTAGAAAGGAAGGAGTGAAAAAGGAAACCAAAAGTAAGACTTCCCTGGCAGCCCAGTGGTTAAGAATCCGCCTTGCAATGCAAGGGACACAGGTTCAATTCCTGGTCAGGGAACCCACATGCTGTGAGGCAATAATGACAGAAGCCTACAGGCCACCACTAGAGAGGTTATCAGAAGGAAGACCCAGTTCATTTGTTATAGATACAGTATTTATTTAAAAAAAATACTAATGAGCTTATTACATAAAGTATCAATAGTATTTCCTCCCCCGCTCTACCCCTCATACAGAGAAAGATAGCTTGGCATTTACTCCCCAGCAAAAACTAAAACAAAACCAACAAAAACCTACAGAGGACTCTTCTCTGAATAAAAATAAGAAGTTATTACTTCAGAGCAGTGGTAGTTCTCAACTTGGGTGATTTTGTCAGGTAGAGAAGGCACAGCAGGAGTTGCTACTGTTATCTAGTGTACAGAGGCCAGAGACGCTGCTAACATCCTACAATGCCCCTGACATGTCCCCATGACCAAAAACTATCCAGCAAAAAACATCAGCAGACGCTGCTAAACATCCTACAATGCCCCTGACATGTCCCCATGACCAAGAACTATCCAGCGAAAAATATCAACAGTGCAGAGGTGGAGAAACCCTTCCCAGAGCAATGAACGTCTTCCTTCTTCTAGCATTTGAGAGGAGTCAACTGAAATATAAATGTATATTTCGTGTTCCAAGGGTAAAATACTGTCATAATGATGGTTGTGGAAGTGACTGATTATTGAATATAAAAACAATTAAGAAACTTCAAATGTAAAATAGAAAAGAGGCTAACAGTATGAGAATTAGCACATGAACTCTAGTGGAAGAGTATATACTTCTTAAGCCAATAACTACTGACAAAAAATTTAACAAAAATACAAGCAAAATAACAGAGACTGAATCAAATCACAATTCTTACCTTTGTGGTTTGGAACAGTAGTATTCTTAACGTTAAAAGAATGATTGTGAAGACCTATTTTAGTCTGGAAAATTCTGAAGGAGGTGGAACTACCAGACCACCTGACCTGCCTCCTGAGAAACCTGTATGCAGGTCAAGAAGCAACAGTTAGAACAGGACATGGAACAATAAACTGGTTCAAAATCTGGAAAGGAGGACATCAAGGCTGTATATGGTCTCCCTGCTTATTTAACTCATGCAGAGCACATCATGCAAAATGCCGGGCTGGACGAAGCACAAGCTGGCATCAAGACTGCCAGGAGAAATATCAATAATCTCAGATATGCAGATGACACCACCCTTATGGCAGAAGGTGAAGAACTAAAGAGCCTCTTGATGAAAGTGAAAGAAGCGAGTGAAAAAGTTGGCTTAAAACTCAATGTTCAGAAAACTAAGATCATGACATCTGGTCCCATCACTTCATGGCAAATAGATGGGGAAACAGTAACAGACTTTATTTTCTTGGGATCCAAAATCACTGCAGATGGTGAGTGCAGCCATGAAATTAAAAGACGGTTACTCCCTGGAAGAAAAGTTGTGACCAACCTAGATAGCATATTGAAAAGCAGAGACATTACTTTGCCAACAAAGGTCCGTCTAGTCAAGGCTATGGTTTTCCAGTGGTCATGTATGGATGTGAGAGCTGGACTGTGAAGAAGGCTGAGAACCGAAGAATTGATGCTTTTGAACTGTGGTGTTGGAGAAGACTCTTGAAAGTCCCTTGGACTGCAAGGAGATCCAACCAGTCCATTCTAAAGTAGATCAGCCCTGGGTGTTCTTTGAAAGGAATGATGCTCCAGTACTTTGGCCACCTCCTGCAAACAGCTGACTCATTGGAAAAGACTCTGATGCTGGGAGGGATTGGGGGCAGGAGGAAGAGGCAACGACAGAGGATGAGATGTCTGGATGGCATCACTGACTCGATGGACATGAGTTTGAGTGAATTCCAGGAGACGGTGATGGACAGGGAGGCCTGGCATGCTGTGATTCATGGGGTCGCAAAGAGTCGGACACAACTGAGCAATTGAACTGAACTGAACATTTTGATGATCTGATCTAAGTCATTTCAAAGTCATGTCTGACTCTCTGCAACCCTGTGGACTATAGCCTTTCCAGTTCCTCTGTCCGTGGGATTTTCCAGGCAAGAATAATGGAGTGGGTTGCATGTCCTGCTCCTGGGGATCTTCCCGACCCAGGGATCAAACACGTGTCTCTTAACGTCTCTTGCACTGGTAAACAGGTTCTTTACCACTAACACCGCCTGGGAAGCCCTTATTCTATATCCCAGAACTTCGTCGTATGATCATAATATTCAGTTTTGACACCTCAAAGAAATGCTAATTTTAAGACTCATCTAGTTATCACTCAGTCAAATGTATATCTGGTATGTCTCTGGTAAAAATAAAAAATACTCAATATAAAAAATAATATCCTGGAAAATAATATGCTATTATGCTATTAATGATCTCTAGATATTAAGATTATGAGTAAGTTCCAACTCTACAGTTTTCTACAGTTTCCAAATTTTATATAAAGAGTATGTATTATCTTTAAAATCCCAAAAAGCATCTCTTTCAAACCTATAGAAATAGGTATTATATTGCTCATTCAGAAAATAAACTGTTACATTTTAAACCTGAGTGATTTATCAAATAATCTGAGAAAAGAGGGGTAGAATTGATACTAAAATCCAAGTCTCTTGTGATGCCCAGATCTACAGTTCAACAAAATAATGTACAAGTTCTTTAAGAACATAATTTTTAAATGCATATAATTAGGCAAAACGTCTCTATCACTTCATGGCATGATTTTTCAAACTTTAAATGACAAGATTAAGATCACCAGGAGTAAAGCAAAGTTTATCCTATCAGAAAAACAAATGTGTGTTACAGGAGAAATAGAACTTATAGACGAGGTGGATCATGGCAGCAGCCCAGTTTCTGCAACTCGCCGCAACACTCCTTCTAAAACCAAACAGACCAATCTGATGATGGGAATTAAAACCCGCAGACAATATCCCCATCAAAATCCGGTGACAGCGAGTCCCCAGGAGTCTTACAGCACTGGGACTGGGCAGGATCAGCAGACAGAATGTGGAAACAGTGGAGGTGACAGGTGACCAACAGACACGCATTCCACAGGGGCAGACCTTACCCTGAGTGGAAGCACTGACAACAACTGGCTAAAGGGAAAATGTCTTCACAGGCTGGAAATTGGGGCCAAGGCCCCAACAATAAATTCACTAGGAGGTTAAACACAGGACTGTGACAGTTTAAACCAGACTGGCCCAACAGGAATACAGTGAGCTATACAACGTAATTTTAAATCTTCTAGTAGCTATGTTTTAAAAAAATAAAAATTTTAATCATATATTTTGCTTAACCCAATATACCCGAAATTCTATCATTCAACACATGTAATCAACATGAAAAATCATTAATAACTTAGTTTTCTATTAATACATCTTTAAAATCCGGTGTGTGTTTCACACTTATAACACTCCTCAGTTCAGACTAACCACATTTCAAGCGTTCTGTAACACCTGTGGCTAGTAGTCCCCATACTAAACAATACAAACTGAAACTCTTAACTATTTCAGAAATAGGCAGGAAATAATCTTTCCAGAACTCATGTATGGATGTGAGAGTTAGACCATAAGGAAGGCTGAGCACCAAAGACCCTTTTGAACTGTGGTGTTGGAGAAGGCACTTGAGAGTCCCTTGGACTACAAGGAGATCCAACCAGTCCATTCTAAAGGAGATCAGTCCTGAATATTCATTGGAAAGACTGATGATGAAGCTGACGCTCCAATACTTTGGCCACCTGATACGAAGAGCTGACTCATTTGAAAAGACCCTGATGCTAGGAAAGATTGAAGGCAGGAGAAGGGGACAACAGAGGATGAGATGGTTGGATGGCATCATTGCTCCAATTTACGTCCATTGAGTCAAACTCTGGGAGATAGTGAAGGACAGGAAAGGCTGGTGTGCTGCAATCCATGGGGTCACAAAGAGTCGAACCCGACTGAGAGACTAAACAACAACAAATCCTTTCTGGAATGGCAGAGTCTCACCAGGAGAATAAGCTCCTTGAATTAGAATCCAAGTCGAGCAGGAACACTTAAGGTGAGGGAGAGACAACACTGCCTTCATAATTTCTAAAATGTAAACACTACTCTGCCCCTTAATCTAAATAAAATCATGTTTTATATTTCTGAACACTGACACAACATTTCAAAAGTCATCAATACATTATTACATTGTCATAGAAAGATTCCCAAAATACATACCTTTCAAAGAAAAAGAGGAATGAAGTCTCATTTATACATGCTTTAGTTAAGTAAATACAAGAAAGCAACCTTCTGAGAATATAATCAAAAGGGGAAAAGCAGGCAAAAACAAAGGCGCCATCGACTGTCTGAGCAACAAACCAGAAACTGTTTATTCTCAAAGTAAAACATTTCTTACCCTATTACATCAATCACCCTCAAGAGCTCAGGGTCAAGCAGCATAGAGGCAGAAATGGGCTCCCAGAGATTATCACTCGCTATGATTTTCACGTGCTGGAGACCCTGATGGTTCAGCATTCTTCTTAACACCTTTCAGAGAGAGAAGCAGAACACAGCAAAGGTTAAAAATGAGTTTTCAGCTGCTGACTTACGACCAAGTGAGCTAATGTGTCTTCAGATTCAACAAGCAGGATGAGAGTGTCAACATTATTTCTCAACAGAAACGTGCCCCATGTGGAGAGGTAAAAAAGCACTATCACTAAAGTAATCTACTTCATGGGAATGTAGAAAGAAAAAAAAACCCAAGAGGCAAAAATATTTTAGAGGGATTTTCCCTCTGACTTTAAAATTACGTTTAGCCATAGAAAATTTGGGTGCAATGGTGGAAATTTTTTTTTTTTAATCAGAGCAGTAATATCCATAAGAAACCACTACTCTGGTATGAATTCTTACAGGAATTTTCTTATGCTGCTGCTGCTGCTAAGTCGCTTCAGTCGTGTCCAACTCTGTGCGACCCCATAGATGGCAGCCCATTAGGCTCCACCATCCCTCGGATTCTAAATTGGGATCAAATTAAATACACATTGCCTGGTGGGCTCCAGGGGGTGGTAAAGAGTCAGACACAACTGAGCACACACACACGAAATGCTCTAACTTTTCATTTTATTTTGAGCATTTTCCAATGTCTTTAAATATTCTGCCATTACTTAAACTATTACAAGTATTAGAATTCTGCATCATGCTATAAGTAGAAACAAGAAATATTCTATTGTTACCCTCAATGTTTTCATAGGTATACACGACACAGGCAATCAAATCAGTCTGTAGGACTACCCAACCACCAGATTAAAAACAACAAGTTAAATTGTACAGGAATAAATTCACAGAACACAGAGCACTTTGTTTTGTGCTTGGGCCCCAAGAGGGCCCTGAAAGAGGCACAAGACAGGGTCCTCGATGTCCAGTGGCAAACACACTCGCCACCATGCTAACACTAACAGGGTGTCCTAGGAAATCACAGAGTGGTCCATACTGAGATGTATGGACCAAGACATGCAGCAAGACCCGAGAAGAGGGGACATCATTTCACCCAGGAGCAGAAGATGCCGATTTCAAAACAGTAGCTCTCGATGGATGGCTGTGTGTGAGCTTATTGCAACAGCCCCATGTACTCTAAACTATCAGGCTCATAGTTGCAGGTGCTCAGTAAATATTCATTAAGGGGGAACAAAGAATTTCACAAGCTCTCTTTTCACATTCTGAGTTTTCTGAACTAAAGACATTTCCAAATAATATGCTCTCTTCAATTCCACTCTGAAAGCAATCTGAACAGATTCTTAGAGATCAACTAACTCTCAAGAGTCGCACACAACCTGGCGTCTAAACAACAAACTCAAGACTCAGTGGGACTGAGAATCCCGAGCCCTCTGTTGGACCAGCTTGCATCTCATCACTCTGAAGTTCCGTCTTACTCTTACAGAGCAGGGAGAGCAACTCAGTCACGTCTGTATTTATCACGATGATGTATCTGTTTTTTCTAATTCTCTTCCTAGACCATCATCTCTAAAATCACTTACTTTTTAATATGGTATATTCAAATAATACTCTAAAATATACAAGTCTAGAAACTGTTTCATACATAAATTGCCAAAATGAGGATGAAAGCAGCATTCTTTGAGCAAAGCTTTATCGAATATATTCCAAATGTTTTTGCTGTGGAATCTTTCCCTTTCCGACCTCCCTCTTTCCCCTCAAAAGTCTAGACAGAAATATTACCTATAAGATAAATGAAAAGGATGCTGCTTTGACTGAACTGAATGAGGATTCAGAGACATCCATTTCCATTCACTACACTCAGATCCTGTAAGGGATTTTCCAGACACAACTGAAAAACAACGTCAATTATAAATACAATGTAGTGACGTCGCTCAGTCATGTCCGACTCTTTACAACCCCATGGACTGTAGCCCACCACGCTCCTCCGTCCACGGGATTTTCCAGGCAAGAATACTGGAGTGGGTTGCCATGTCCTTCTCAAGGGGTCTTCCTGACACAGGGATCGAATCCGGGTCTCCCGCACTGCAGGCAGATGCTTTACCATCTGAGCCACCAGGGAATCCCAAATACAATGTAAACAGCAAAAATAAAAGAAAAAAATAGCCTTGCCATCTTCACATACATTGCTTGTTTGTGCTATATTCATTTCTACTCTTAAAGACAAATCCTTATTATTTCCAGGAGCCATCTTACTATACTATATGGAATATATATTTATTAAGCTTATTGAATCTGAATATCTGCATTCATGTGCCATTGTTGAACTCTCTCTCGTGGGCCTTTTAACAAACAGGACACAGATTCTAGGAAAATACCACTACAAAAATGGCAAATGCGAACTACCCGTTAGTTCCTAAGACGTGTTACTGCAGGCAAACTACAGTTTGAGAGAAAAGGAAACGAAGTCTAAAACATTCAGAACACTGATGATGAGTCTTGGAATAGGAATTAGTCTTTCAAATCAGGCAAGCTGAATTAGAATGCAAAGGAATACGCCACAGGCTCTTAATAGTAAAAACAAATAAATAAATAAAACAACCATCTTAGTTGCAGACCATTAGCTTAAAACAAAAACGAAACTAAATTCTAATGCTTTTAAAGCTTCTTCCAAATGAAATACACGCAGCCAAAGAGAGACGTAGGGGCTTCCCTGGTGGCTCAGATGGTAAAGTGCCTGTGTGCAGTGCTGGAGACCCAGGTTCGATCCCTGGGTTGGGAAGATCCCCTGGAGAAGGAAATGGCAGCCCACTCCAGCATTCTTGCCTGGAAAATCCCATGGACGGAGGAGCCTGGTGGGCTACAGTCCATGGGGTCGCAGAGAGTCGGACAGGACTAAGCAACGTCACTTTCACTTCTTTCAAAGAGAAACACGTGTAATCCCAAGGTGGGGGTTGCGGGGTGGGGGTGGTACTGTGAAATGTCAAGTTTGGGAAGAGGAGAGTTCATCACGGCAACACACGGTCTACCTGGCTACAGGGCTACACGGGATACGGGCAACAACTGGGCTTCTGCTCTGTCTTCCTGCTGCTCTCATCAGACCTGCACGCATCCTAGCCCAACCTGCCTGCCCACGACTCCCCCCTCCACAGCCGCCCGCCCGCCCACACTCGCCTCTCACCCCTGCACTGGTAGTGCCTGCCCACGACTCCCCCTCCACAGCCGCCCACCCGCCCACACTCGCCTCTCACCCCTGCACTGGTAGTGCCTGCCCACGACTCCCCCTCCACAGCCGCCCAC
>SJYX01024080.1:250714-263958 GCA_006410675.1 Oreotragus oreotragus | reverse complement strand
CCGCCCGCCCGCACTGCCGCCTCTCACCCCTGCACTGGTAGTGCCTGCCCCTGCAGCTAGCTTACAGTTACCTGGCTCTGGCTGCACTCAATCCTCTCGATCTATGCCTTCTCCTCCGCACAACTCTAGCAACTTGTGGAGTTCCTATCCATCCCAGCTTGAAGATTCCAACTAGTCTTTAAATATAATTCCCTAATCTCAGACACAGGCATCACCTCCTCTCTGCGCCCCCTGACAAGCATTATTCTGCTAAATAAATCATGACTGATATTTCAGTTGGTCATATGGGACTCTACAGTCCACAAATCTGAACTCTTTTTGGGTAGAAAAAGCACATTTTCTCCTTGTATTTCAAGCACATATACATTGTCTGACAAACTAGGTGCTGAGTAAATGCTTCCTGGCTGACTGATTGAATAAATAAGGGAAATAAATTTAGTGGATATGACATGCTTAAAAGAATAAGACACTCAATTTAAAGAAAAAAAATGTAACCATGAAATTCTATTTTTAAGAGAAAAGACATAATGAAACAAGACAAACAGAACCATAAAGTAAACCAGAGAATATCTCCACTTGAAAAAGTTAGACTGCCATTTGTTTTCCAGTGATGGAAAGGGCTATTACTCTCAGATTTTCCTTTCCTAAAAAAATAGCAATAACAGTAGCTACCCCATAAAGGGGGCAGTAAGAATTAGAGAGAGATAAATATTTAGGGAAAGTACCTCTATAAGAAACACACTTTGCAAATATTAGTTGCTGCTGCTGCTAAGTCACTTCAGTCGTGTCCGACTCTGTGTGACCCCATACACGGCAGCCCACCAGGCTCCCCCATCCTTGGGATTCTCCAGGCAAGAATACTGGAGTGGGTTGCCATTTCCCACTCCAATGCATGAAAGAGAAAAGTGAAAGTGAAGTTGCTCAGTCTGTCCGACTGTTAGCGACCCCATGGACTGCAGCCCACCAGGCTACTCTGTCCATTGGATTTTCCAGGCAAGAGTACTGGGGTGGGGTGCCATTGCCTTCCCCGATATTAGTTGCTATCTATTTGCTAATCACAAATAGAAACATACAACACACTCCAATGTAACAGGAGAAAGAAAGAAAGAAACAGGAGAAAGAAACAAGAAAGAATGAAAACAAGAATGAGATAATATACTACAAATTTGATACATGACAATGAAAGAAAAATCTACATTTCTTGACATTCTAAAAATCTAAATGATATAGTTGTTCCATAACAATTATCATAATTATATAAATAATGAATTTTTAAATAGGAAAATTCACCACAACTCTATAGGCAAAGGCAATTTGGGAATTAGAAGGAATTATATAATTTTTCGTTACAACTGGCAAAACACATCACTGTTCTGTAAAAAATGCAGTGTTCCTACTACTGATTTCCATGGACCTACTAAGGAATTTTTCACTAATAACTTAAAGATAAAAAGATTTTAAAGTTGTACAGACCTTGATATAATTAACGTCAAAGGACCTCTCATTCCAAATCTGCAAAACAGAAAGTCAAAGTATCAGAATTGTAAGGTTTTGTGTCAGAAAGTAAACATGCCTCTTTTCTCACCATCTTTCATATCATCTGGAAAGCCATTTTTCTGACTTAATAGAATGTCCTACGGTTAAATTTATAGATATTTATAAGAAAACATAATTTTTAATTAAAATCGTATTTTAAAAAACTATTTGGAGGGTATTTTTCAAAAAGTCACCTACTCCAGAGATTTCTAAAAATGGAATATTAAATCATTCAATAAAGATTGGCAAGACAGTGTATGCCGGGCACTACAGCAGACACTGGACACTGACCACACACAGGACTGTGGCAGTCATTCTTACCAGTCCCGACAATCACACCTGAAAGCCAAGTGATAACAGGGACACTGCACAGGAGTCATGTCTTTAGCACACACAGAGAATCACAATGATGGGCGACATCACGAAAGCAAACTCTTAATGAAGACAGATAAAAGGAACACGCACAAATCTCTTAGGCTTAGAATCACACAGCATGGGGTTTCGGGGTTGAAACAGAACTTCGCTAAGACCCATTCTGTACCTGAGAGGTGGGCATGGCTTCCAAATACTCTTCACTCAAGTGATTCTGGTGGTGGTGGTTCAGTTGCTAAGCTGTCTCCGACTCTTGCAGCCCCACTGACAGTAGCCCACCAGGCTCCTCTGTCTATGGGATTTTCCAGGCAAGAATACTGGAGTGGGGTGCCACGCCCTTCTCCAGAGGATCTTCCTGACCCAGGTCTCCTGCACTGCAGGCAGATTCTTTACCAACTGGAAAGTGTTCTTATCCAAGAAACTTCCTTACCATGGCGTGTGTTTAGAAAGGGTCCAAAAGAGATGTGAATAACCCATTTTCTAACAGAAACATTTTCTGTGACTTTACCGTAATAGAATGTTGCAAGACTCACACCTACATTTAGTTTCACTATGGGTTAAACATATTTGGTATTTAAGAAAGTTCTCAAACACAACAAACTAACTTTCAGCTATAGTCTAGAGAAGCATAACAAAAGCAGTGTGTCCTTGCTTCTGGCTTCCTACAGCCCCTGGTTTGCCCTCATGCCCCATGTCGGGTCCTAGGATCCTGCAGTGTACCTGCTGCAGTGTCTGCCCCCTCACTCAGCTCCTCAAGGGCTTATTAATCGTGCTTTCCCCAAGCTATATTAGTCACAATGCCTGCAACACAGTAGCAGCACTGTAATTGCTGGCTAACTGCATGAAAGCTTTTAAAATCAGTTTTGACAGCACATTTATTAGCCGCAGTGTATAGAGACCCACTGTGTGTGTATGAGGCTCTGTGGGGGCACAGTGCGGGGTGCGGCATGCTTCCAGCCAGCCAACAGATCAGCTAGAAACGCAACATGTTAGGCCTTGAATTTTTAAATCATTAAAAGGGGTTAAGTAACAGCTCAGGACAAGGGTAGGCATATTTCTAACAGCCTGCCTCATCAGACCCACCATTCGTATTTTTTACAGCCTGAAAGCTAAAGAAGGATTTTACACTTTTAAGCGGTTACATTTTAAAGGGTTATATAATTACCTACATAATATCCTTCCTTAATAGTGCCTTCTGATCCACAAAACTTAAAATATCTACTGTCTAGCACTTTTAGAAGTCCGCTACCCTCTACTTTAGGATCACAGAAGATTGAGGGAGCAAAATGAGATTGATCGCTAAACTATAAAAGTAAACACATTATTGTTCTAAGAATTATTAACAGAAAAACTAGGGAAAGCTTAGAAGAAGGAGAATTTGAGCTGGAGTGGTACCAAAAACAAAACAAACACAGCGCAGCGAGGCATCAGCTACATACAGGTTTCTAAAGTGGCAAGATTTGGATGGATGGAGAGGAAGAACCAATGGTGACTTACAGGTAACTTATCAACAGACACCAACAGAACAAAGTAGTCTCAGAACACAAAGATGTCAACAAAGTGCCAGAAATTACTTTAAAAATTATAAATAAATGTTCAAAGCTTAATCGTGTTCTGAAAAATCTATTACTGACCCCGATGTAATCAATGTCCAGGTCGTGATAATGCTTGCATCCCACAATCCAGGTCACGATGTAATAGGCAGTCAGCTGAAGATTGACGTAAGGCCAGTTGAAGCCCTTCCCCAGCCATCCAGGGAAGGACCACGGCAGCCCTGAGGAGACACACAGGCAGAGCTGGAGCAGGTGTAAAGTACAGGCATCACTAAGGCACCAACACAGCCTAAGCACACAGCCAGCAGGGGCTGACGGCAGGGAGACGCGCGCCACGCACAAACGCTCAAACTCCCTTCCAGCTTACAAGCACAGTAACTCCCTGCTGATCCTCAGAGCCAGGTTCCGTGATTCTAAGTGCTCTTCCAATCAAAAGAAATAAAAACAAACAAAAACCCTTTCTCAATATTTACCAGCAAGAACAAACGTAACGCATAATTTAATATCCCCACCCCTGCTAAAAAGATATTTGATGTACAATTTTTGTTCTCTGAAGGCAAATGAAAAAGTCTTGAAAGGCTTACACTTAAGCTGGCGGCTCGACAGTAAAGAATCCGCCTGCAGTGCAGGAGACCCCGGTTTGATCCCTGGGTCAGAAAGATCCCCTGGAGAAAATGGCTACCCACTCCAGTATCCTTGCCTGGGGAATTCTATGGACAGAGGAGCCTGGCGGGCTACAGTCCATGGGGTCACAAAGAGCTGGACATGACTGAGCAACTAATACTATGTTTAACTACTTCTGTGAAGCAGGTACAATACAAATTCCTCACTCACTAGTACATCTTCTTTGGGGAAGGCAATGGCACCCCACCCCAGTACTCTTGCCTGGAAAATCCAATGGACGGAGTAGCCTGGTGGGCTGCAGTCCATGGGGTCGCTAACAGTCGGACAGACTGAGCGACTTCACTTTCACTTTTCTCTTTCATGCATTGGAGAAGGAAATGGCAACCCACTCCAGTGTTCTTGCCTGGAGAATCCCAGGGATGGGGGAGCCTGGTGGGCTGCCGTCTATGGGACCACACAGAGTCGGACACGACTGAAGTGACTTAGCAGCAGTAGCAGTAGCAGTACATCTTCTTACAACTTGAAGCTATTTACATGCTAATTAGTAAGATAATCAAATTTTGCAAAACTAGTTTTTCTTTATGGCAATATAAGTGCCAGTGACGCAGTAGGGAAATACTCCTTTGTTATATGATATTGAACAAATAATCCACATTCTTCTAATACCCCAGTTATTATTAANGTAGCAGTAGCAGTACATCTTCTTACAACTTGAAGCTATTTACATGCTAATTAGTAAGATAATCAAATTTTGCAAAACTAGTTTTTCTTTATGGCAATATAAGTGCCAGTGACGCAGTAGGGAAATACTCCTTTGTTATATGATATTGAACAAATAATCCACATTCTTCTAATACCCCAGTTATTATTAAATTTAAAAAAAGAGAGAGAGAAAGAAAAGAAGCACTAATTATGATTCTAAATCCTAATTCTCTTACTAATATATTAAAATAAGGTCAACACAAAGTTCCTTAACTGTTAACATATGTTACCAATCTAGTTTACCACTGAAAAAATAAAATGAAATCAAAATGACAAAATGCTTATTTTTCTAAACTCCAGAAGAATGCCTAAGTTGTATCTACACAAGAAATGTGACATTAAAATAATGAAATGTTTTAAAACAGTGAAATGCCAAATACATTCTGAAGGCCCGCCATGAGTAAGTCTTTGTTAGGACAGGGTTCAGCCTGCCAGATTTTCTGCATTTAAATGAGAACTGACCTTGAAAGCAGCCCAGGGGTGAAGTATGAAGTCAATGATGCTTTTTACTGCTCAACTTCTGAAAACTCTTACTAAAGTCCATTTACACAGAACACACTGACTCCTCACTTTTTTTACTTAGAAAAACTTACGCTTGTCCTTTGATGGTTGAAAATGATTTTAAAAATAAAGTGAAGTTAACCCCTGTAAACTAAGACCATCAGCAAGAAAAAGAAATGCAAAAAGATTGTCTGAGGAGGCCTTACAAATTAGCTGAGAAAAAAGAAGCTAAAGGCAAAGGAGAAAAGAAAAGAAGCTAAAGGCAAAGGAGAAAAGGAAAGATATACCCGTCTGAATGCAGAGTTCCAAAGAATAGCAAGGAGAGATAAGAAAGCCTTTCCCAGCCATCAGTGCAAAGAAATAGAGGAAAACATGAGAATGGGAAAGACTAGAGATCTCTTCAAGAAAATTAGAGACAACAAGGGAACATTTCATGCAAGGATGGGCACAGTAAAGGACAGGAATGGTATGGACTTAACAGAAGCAGAAGATATTAAGAAGAGGTGGCAAGAATACACAGAAGAAAAAAGATCTTCATGACCCAGATAACCATGATGGGGTGATCACTCACCTAGAGCCAAACATCCTGGAATGTGAAGTCAAGTGGGCCTTAGAAAGCATCACTACGAACAAAGCTAGTGGAGGTGATGGAATTCCAGTCGAGCTGTTTCAAATCCTAAAAGATGATGCTGTGAAAGTGCTGCCCTCAATATGCCAGCGAATTTGAAAAACTCAGCAGTGGTCACAGGACTGGGAAAGGTCAGTTTTCATTCCAATCCCAAAGAAAGGCAATGTCAAAGAATCCTCAAACTACAGCGCTTTCACATTCATCTCACACGCTAGCAAAGTAGTGCTCAAAATTCTCCAAGCCAGGATTCAACAGTACATGAACCGTGAACTTCCAGATGTTCAAGCTGGTTTTAGAAAAGGCAGAGGAACCAGAGATCAAATTGCCAATATTCACTGGATCATCAAAAAAGCAAAAAAGCAAGAGAATTCCAGACAACATCTATTTCTGTTCTATTGACTATGCCAAAGCCTTTGACTATGTGGATCACAACAAACTGTGCAAAATTCTTAAAGAGACAGAACACCAGACCACTTTATCTGCCTCCTGAAAAATCTGTATGCAGGTCAAGAAGCAACAGTAAGAACCAGACATAGTTCCAAATTGGGGAAGGAGTATGTCAAAGCTGTATATTGTCACCCTGCTTATTTAACTTATATGCAGAGTACATCATGAGAAATACTAGACTAGATGAAGCACAAGCTGGAATCAAGATTGCCGGGAGAAATATCAATAAGCTCAGATATGCAGATGACACCACCCTTATGCAGAAAGCGAAGAAGAACTAAAGAGCCTCTTGATGAAAGTGAAAGAGGAGAGTGAAAAAGTTGGCCTAAAGCTCAACATTCACAAAACTAAGATCATGGCGTCCAGTCCCATCACTTCATGGCAAAAAGATAGGCAAACAGTGGAAACAGTGGCTGACTTTATTTTGGGGGGCTCCAAAATCCCTGCAGATGGTGACTGCAGCCATGAAATTAAAAGACACTTTCTCCTTGGAAGAAAAGCTATGACCAACATAGACAGCATATTAAAAAGCAGAGATATTACTTTGCCAACAAAGGTCATCTAGTGAAAGCTATGGTTTTTCCAATAGTCGTGTATGGATGTGTGAGTTGAACTATAAAGAAAGCTGAGCACCGAAGAATTGATCTTTTGAACTGTGATGTTAGAGAAGACTCTTGAGAGTCCCTTGGACTGCAAGGAGATCTAACCAGTCCATCCTAAAGGAAATCAGTCAGGAATATTCATTGGAAGGACTGATACTGAAGCTGAAACTCCAATACTTTGGCCACCTGATGTGAAGAACTGACTCATTGGAAAAGACCCTGATACTGGGAAAGATTGAAGGTATGAGGAGAAGGGGACGACAAAGGATGAGATGGTTGGATGGCATCACCAACTCAATGGATGTAAGTTTGAGTAAACTCCAGGAGTTGGTGATGGGCAGGGAGGCCTGGCATGCTGCAGTCCATGGGGCCACAAAGAGTCAGACATGACTAAGCAACTGAACTCAACTGAAGCCCTATAAAATGGACCTCAATAAATCACACCATTTAGCCTGAATGTGTAAGCCTAGTTGAAATAACCAAGGTCATAGGACTGTACTGCTACAGGAGAACAGCACAAGGAATACAGTCCCATGCGAGGAATTATCCTGCTACTAGAATTTGAGCTGCACAAGGAAAGGATTGTTCTAGGCATCCCCACCTCGAACAGTGACCACAACACCCTTGAGGTTCAAAACAAACAACAACAAAAATCACTTCTGTATGCACCTCTTCTAGAAATGGGATCTACTGATGTACGTCACACACAATTTTGCAGGTTAATTGGGATATACTGCAGTTCACTATCAACTGGCACCTCCATCTACCTCTACAAGGATTAATCATGTGTGCTGTACTGCTGATTTTCAATACCCCCTGAAAGGAGTTCAGGGTGGAGAGCAGAAATGAAGCACTCTGAGATACATACTTTCAGGAGCCCATTTTGTGAGCCCAATTCTTGTATATCATCTCTAGAAAAGCGCTAAACTCCTTCGTGGGGATGCCTGCCCCTCGTGACCGGCAGAAACCTTCCACAAAAATGTGAAACTGACTGCATGTGCTCCCCTTCACCAAAACCCCATACCCACCGACCTCCCCTGCCCCTGTGAGGCGCCCTTTCCTCCTTCTCAAGTGCTATCTCCCGGGCTGCGATCCTCATTTTGCCCCAGAGAAAACTTAACTCATAACTCTCACGTTATACATTTTTTTAAGTTGACACAGTTGCATATACAATATACAATCTTATAAACACTGTCCTTTTACAAATTTTAATGAGACGTTCTGTTGAGGAAATTAGTATAATACCACACACAAAAAAGAAAAACACAGAACAGACTTAGGTTCTAAATATGACTTTGACGGTCACTAATTTTCCAACCTGAAGTCAGGGGTGTAGCTCTTTCAGCCTCCACTGCTTCTGTAACATGAGAACGTAGCGCCTCCCTCCAGGGACAGGATACGTACCAGACACAGCATACAAGAGCAAAGGAAGACGCAGGGCTGGCACACGCTTGGCTGCTGGTAGCGCACTGGCAGTGTTGACCACATGATTACCATTTCAGCAGCCACAGGTACTCCACACACCCAATTCAGAACTTTAAAAGTAAAAGGAAGAAGCCTACAAAAGTATGGCACACTGCACTTCTTACCTATGAGTGTAATATTAGGGTTCCGCTTCTTAGCTTCCTTCATCAACCACCATTCATATCCTCGGAAATAATTCTCATCTAACGCGTAGTGCATGTGGGAGGGCTCTGTGCCATCTGAAAGGGAGACAGCAAACAGAAAGGAGACTCTTAATGGTGATTCACAGGCTGCACTCTACACACACAAACATATTGCAGTGAAGTAGCTTCCAGATCCAATCCTGACCTGGGGCACATAAGAATAATCTTATATAACTTAAAAGTAGATGATCAGAGCATTACCCTGAGCATCACAAAGGTCTTAAATAATAAGCCACAGCTTTCTACCATAAGCCGTGAGTGTTATCAGATCACACAGCTGAAAATTTCTAGGACTAATATCCTGCTGGGAGTTGGTCTCTTGGGTTTTCAAATCCCCACGCCCAGTTCTAAGTTCAGCCCACCTCAACTTCTAGCTTCTCAATCCCAGACGTGAATCCTGAGCTGCTGCTGCTAAGTCACTTCAGTCGTGTCCGACTCTGTGTGACCCCATAGATGGCAGCCCACCAGGCTCCCCCATCCCTGGGATTCTCCAGGCAAGAACACTGGAGTGGGTTGCCATTTCCTTCTCCAATGCATGAAAGAGAAAAGTGAAAGTGAAGTCACTCAGTCTGTCCGACTGTTAGCAACCCCATGGACTGCAGCCCACCAGGCTACTCTGTCCATTGGATTTTCCAGGCAAGAGTACCGGGGTGGGGTGCCATTGCCTTCCCCGGAATCCTGACCTGCTAAGTCCCAATTTCCAAACCCCGTGCCTTGAGCCTATAACATGCCTCCTTAAATCAAGACAACAGAACACTGAGAAAATAGGAATGAGCACACTTTCCCAGTGTAAGAAAAGTCTATAGTAATCTCTACAGGGTGTCTAGGTAGGTGAATAACACCAGTCCTCACATGTTACCACGTTTCACATGCATCTGGCCTGGGAGAGGCACCCTAGGTCTTTTCTTCTTAAACGTAAACATCAGATTTCACAAGAGCTACCTGCTTCTGTATCTCTATCTCTAATCTAGCTTCAGCAAATGAAAATGACCAGTCATTATCTATTCTGCAAAAAAGGGTTTCACAATAAAATGCATGTCTTCCTATAACAGCCAGGGGATGGCTTTGTTATGGGTTTTGTTTGTTTGTTTGTTTTCAATTTGCATTTTTTCTTTCAGCATAAATTAAATACCAATACCACCATGCAGATATATCTATTTAACAAAAATTACTTACAAGTCACTAACAGGAACACAGGCATATAGATAATACTCTAAGGTTCACTATAATGGAGTCTAACCCATAAAAAATTAAGCTATGTATAATCATTGAGAGAATTTTCTTCTTCCTGAAAATCAGAGACCTAAAAAATTTTTAATTGACTACATGTATTACACAAAGCCAGTCAAAACGATGACAATAAAGGCTGCAAGTTTACTGGTTAAAATTATTTTATTTTTAAAGGACAAAAACACTGTATCTTTGAAATACCAACCATTTATATTTTGCCACATATTTTATTTAAAGCTAATAACACCTCTTTTTTTTACATGTTTAATACACTAAAAACTTACTATCTTAAAACTTCTCAGTAAAATTTCATTGTCTCCCTATTCTCTGTCTAGTGACTAACAGTTTACAAAAAAACTGTGGATTTACTACTGATTCTTCAACTAAATAAGAAATCTAAAGTCCACAAGCCACTTTGTATGAAAAAATGCATGTTTTGATATAATATTTTTAAAATAACTATAATGAAAAAGGAACAATAAAGAACAATCTAAACAGTAATCAACACCAGAAATGCTGGCATTATTTATATTCTGAAACCACAGTCTATGAGTTTAGGTACAGGTTCAAATACTGGAGGCAAATATCCCAGTCCCCAAATCCTCCTACCTGTTGTCTGCCCATCACCACCTATTTCAACTTTTAGAATATGCAATGAGGCACCGAAGTTTGGCTGGGGAAAGAAGTAACAATATTAACAGTATGATTCATTGTATGAAGGAAAACACTTCAAGACAATTACTAATCACTGCCTTTGATTCTACAGATGAGAAAACCAAAGCAAAACTTCAGATAGATAGTAACTTATTCCAAAAGTAATTTACCAGATTTTTAAAAACTAGAATTGTGAAGATGCTAAAGACTATTGCTGAAATTCACCACAGTTTCTAAAATATCACAGATACCATTAAATCATTATCTGTTCGCTACCTTAAAGAGATAATCCAGTATCTCAGAACGGTAGGGCTCTGGGTAATTTACTAGAAGTCGGGAGGTTGCCTAAAAAAAAAAAAAAAAAAAAAATTTTTCAAAAGCATGAATGAAACAAATCTAAACATGAGCACTTTTTCACAGTGTTCATGCATGCCATCCGGCGTGTCTACAGTCAGCCAGCTCTTGGGCAGCACCAAGCTGTGGGGAAGTCATTTCCCAGGTTCTTTGTTCACCTACTTTTGTTTTGCTCATTGCTGGGTAAATAAGGCTTGCCGGGTGGATCCAGGAAAATTCGAAGCATTCGTAGGCGAGGAGAACTTATTTATTTATTAATATAAGATTAGATTAGGAAGAAATAGTGTAGTAGGAAAATTAAGTGGAGAAAAGAGGCTGAATAACTTGGTTTATGTGGAAAGCTAATAAAGTTCCAGACAAGGAGCTTGCACCATCTACGTTAGGCCACAGGCGCCCATTTGAATATCGGAGAGTGCCCACCTTGGGCTCTCTCTCTTATGGATCTTAGAAGCCGGGACAAGTGGACATGGTGAGCCTCCACGCCCTAGATGGGAATTCAGCCTGAAATTAGAGAGGAGACACGGGGGAAACCAGTCCAGCGACTTGCCCGTCCTCTATTGTTCAGAAGGCCTTTTATACTTTTGATTATACATAGAGATCAATGGGTAATACAAAATTATGCAGCCCAGATTCTTATTGAAACCAGGCTTTTCTCTCTGCATACCTAGTTGTATATACAAGTCTTAGGTAATTTACATTATCTTCAGGCAAAAGGGCCAATTAACATTTTACAGCTTTTTTTCTGATAAGGGTTTGTCAACCAGAAGACTTATTTGTGTTGATCTTCCCAAAGTCTGGTGCCACTCTCAGAAAGCACTAAAGTTACATTCTTACATAGCAAAGGTACAGCAATTTATAACAAGTAAAAGTACAGTGATTTATAAGAAAAGAAAAGTAATTGACTCAAAAGTCTAGTGTTGCTAACATCAAAACTACTATATATCTTTTTCTACATCCCAATTACATTGGTTAACATCCTCACAGGGGCTAAAAGATAAAGAATATGGAGGCCTGGCAGCAGTCATTGAGTCAACAGTGAAAACCGTCTGCCAATATAATTTTTAACTCTTTAGAAAAGGCTCTGTATCTTTAAGATGCTTTTAAGCTTTGTGTCTCTCGCGGTTGGGGGGCTGTAAGCAATTCACAAGCTGTAAGAAGTCCAGGGGAACCTGTTAGGCAAGCTAGAGAGTTATCAGAGGGGGTTTGAGCTGAAACATCCCTTTCAAATGCAGAAGATTAAAGCCCTGATTTGACTTTTTCCAGAGAATAACAGAAGAGTGGAAAAGCAGAGTACAAAGGCCTGCAGATTTCTGGTTTTGGGGGTACATGCTCAGGAAATACCAGGGGAACCCCTGAAGCCTGATCACGTCCTTGCATTTTGTCAGGCTTCCTTCCTCATGACCTTATCACGGGCAGGATTTCTCACACTGGCTCCTGGCAAGGGCTGATGTCTGTCCAACAGCTAAAACACAGGTTCCCAGCAACAACAACGTTTCCCTTTTACTGAGATGAGGGTTGGTGACGGTTGGCTGGGAGGTTAAGGTTGCTAAGTCTATTAATGAATCTCATTATTACAGATTTATCTTGAGGACCTAGACTCAGAGAATGGTTATTAGAAGAAATAAAACAGTTTCTCTACCTCAAGACTGTTTGTCAGTATCTGGGGGCCAAGAATGGGAAAGATGAATCTCAGGCAATTTTTCCCCTCAACATCTTGTAGGAAAAGATTACAAGCAGCAATTCTTAAAGAAACCTCTACTCTCCTCAGTCTTATTAAAGACTTATAGGTGCTATCTCTTGCTGTTAAGAATGACGACACAATGGTCCCTAGGCCAGGCTATTCAGGAAACCTCACACAAGACTTGCTTCAAGCACTGGCATCAAGCACTGGCATCAAGCACTGGCATCAAGCTGTTTACAACAGCTAGGACATGGAAGCAACTAGCTGTCCATCAACAGATGAGTGGATAAAGCAGCTGCGGTACATATACACAGTGGAGTATTACTCAGCCATAAACAGGAAAGCATTTGAGTCCGTTCTAATGTGATAGATGAACCTGGATAACATCATACAGAGTGAAGTCAAAAAGAGAAAGACAAATATCATATATAATGCATATATATGGACTCTAGAAAGATGGTAGTGATGAACCTGTTTGCAGGGCAGCAATGGAGATGTAGACATAGGAAAGACGTGTGGACACACTGGGAGAACAGCATGTAGACACACGCATTATCACACGTGAAAGAGCCAGGGGGGGTCTGCTGCGACTCAGAGAGCGCAGACCAGCACTCTGTGACAACCGAGAGGGTG
>SJYX01024080.1:112102-249942 GCA_006410675.1 Oreotragus oreotragus | reverse complement strand
CCTTATGGCAGAAAGTGAGGAGGAGCTAAAAAGCCTCTTGATGAAAGTGAAGGAGGAGAGCGAAAAAGTTGGCTTAAAGCTCAACATTCAGAAAACGAAGATCATGGCATCCGGTCCCATCACTTCATGGGAAATAGATGGGGAAACAGTGGAAACAGTGTCAGACTTTATTTTTGGGGGCTCCAAAATCACTGCAGATGGTGACTGCAGCCATGAAATTAAAAGACGCTTACTCCTTGGAAGAAAAGTTATAACCAACCTAGATAGCATATTGAAAAGCAGAGACATTACTTTGCCAACAAAGGTCTAGTCAAGGCTCTGGTTTTTCCTGTGGTCATGTATGGATGTGAGAGTTGGACTGTGAAGAAGGCTGAGCGCTGAAGAATTGATGCTTTTGAACTGTGGTGTTGGAGAAGACTCTTGACAGTCCCTTGGACTGCAAGGAGATCCAACCAGTCCATTCTGAAGGAGATCAGCCCTGGGATTTCTTTGGAAGGAATGACGCTAAAGCTGAAACTCCAGTACTTTGGCCACCTCATGTGAAGAGTTGACTCATTGGAAAAGACTCTGATGCTGGGAGGGATTGGGGGCAGGAGAAGGGGACGACAGAGGATGAGATGGCTGGATGGCATCACTGACTTGATGGACGTGAGTTTGAATTCCAGGAGTTAGTGATGGACAGGGAGGCCTGGCGTGCTGCGATTCATGGGGCCGCAAAGAATCGGACACGACTGAGCAATTGGACTGAACTGAAGGTAAAACAAGAATCATAAAACTGCTAACAAAAGATCAAAATCAATAAGAATTAATTATAGGGAACTGAATGAACTGATGAGGATAATTATAATTTTTATGACTTTTTATCCAAAACATTGTTGCTTCTTGAATGTTTTACTTCTTCCAGATTTGTGGAAAACCTTTTTCCTAACCTGTCTATGACTTGTAGCAATTTGTTAAGTGTATCCTTGTAAACAAAGATAAAACAAATTTCTCCCTGATCCCTCCAATATTCAAAAACTGAGTATTCTTATTTTCACAGCAATATAGTTATTTGCATAAGTTTACTAAGAATCCTCCTCCTCCTAACAGGACACAATTAGAAACACTGGTTATATTACCAAGGTTTTAACTAACATGTCATATTTGAGAGAGACCTACATAGACTCAGATATAACCAGACAGATTTAAAAATTTAGGTTGACCTATGGAGCCAATCTTCAGCGCTCAGCTTTCTTTATAGTCCAGCTCTCACATCTATACATGACTACTGGAAAAACCATAGCTTTGACTAGACAGACCACTGTCAGCAAAGTAATGTCTCTGCTTTTTAATATGCTGTCTAGGTTGGTCATAGCTTTTCTTCCAAAAAGCAAGTGTCTTTTAATTTCATGACTGCAGTCACCATCTGCAGTGATTCTGGAGCCCCCAAAAATAAAGTCTGTCACTGTTTCCCCTGTTTCCCCATCTATTTGCCATGAAGTAATAGGACCGGATGCCATGATCTTAGTTTTGTGAATGTTGAGTTCTAAGCCAGCTTTTTCCCTCTCCTCTTTCACTTTCACCAAGAGGCTCTTTAGTTCCTCTTCACTTTCTGCCATAAGGATGGTGTCATCTGTGTATCTAAGGTTATCGATATTTCTCCCAGCAGTCTTGATTCCAGCTTGCACTTCATCCCACATGATGTACTCTCCATATAAGTTAAATAAGCAGGGTGATAATATACAGCCTTGACATACTCCTTTCCCAATCTGGAACCAGTCTGTTGTTCCACGTACAGTTCTAACTATTGCTTTTTGACCTGCATACATATTTCTCAAGAGACAGGTAAGGTGGTCTGGTATTCCCATCTCTTGAAGAATTTTCCAGTTTGTTGTGATCTACACAGTCAAAGGCTTTGGCATAATCAACAAAGCAGCAGTAGACATTTTTTCTGGAACTCTTGCTTTTTCAATGATCTGACGAATGCTGGCAATTTGATGTCTGGTTCTTCTGCCTTTTCTAAAACCAGCTTGAACATATGGAAGTTCATGGTTCACATACTGTTGAAGCCTGGCTTGGAGAATTTTGAGCATTACTCTGCTAGCGTGTGAGATGAGTACAATTGTGTGGTAGTTTGAACATTGTTTGGCACTGCTCTTCTTTGGACATATAAAGAAATATGCCCAAAGCTTTCTATAAAGAAAGCTGAGCGCCAAAGAATTGATGCCTTTGAACAGTGGTGTTGGAGAAGACTCTTGAGAGTCCCTTGGACTGCAAAGAGATCCAACCAGTCCATCCTAAAGGGAATCAGTCCTGAATATTCATTGGAAGGACTGATGTTGAAGTTAAAACTCCAATACTTTGGCCATCTGATGTGAAGAACTGACTCATTGGAAAAGACTCTGATGCTAGGAGGGATTGGGGGCAGGAGGAGAAGGGGACGACAGAGGATGAGATGGTTGCATGGGACAGACTCAATGGACAGGAGTTTGAGCAAGTTCCAGGAGTTGGTGATGCACAAGGAAGCCTGGCATGCTGCAGTCCGTGGGGTCACAGACAGACAGGACTGAGTGACCGAACTGAACTGATAAGAGCCAATGTCAGTGACCTCTGTACCATCATTTTGGCTGCAGTCTTCAGGCAAGAATATCGGAGTGGGTAGCCGCTCCCTTCTCCAGGCGATCTTCCCAACCCAGGAATCGAACCCAGGTCTGCCACACTGCAGGTGGGTGCGTTGCAATCCATTGCAGTGGGTTGCAGGCACAGCAATCCACCCCAGTATTCTTACCTGGAGAATCCCCATGGACAGAGGAGCTGGGCGGGTTACAGTCCCAGGGGTCACAAAGACTCGGACATGACTGAGAGACTAAGTACAGCACGTGGAGCCAGTAAAGCTCCCTGGAAAAATCAGCCTGGTAACTTGCTTACAGGGTTCCCAGAAGCTTCACCAGGTAAGTAAGAAAGGTCACTTCTTAGCAGATGCAGGAATCTCAGAATATTGGTGGACCTCGAGAAGAAAGGAATTCACCCAAATCTATCAGGACTGCAGACAAAGTCTGGTGGTAAGTTCACGGCTTGGCTTCCTAGCCTTGAGAGAGATTTTTAATAGCCCAATCTGTGATTCCTTGTGCAAATGTCCAACAGAGCACACTTAAAAGAACCTATATGGTCAATTATTATTTTGGCTGCACTTATATAATCAGGGCAAGTTTAATAAGACCATATTTATTTTGCAAGGAAATTAGCCTTATTTTGGTTATCTCTAATAAAAGGCAGAAGTAAGGGGTGATGATAGAGAGAAAATTATATTTCAGTGAAGAACTCTGCAGATAATCAGACTGTAGCCTGCCAGGCTCCTCTATCCATGGGATTTTCCAGGCAAGAATACTGGAGTGGATTGCCATTTCCTTCTCCAGGGGATCTTCCTGATCCAGGGATCAAACCGAGGTCTTCTGTATTGCAGGCAGACTCTTTACCATCTGAGCCACCAGGGAAGCCCATTATCAGATTCTACTCCTGTTAACTGTCTTTGANTCCAGGCAAGAATACTGGAGTGGATTGCCATTTCCTTCTCCAGGGGATCTTCCTGATCCAGGGATCAAACCGAGGTCTTCTGTATTGCAGGCAGACTCTTTACCATCTGAGCCACCAGGGAAGCCCATTATCAGATTCTACTCCTGTTAACTGTCTTTGAGGTTTGTTTTCTACCTGTAAACTGGACCGAATACTGAATTCTCCTCATTTCTTCCAATATCTGAATACAGCTTGTCAAACTAATGTTTCTGACTTTTTCCCACCTTTCTTACTTTATTAAGAACTAAAATCTCCCTTTTCCTGAAGTTATGCAACCTAAAGTGTGATAACTTTATACAAACTCCAGAGAAATCACAACAGTTCATATATGAACAACCTTTATGCCTGTTGCTCTGTGGACCACTCAGAAAGATCCCCAGATGATAGTCAAACTCAACTCAGGAAGATCTATGATTGCCACCGTCTGTCCCTACTCCATCTGAAGATGTTCTCCATCTAGAAATCATGACTGGCTGCCCTCAGGATTCAGAATAGGTTTACAATCTGCTCCATTAGCCATTGTTTTATTTTGTTTTCACTGAAATGTCTATAACATAAACTGAATCGAATATTTGCACTATATAGACCTAACCTTGTAAGCACACTTGCATCACTGTCTCCCGAAATGAGACACAACTCTTTAACGGAACTGACCGTGGTTGGGTGAGATATGGAGCAATCCACCAACCCATGGGATGGCAAAGTTGCTCAGTCGTGTCCAATTCTTTGCAACCCCATGGACTGTAGCCTACCAGGCTCCTCTGTCCATGGGATTTTCCAGGCAATAGTACTGGAGGGAATTGCCATTTCCTTCTCTAGGGGATCTTCCCTACCCAGGACAGACTCAAACCCACTCATATCAGATGGCCCAAAATGTTAATCACAGTATTACCTAATCTTTGANCCAATTCTTTGCAACCCCATGGACTGTAGCCTACCAGGCTCCTCTGTCCATGGGATTTTCCAGGCAATAGTACTGGAGGGAATTGCCATTTCCTTCTCTAGGGGATCTTCCCTACCCAGGACAGACTCAAACCCACTCATATCAGATGGCCCAAAATGTTAATCACAGTATTACCTAATCTTTGAACAGATTCCTCCGGCCCCAAGATCACTGACCTGGTTTCAAGGTGTGACCTTTTAAGCTTAGGACAATGGCTACCAATTGGATTGCAAACTATTGACTGTAGTATAATTACAAGAGTACTACTATAATCCTTTCTAAATTACAACAGGCCCTATCCCTTACTTTCAGTAAATCAGCTATTTAGGCAGTTTAAAGTCCTGCCCACTTACTCTGACACCTGGGCATTTGTCAGGTTTTTCCTTTTTTGTAATGCAAATACAGGACTCAAGCTTTGATTGCAAAGCATCCACTTCAAAGAGGTATCCGCTTCCCAGATGGCTGTCTCAAATAACATATGGCAGCCAAAGAACCCAGAGCCAAGCTGAGGTTGCGGGGAGGGGGTTGTTCTTTGCAAAACCTTGATCAGTTTCGCTAGCTGACCATCATTAGGGCCACTTTTTCTTTCCCTGAACTTTAAGTTCCCACACTTAAGGTTTCAGTTCACCAATGAAAAACAAGCCACAAAGCCCAAGGCCTCCACCCTTGACCCTAATGAAAGCAGAACCCCAGGCCCACACCCTCTGTCTCTCTACCTACCATCACCAGGTGTGACCCAGGTATGCCATGTGCTTCCCAGGACCTATGAGTAATAAACTTTTGTTTTGTTCAAAGTTTTCCGATGGTTATCGCCAAGGGCACCCTGCAATCACAAGAACTACAGAGACCAGTACAACAACAATAGGATGTGACCCGCCCACAACAGCCACCCAGCAAGCGTTCAAACTAGTTCTGAATTGCATCCAAGGGCACACACTCCCTCTGACTCAATTCAACAAACAACGCATTCAAGAGTTCAGCCTTGCCATTTTCAAATAAAATCAGCTCTAGCTCTGTCCTGGGGAACAAAAAAAATCCCTCTCATCCAAAGACCTGCCATCAGAAATGCCATGAACTCAAAGGCTATAAACACAAAGGGATAAAACAGAGGCAAGACAAAGGTTACAAATAACAAGCTGACAGGACTAAGCAAATTGTTAGGAGCCAAGAACAATCATGCCACTGCAGCAAGCTCCCAGGATTGGGAGCCACCTGTTAGCATAACTAGGGAGCTAAGGAAATTACCAGCTGTGCCCACACAGACTTTGCATTACGCTGGGATGGCCCTCATATCTCCCTTAGGAACTTCCCTGGTGGCTCAGCCGGGTTCAATCTCTTGGTCGGGAATATCCCCTGGAGAAGGAAATGGCAACCCACTCCAGGACTCGTGCCCAGAAAATCCCATGGATGGAGGACACTGGTAGGCTCCCTTAAGTATTTTAGAATGCCTAGATAAGAGGAACTTATCCCAACTGACATAGCCTAGAAAAGACTAAGGGGACAAGCCAGTTAAGTGTAATTAGTATCCTGTGTGGGATCTTGAAACTGAAAAAGAGCATTGGGCAACTAAGGAACTATGAAAGGAAGTAAAGACTTTCATTAAGGTAACCAACACTGGTTGGGACAAATGTCCCATACTAACGTGGGATGCTAATAATAGAAGAAAACTTGGTTACAGGGTATATGACAACTCTGTATGGTCTTGGCAATTTTTCTGTAAATCTAAAACGATTTCTAAAATTAAAAATTCATTAAAAAAAAAAGAAAAGAAAACAAGATTGCTCCAGAGGTCCTTGAATCAATTTTAAAAAGTTCTCTCAACACCTACGACGAGAATCAATTGGTGCCTTTGTTAAAATTTGTTAAAATGCAGGGTCTCAGGCCCCACACCAGAACTCCAAAGTCAGAATGGGAGCTGGGAAGAAGGCCAGAGTCTGCGTTTAAACAAACAGACCAGGTGATTTCTTGTGCACCTGAACGTTTCCCTCTCTTCGCACACATAAATAGCCACCAACCAGGCCTCTTCCAGAGGGCAACTCACCCCCTTAGGCCTTTGCCATCCAAGGGCAAGAGTCCTCCAACAGTTAAACAATCCGAGAGTTATCAGCTGATACTGGTGTGGCCTGATATTAGAAAAAAAGGCTTTAAAAAGCCCGTTTCTGGCTTCTCACCCTCCTAAAGAGGACGAGGCACCTGTCGTCCCTTTAAACAAAACCTACCTGACGCCTGCCCCCTTGGGAAGACCCCACCCGCAAGCTGCAGTCCTGATCCAGGCCTCTCTGGCTCCCCGACCCCCAGAAAGAGCAAGCGCGCTCAAAACATCCCTCCGGGGCAGTATAATAGGCTCTAGGTTCATCCACCTCATTAGAACTGACTCAGATGTGTTCCTTTTTAAGGCTGAGCAATGTTCCATTATATTTATGTACCACAGTTTCTTTATCCATTCATCTATCAAATGCACTCTACACCCTCATCTGGCCAAACCCAGTCCAAGCTTTCCGGTCAAACTCCACCTCTTCAAGGAAGACTTCCCTCTGCTCTTCCTCAGCGTTGTGACGTAGGTGCCTCTCCTGTGAACTGTGGCCTCAGCAAAAGGTCCACAGTGCCAACATTAATCCCTCTATCCCCACACCCTCATCACTGTTTCACCTCTAAGATCCTTGGGGACAACGACTGGGTCCCATTCAAGTTCATATCCCCGTTTATTCTTATTCAGTAAGCATTTATTTAATCTCTTATGGTTTCATTAGCTTCACCAGTACAGGCAACATAATAATAGTCTGAGTCCATGGAGCTGGAATCCTAATTACACCATTTACAAGCAGTGTGACCAAGGGCAAATTATCATTTGCGAAGGGTCGTCTTACTCATTCAGCTGTCCCAAGACTAAATTCAGATATGGGAAGGACTTAACACAGTAGTTGGCACATAGTATGCTCTCAAGAGATAACAGGCATTGTATACACAAATTGCTTTTAAAAATACAGTCACTTCCTCAACGAGCTTACCGACCAGTAGAGGCTCAAATTTTAAAGTGAATGAGTGCTGTATAGGCATGCTAACCTACTCCTGACCCAAGGGAGACAATGCTGCCTGCTCTGTATCATGCTAACAACATACACTGCCGCTAGAACAGTGTGTTTTGCTGTTTGGAGGTTGTTTTGCTCTCTATGCTCTTCTATCCTTAGCAAAGAAAGGGCTAACTTTGAGCAATCATATGTCATTAGAATATTGCCAGTTGATAGTCACACCCAGTGCAGAAGCATTAGTTTTATCAACGGCAATAGTTAGCAGTATAGCCAAGTGTTGAAATGTACCATGAAGCAATAACAAATCACCAAATTATTGATACGAATCATGCTTCCTAAATAAGGCCTGTTATAACAGCCAAGGATGAAGCCTTAGCACAAAAATTGGAAAACAGTTATGTTCTCAATAAATGGCAGGCACTGGATGTATTTTTCACTTAAAATCCTTGGATAACTTCCTCCCCCCTAATGTATGAAACAGAATGATACTAACCAAAATTAATCACGTTGCAGATGCCATCCTTTGATCTTTGACATCTATCCTCACAGTGTTCCAACCAGGCAGGCATCGCTGTGTGCCCAGAAAAAAAATCTGAGATACAGAGAGGTTAAATAACCTGCGCAAGGCTGTACAGTGAGTGACAAGAACGCCCAGAACAGATCCCTGGCAATCAGGTCTTAAGTCCATGTGCACCATACTGCGTTCCCTACCAAATATGCAGATTAAATGAGAATATTCCAAACACTTACTGCTACAAACTGTGCTACATCCAGGGACTCCAGAAAGGAGTGATGTGCAAATATAGTATTGCAATCATTTTCATTCAATCAGTATTTACTGAACTTCTGAGATGAGTAACACATTATACATGGGACACTATCAGAAAAGAGTTTCCTGTTCTGAGTTAGGAAACAAACCTCATTTTAAACAGAGTTAATAAACATACAATAACAAAAGAGTTCCACTTTGAGCAAGTTAAACAGTGGATTTAACATCAAGGGAAAGGTGTTAGGATATGATGAATCCTCGTTTTATGAATACTGGCTATCCTAGGTTTAAACCACCAAAATGAAAAGGAGAATCATAGTAGTAAAGGGTAAATACATCAGCACATTAGTCTACTGTTATCTTTACCAGTACCTATGAGTAAGGCTGCAACATCTGAAAATAAAAGTAAAAAAATCAGCTGGTTTAGGGAAATGATTTTTTTGCCCAGAACAGAAGGTCAGAACTGCTATTAGACTAAAAACTTAGTCATCCACTGTCTTTTCCTTTCTGGAGTGCAAGGGCCTAACTGAAGTTCTGATTGCCTGCTGCTGCTGCTACTAAGTCACTTCAGTCGTGTCCGACTCTGTGCGACCCCACAGACGGCAGCCCATTGGGCTCCGCCATCCCTGGGATTCTCCAGGCAAGAACACTGGAGTGGGTTGCCATCTCCTTCTCCAATGCATGAAAGTGAAAACTGAAANCCTTCGTGTCCGACTCTGTGCGACCCCACAGACGGCAGCCCATTGGGCTCCGCCATCCCTGGGATTCTCCAGGCAAGAACACTGGAGTGGGTTGCCATCTCCTTCTCCAATGCATGAAAGTGAAAACTGAAAGTGAAGTCGCTCAGTCGTGTCTGACTCAGCGACCCCATGGACTGCAGCCTACCAGGCTCCTCCGTTCATGGGAGTTTCCAGGCAAGAGTACTGGAGTGGGATGCCATCGCCTTCTCCTAGGAATCCACTTTTCAAAAATAATTATGTTTTATGGTATGTCTACTTAAAAGTAGTCACCCAAATCTCATTGGTAACTTGAAACCTTAGAGTTTTGCTAAGTTAAATGATAAAAATTCATTACACACATAATTTCCAAATAATATAAAACACTGAAACATTAATACTGAACACAGGTTTATCTACTTTGGGTTTCTTACTAAACAGAAACAAAACATATTTAGATCTATTAGTAAAAACGTCCTGTCACTAGAAACTAAGGTTTCTAAGAGTTAAGCAATCTAATTAATATATGTAATTAAAATACTAGAAATAATATGAGAAACAATTCAAGAAAAGCAGGATGTATTTTGGCTAAGAAAAGGTATGAGGTAGGGAGATATATTTCTGTTAAGGGAAATGAAACTAATTTTGTCCTAGAGTAGAGAAAATGAATGGATATAGAAGCTGGGAGAGGGAATTTTACCTTGTGTAGTCAAGCTGGCCAAAAATTAAATTATAAGGATTTTTTAAAATAAGCTTTAGTAAATAGTATGCTTATGAAAAACTAAGAATTATTCTTAATCTACTAAAAAGACAAATTTTTATTAGACTATTGGTCTGTTCTTGATAAGCTTGGGAAAGCTTCCTTACCTTTTAAGGAACCTACCTAGGAAATAAAGATTCAGATATTATCAAAATAATATTCTATGCTTCACATTATTTTTATCAAATCTTTACTTAAAAAAAAGAAACCCTGAGTCTATTCTATTAGAAGAGCTAAGGTTGTGGGTGGGGGTGGTTAAACTGGGTTTAAACTATGTAACTTTATACATTTGCCTGTGAAGTTCTTGTTATTTTGGTTAAATGGATAATTAAGTATTGTTTCACAGTGACCAATGACCCTATTTAATCAAGTGTAGTAACACCTTTTGTATTTTTGACAAACTTCCCCAAATAAATTCTAAATGAAGTCTTTTTGACCTCATATTAACTTCTTGAGATTTCTCCAGATGGGCCCTGGACATCTCAAAGATGTGTTCTTTCTCCTTAGAAAAAGACATGAAACTAATTAGGCTTATTCGGCATGTTAAACTGCATAGTAAGTATTGTTAAGTAAGATATAACACTAAACTTTCTTTAGTTGATATTTGTATCGATACATGTTATTAACATACGTGTTCCAGAAATTACATGAAATTCCTAGACATCTGCTATATCCTGGTATAATGCTATCACTTGTAATTCTAGTTATCTTAAAATGCTATACGTTACAGAAACAACCAAATTTCCTCATCAACTGATTACAATGAACTTTATCAGATTTTTAATATGCCCGTGTTTAAGCCTTTTTGTCATTTACAGTTATTGCTTTACTAACGTTTTGGCAAAAATGTTCTTCCAAAAGTGCTTCATCCTCAAAACTTTTGGAGAGAACTCTTCACTTAAAGTACAGGGTTCTTTCAGATCATGTTGATGAACTGGGTAAGAATTTACAGAACTCTAAGGTAAAATCACTGCAGATGGTGACTGCAGCCATGAAATTAAAAGACGCTTACTCCCTGTCTCTTATACACATCTGATGTGTATAAGAGACAGCACATCATCTATGTAGGTATGCTGNTGCCGGGAGGCCTGAATTAGGCGCTCAGCCATTGTGTGACAGGTCACATGACTCGGGCGCCCAGGGAGGCGGGTCCGGTCGCCGCCATGATGGAGAAGGGCAGGAGGCCGCGGGTGCCGCCGCCGCCATGCTGAGTGTGGGCTGCGGGTCGCTGACGCAGCCGCCTTCGTGTTGTGGGGGTGGGGAGCGAGCCTTTCCTAGCGGGCCCTGCGTCAGGGGTTGACTGCAGGTTTCCGCCTTTGTCACTTCGGTGCCCCGCCTCTGGCATCACCTACTGGCATTTTATCGAAGAAAAAGATGGCTATCCAAGGCCAAGGGAGTCGTGCAGTGAATGGCTTACCATGGACCTCCCCAAGCATCAACATTCAGAAAATTGAGATCATGGCATCCAGTCCCATCACTTCATGGCCAATAGATGGGCAAACAGGCGAAACAGTGAAAACTGTGACAGACTTTATTTTGGGGGAGGCTCCAAAATCCATGCAGATGGTGACTGCAGCCATGAAATTAAAAGACATTTACTCCTTGGAAGAAAATTATGACCAACCTAGACAGCATTTTGAAAAGCAGAGACGTTACTTTGTCAACACAGGTCCCTTTAGTCAAGGCTCTGATTTTTCCAGTGGTCGTGTATGGATGTGAGAGTTGGACTATAAAGAAAGCTGAACCCCAAAGAATGGATGCTTTTGAACTGTGGTGTTGGAGAAGACTCTTGAGAGTCCCTTGGACTGCAAGGAGATCCAACCAGTGAATCCTAAAGGAAATTAGTCCTGAATATTCATTGGAAGGACTGATGCTGAAGCTGAAGCTCCAATACTTTGGCCACCTGATGGGAAAAACTGACTCACTGGAAAAGACCCTGATGCTGGGAAAGATTGAAGGCAGGAGGAAAAGGGGGCAACAGAAGATGAGATGGTTCGATGGTATCACCTACTCAATGGACATGGGTTTGAGTGGATTCCGGGAGCTGGTGATGGACAGGGAGGCCTGGCATGCTGCAGTCCATGGGGTCACAAAGAGTGGGACACACCTGAGCGCCTGAACTGAACTGAAGCCTCTCAGGGCACTCGTACCATGTGCCAGCCAGTGGCTGAACTGCAAAGAGGACCCGGCTCGCAGCCTCTGTCTTAGTCCCCATTTAGCTGTCACCTCCAGTGGATCACTTAGCTTCCTGAGCCTGAGTTTCCCCGTTATGTAAGAGGAAACAAGAAGACCAGCTGCAGAAGGGACATTTGATTAAATGGCATACAAACAAGGAAACAGACAATGCAGTAAATCCGAGCTGAAAGTTTCACCCACTTAGCAAGTGTTAGCCGAAGAGGCAGTTCATCCTGATACCTACTGTGCAGCTGCGTAGGGTACTTTCTGCTGCCAGTTGAAATGGTTCCCAGCAGATACCCCTGAATTGGTAGGAAAGTTGTGAATTGTGCTGGGATCCCTGTCACATCCGGCACTGAGCTGAGATTTCTCATTTCCTTGGCATTGAAGCGAATTGGAGAGACTACTGAAAGACTGCAGAGAAAATATCTCTGAGCCCAATCTCTCCCTAGACAAAGCCATGGAGTTGGTTATCAATGCCTGCGCAAACCTGAGATACCACAAAATGGCAGGGAGACGACCCAAAGGCTATTTAGGCCGAGGGAGACTTTGTCTTCGGGGTTCTGTGTGGAATCTGATTGTTTTGCCCCTTTACTGCAAACCTAAATGTACGTGTCAAGACTACAATTATATTAAGAGGAAAAGTTTATCTGAGCAGTACGATAAACACACTCATCAGGCCCTTAAGGATATCTGTAGGTCCGTAGTGGACAGTATGCTTACTCTTAACATTTCCCTAAGTTACTGTCGATCTACTGTTACCAAACACTCCCAGCTGGTGTCTAATGTCCTAACCCAATAATTAATAGTGCCCCTTTCACCCTCAAAAATGTTCTGGCTTGCATGGTAAGTTGCGTATTTCCCTGCATCTTGCCACTTGTTTTCTTTCGCGTGTTCTGTTTTCCACGCGGCACTTACCTGGCCTACTTTCCTTGCAGTCACCATCCTGTGTGATGCTGTAGTCAAGTGTGTAGCCGCTCAAGTGCCATGGATTTCTCTTCCCAGGACGCTGATCGGTCTGTTCTAACAAAGTTTTAAACATGGGTTGGTGCACCAGTGGATGCCAGATGTGGTTGATAAGTAAATGTTAAGCTTCCTACCAACCCTGAGACTTTGTATCTGTGATATGCATTGCGACCGCATGGACTGTAGCTCTGTCCACGGGCGTTTCCAGGCAAGAGTACTGGAGCAGGTTGCAGTTTCCCTCTCCAGGGCATCTTCCCGAGCCAGGGATTGAACCCGAGTCTACATGCATCTGCAGCATGGACAGGCAGGTTCTTTGCCAGCTGAGCCACCGGGAAAGCCCTAAAGCATAGTTACAATAATGTAACCAGAAGGGAAGTACCAAGGTGAAAATAGAGGGAAAATACCATGCAAGCAAAATCGGGAACTTGGAAATCAGAACCCAGCGTATGTCATCCTGTAGTGCACCGGTGTACCTTGTATTTGGGAGGCACCCTATAAATATTTGTGCTGTGTGCAATAGCTGGGAAAGAGGACATGGAGTGTTGAACAGAAAACGTGTACAACTAGTTCCTATTAGTTCATAACCAAAGTAATTCCTTATCAGGGAAAACATCTCTTGTTTCAAATTTCTCACTTATGCTCAGGAAACCATTAGACAAGAAAGTTTCTAATAAAAAAGCAGCAAGTGCAAGCTAAGAAAGAGATACTTGGACTGTTGGGCACAGCACTGCTGCTTGCTGAAGATGTGAAACAGGGAGACAGCAGTTACCAGCCAAGTTGCTTCTCTCTTATCGGGATCCCTGAAATATACCAGACAGTAAGAAAAGAGGGTCTCTCAGTTCTCAAAGGTCGGATGAATTTTAAAAATAAGGAGTTTTTCTCTTAAACAAACAGTGTTTCTGAGTGTCAAACTGCACTTCAGCCCCAGCAAATTTCTCAGTTTTCTAAAGTGAAAATGTAATCAAATCAGATGATCTCTTGAGGAAAGTGAGTGCAGCCTTGTCTAAAAGATGAAACGTTGCTGATAAAATCTGCCATCTCACTTTCAGAAACGGTCTTACTTCTAGGAGTCTGAGTTAGGCTGCCAGGAATTCAGGGCAATAGGCCAAGTCTTCTTCTTTGTACTGAAGTGCAGCAGTGTGCAGCCCATGGTGGGTACTCGGTATATATGTTGAACTTAACAGAAATTAAACAAATTGAACTTAAACAGGAATCACTGGTGTGATGGTGCTTCAGATCACTGGGAAAGATGGGCTTGTAAAAACGTGATGTTGAGAGAAAGATCAATTTTTTTTTTTCAAATTTTTGATCTATGCCTCATACCACATCTAACTATAACTGCCAAATGGATAAAGCTCTAAATGTGTTTTTTTTTTAAAAATGGAAACCTATTCGGGAAAGGCAATGGCACCCCACCCCAGTACTCTTGCCTGGAAAATCCAATGGACGGAGGAGCCTGGTGGGCTGCAGTCCATGGGGTCGCTAACAGTCGGACAGACTGAGCGACTTCACTTTCACTTTTCTCTTTCATGCATTGGAGAAGGAAATGGCAACCCACTCCAGTATTCTTGCCTGGAGAATCCCAGGGATGGGGGAGCCTGGTGGGCTGCCGTCTATGGGATTGCACAGAGTCGGACACGACTGAAGTGACTTAGCAGTAGCNTTCTCTTTCATGCATTGGAGAAGGAAATGGCAACCCACTCCAGTATTCTTGCCTGGAGAATCCCAGGGATGGGGGAGCCTGGTGGGCTGCCGTCTATGGGGTCACACAGAGTCGGACACGACTGAAGTGACTTAGCAGCAGCAGCAGCAAAAGTTCTATTAGAAAATACAGGCAAATTCCTGTATAACTTGGGGTCTGTATAAGAATATCTTGACACAACAAAATAAAAGTTTGATTTTTAGGAAAGTCACTAAATAATCATATAAGAGGATAAGAAAAAAATTACTTCTAGATAAGTTGGAAGCATTTCTTAAAGTAAGAGTCCACCAGGGTCAAAAGTATGAAGTATTCTCTTTTCATGAACTATCCTGTAACATCTGCCATTTATCTGATCTTTACGGCTTTTACATAAGTTGTTTGATTTCAGTTGCTAATTACATCACTCCCTGTTCTATGACTTCTCTCAGTTAACTCAGGGCTTTATACAAAGACAGTAAAAATAGTTCAATGGACAGATTCCACATAATGGGATAAACTAAGTATTGTTTACTAAACATTTTCTTAAGTATAACTACAGATAAAAACTGCTAGAATAAGAAGCAATGTGGTAGAGTAGTTAAGCCAGTATGATCAGCCCTGGAGCCAGACTCAGTTCAGTTCAGTTGATCCATAGCTTCAGATCTCTCCTTCCACCTGTTAGTTGTGTGATTTCAGCCAGGTTTCCTTACATTCTTCAGGCTTCAGTGTAACCATCCATAAATAGAGGTGATGGTAGAATTGTTAATATGAAATTTAGCTGAATTAATATTTATAGAGCACTTAGAAGAATGATCAGCATATACTACAAGCTATTGAAGGGCGGATTATATGAACAGTAACATCAGTGGAATATAGATTTAACTAGAACATAACTCTTGAGTTTACTGCTCTCCACAGAACCAAGACAGTTGTGAGGGAAAGGATTCTTCCTGTCTTTGTACTGGTTTGAATTTTGTTGTCTACGGTCATCCAAATCCGTGTCTTCCTGTGTGTGGCTGATCCCCCATCGTGTGAGTCTTGGTGGGAGGCAGATCCCACCTCCTTCAGGAGTTAAGGCACCGCACCATCCCCCTTCTCACCCTCAGCACGTGAGCTCTGGAGCCCCAGTGACCAGGACCCCTCAGTCAGTTCCCCAAACATGGGACTTTGTTCTTAGAAGCGTGATTCAATGTACAGGCCTCTGAGAAAGCAGCCCGGAGCAGAGTCCAGAGGAAGGTGGTGCTAGAGGCGCCCCAGAGGGACTGAGGTCCCTGGGGCAGTAGAGGGAGGAGCGCCAGCCTAAGGACTCAGGCAGGATGGCGTGAGCTGCCCTTCTGGTCCTTTGCCAGGAGCCCACTTCAGAAGGCTGATTCTGCAGCCTCAGCAGCAGTTCTGTGCCATATCTCGATTTCTCTCTAAGTCTTTTCATTTTTTGGCTCAGGGTTAGCCAAAGATGGGGCTGTTGAAGAACCCTGACTGATACACCAGGTTATAATGAGACTGGAAATGATCGCCACAAAGAATTCTCAGCCTCTGTATCTGCATTCCCCCCACTTTAAACACTGCCTTCACCCCGTGTAGTTCTTTGGTTGGTAATTGTTAATGCGCGTGTGTGTGCTAAGCCACTTGAGTTACGTCCGACTCCGTGACCCTGTGGACCATGGCCCACCAGGCTCCTCTGTCTATGGGAGTCTCCAGCCAAGAACACTGGAGTGGGTTGCCATATCCTCCTCCAGGGGGTCTTCCTGACCCAGGGATCGAACCTGGGTCCCTTACGTCTCTTGCGTTGGCAGGCTGGTTCTCTACCACTAGTGCCACCTGGGAAGCCCATTAATGCCTGGATTAGCTCACGTGAAGAACGCCAGGAAGTTTTGCTGTCCTCCTCTGTGTCACCCATGGTGCATCTGTTCGTCTTTGGATTCCCAGTATCTTTTTCTGCACTCCTGCCACAGTATGAACTCTAGAGTCCACCTAATTTCAAGTCTTAGGCATGAAAAAAATAACAGTACCCATGGCTCAGAAGATTTTTTTTTAGACATCTAGTACAATTCGGTCCAGTAAATAGAAGACAAAACATGTATATATAACTTGAAATTTTCTAGTAGCCACATTAAAGTTGACCCAAAAAAGGCATATGAGATTAATTTTGATTAATATTTATTTACCTCAGTATTCATGGGGGTCACAAAAGAGTTGGACACAGCAACTAAATAAAAATAAAAACCCAAAGTATTGTTGATAAAAATGCAGTCAATATAAAAATATATCAGTAAAACATTTTGCAGCTTTTTTTATAAGAAGTTTTCAAAAATCTAATTTGTATTTTATACAGATTGTTGTTGTTTAGTCGACTCTTTTGCGACCCCACAGACTGTAACATGCCAGGCTCTCCTGTCCGTGGGATTTCCTAGGCAGGAACACCGGAGTGGGTTGCCATTTCCTTCTCCAGGGGATCTTTCCGACCCAGGGATCAAGCCCACATCTCCTGTGTCTCCTGCACTGGCAGGTGGCTTCTTTACCACTGAGCCACCAGGGAAGTTGTGTTATACAGATAGTGCATCTCAGTTCAAATGAGCCTCATCTCGAGTGCACAAGAGCCTGTGGGCTGTACCCGCCAGGGTCCTCTGTCCATGGGATTTCCCCAGCAAAACTACCGGAGTGAATTACCATTTCCTTCTCCAAGTGGTTCAGTTATAATAAGCTAGTACATGTCAGTAATACTCTTTCCTGGATGCTAAGAGCCATTCTGGCAAATTACTGGCCCTGAGGAAGGGGTTGAGAGAGCCCCCAAATTACAGCCAGTTCGTCCAAAGTAGTGGAGACCCAAGTCTTGTGACTGGCATCTGAAGTGGAATCAGTCTAGTGCCACTGAGCTCTTTCCTTGTGGAATCTGATGCTATACTCCAGGTAATTAGTGTCAGAATTACTAAGTTGTAGAACATCTAGCTAGTGTCTGGAGTATTGGAGGATTCGTTGTTGGTAGAAAGGAAACCCTGTACGTGTTATGTCAGAAGTGTTCCACGGGCAGAAACAGAAACGGTAGTGGCCAGTCCTCCCATGCACACATGCACACACACACACACACACACACGGAGCAAATGTAACCCCACCATGTGTTTGCGAGAATCACCTGTCAGTATTTGCTTTGCCTCCACTGCTCTGATCTTGCTCCCTAGATTTCAGATTTCTGGCTCCATAATCTGACCGTCAGTATTGTTTGGGACTCTCTGCCTCAATTCATAGGCTACTTCAAGAGCACTGGCTTCCCATTTTCCTTGATTAATCTCAACACTGACCATTTGGGATAAAAGATCGCCCCCTCCTGCATTCTGGCCCCAAGGAAGCCTGAGATGCTCTCTGAGTTCCTGCCCATCTCCCCAGTGTGAGCAGATATTTGGATAAGAACATGCTTTCCCACCGCCATCTCAGACCTTGAATCCTGCCTAATACTATGGGCTGAACTTATCCCCTCTAAAGTTGATATGTTGAAGCCTTAACCTCCATGGTGACTGGATGTGGAGATAGAAACTCTAAGGGGATGATTAAGGTGAAGTGAGATCGTAAGAGTGGAACCCTGCTGCAGCAAGAGTAGGGTCCTTATAAAAAGAGACAGTCCTCTTCCTCCCTCCCTCTCTCTTCCTCCCTCCTGCCCACCCTGTCTCTGCTTCTACCCCACCACCAGATGTGTATAAGAGACAGGCAGAGTCCAGAGGAAGGTGGTGCTAGAGGCGCCCCAGAGGGACTGAGGTCCCTGGGGCAGTAGAGGGAGGAGCGCCAGCCTAAGGACTCAGGCAGGATGGCGTGAGCTGCCCTTCTGGTCCTTTGCCAGGAGCCCACTTCAGAAGGCTGATTCTGCAGCCTCAGCAGCAGTTCTGTNAGATGTGTATAAGAGACAGCTCTTCCTCCCTCCTGCCCACCCTGTCTCTGCTTCTACCCCACCACCCGCCCCCCAGGTGAGGATATACAGTGAGAAGACAGCTATCTGCAAGACAGGAAAGGAGCTCCTCCCAGAAATCAAATGGTGGACACCTTGATCTTGGATTCCAGCCTCTAGAACTATGAGCAAAGTTCTACCGTCGAAGCCTCCCAGTCTGTGCTATTTTGTTACAGCAGCCTGAGCAGACAAGCATGCCTCCTATCTCTCTGTGCTGCTTGCATGTCCAAACCATCAGATTAAAAAAAATTTTTTCCCAGACAAGAGTTTTTTAATCAGCAATGAGTTACCATGATTATTAGAAACATGTGCTTAAAAATGAGTTAAGACCATGCCATAAGCCCAGAGAGTTAACAGAATATTTTAGTTATAAAAAGGGAAACATTCTTGAAGATTGACACTTGCCTGAATTAATCCTGGGTTTACAATTTAATTTGACTTCAGACTACTGGCACCTAGAATCCACATCGTGACATTCACATCAACTCAACAATATATACACTAAATTTGTTATTTGTTCCTGTGTCACAAATTATCCAATGTTCTGCATTTGAAAGCAACAATAAATATTTAGTAGTAGTAGTTTAGTTGCTAAGTCGTGTCTGACTCTTTGCAACCCCACAGACAGTAGCCCACCAGGCTCCTCTGTCCATGGGATTCTCCAGGCAAGAATACTGGAGTGGGTTGCCATCTCCTTCTCCAGGGCATCTTCCCAACCCAGGAGTCGAACCTGGGTCTCCTGCATTCCAGGCAGATTCTTTACTGACTGAGCTATGAGGGAAGGTAATAAATATTTAGTCCATCTCAGTTTCTGTGGGTGGGGAACTCGAGATCACCTTGGCTGGGTGGTCCAGCTCAGGATCCCTCTTGAGGCTGCAGTAGAGATGTTAGCAGGAGCTGTCATCATCTGGAGGCTTGGAGATTCACTTCCAAGGTGGTTATTCAATGCTGTTGGCTCGCTCAGATCCCTGCCACATGGGCCTCTTCTCACGACACAGACTGACTTCCCTCAGACCAAGTGAGCAAAGAGAAAGCGAGAGAGCCTGAGGGGGAATCCCCGGGATTCGGCTGACCTGTCTCCAGAACAACGCAGCATCCCTTCTGCTTTGTTTGCTAGGAGTGAGTCACTAGGTCTATCCCGCACTCCAGGGGAGGGAAGCCGGGCTCCACCTCTTGAGAGGAGGAGTGTCAAAGAATTTGTGAATGTCTTCTGTTTTTCTAACTAATGTTATTGGAGTACGGTCGCTTTACAATGTTGTAGTTTCTGCTGTACAGCAAAACTGTCTCTGCTTCTACCCCACCACCCGCCCCCCAGGTGAGGATATACAGTGAGAAGACAGCTATCTGCAAGACAGGAAAGGAGCTCCTCCCAGAAATCAAATGGTGGACACCTTGATCTTGGATTCCAGCCTCTAGAACTATGAGCAAAGTTCTACCGTCGAAGCCTCCCAGTCTGTGCTATTTTGTTACAGCAGCCTGAGCAGACAAGCATGCCTCCTATCTCTCTGTGCTGCTTGCATGTCCAAACCATCAGATTAAAAAAAATTTTTTCCCAGACAAGAGTTTTTTAATCAGCAATGAGTTACCATGATTATTAGAAACATGTGCTTAAAAATGAGTTAAGACCATGCCATAAGCCCAGAGAGTTAACAGAATATTTTAGTTATAAAAAGGGAAACATTCTTGAAGATTGACACTTGCCTGAATTAATCCTGGGTTTACAATTTAATTTGACTTCAGACTACTGGCACCTAGAATCCACATCGTGACATTCACATCAACTCAACAATATATACACTAAATTTGTTATTTGTTCCTGTGTCACAAATTATCCAATGTTCTGCATTTGAAAGCAACAATAAATATTTAGTAGTAGTAGTTTAGTTGCTAAGTCGTGTCTGACTCTTTGCAACCCCACAGACAGTAGCCCACCAGGCTCCTCTGTCCATGGGATTCTCCAGGCAAGAATACTGGAGTGGGTTGCCATCTCCTTCTCCAGGGCATCTTCCCAACCCAGGAGTCGAACCTGGGTCTCCTGCATTCCAGGCAGATTCTTTACTGACTGAGCTATGAGGGAAGGTAATAAATATTTAGTCCATCTCAGTTTCTGTGGGTGGGGAACTCGAGATCACCTTGGCTGGGTGGTCCAGCTCAGGATCCCTCTTGAGGCTGCAGTAGAGATGTTAGCAGGAGCTGTCATCATCTGGAGGCTTGGAGATTCACTTCCAAGGTGGTTATTCAATGCTGTTGGCTCGCTCAGATCCCTGCCACATGGGCCTCTTCTCACGACACAGACTGACTTCCCTCAGACCAAGTGAGCAAAGAGAAAGCGAGAGAGCCTGAGGGGGAATCCCCGGGATTCGGCTGACCTGTCTCCAGAACAACGCAGCATCCCTTCTGCTTTGTTTGCTAGGAGTGAGTCACTAGGTCTATCCCGCACTCCAGGGGAGGGAAGCCGGGCTCCACCTCTTGAGAGGAGGAGTGTCAAAGAATTTGTGAATGTCTTCTGTTTTTCTAACTAATGTTATTGGAGTACGGTCGCTTTACAATGTTGTAGTTTCTGCTGTACAGCAAAGCAAATCAGCTCTGTGTGTGTGTGTGTGTGTGTGTGTGTCCGCGTGCTCTGCGACCCCATGGACTGAGTCCACCAGGCTCCTCTGTCCATGGGATTCTCCAGGCAGCAATCCTGGAGTGGGCTGCCATTTCCTCCTCCAGGGTAGCTTTCCGACCCAGGGGTCGAACCCAGGTCTCCTGCACTGCAGGCAGACTCTTTACCGTCTGAGCCACTAGGCAATCCCTGCGTATACATATATCCACTCCTTTTAGGAGTTTCTTCCCGTTTAGGTCACAGCAGAACGCCGAGTGGAGGCCCCCGTGCTGTACAGTAGGTGCTCATGAGCTATCTGTTTCAGACATGTCAGTCCCAGTCTCCCAGAATTCATCCCACCCCATCCCCCTCCCCCATCCATATGCCTGGCCCCTATGTCTCTGTGCTATTTCTGCTTTGCAGACAAGTCCATCTGTATCATTTTCTAGATTCCTCATGTAAGCGATATTATACAATATCTGCTTTTCTCCGACTTCACTCTGTATGACAGTCTCTAGATCTATTTACATCACTGCAATTGCACAGTTTCATCCCTTTTATGGTTGAATAATATCCCATGTATGTGGAATTGTATGTATGTATGTACAGATATATGTACCAAATCCTCTTTATCTATTCTTCTGTTGGGGGACATTTAGGTTGCTTCTATGTCCTGGCTATTGTAAATAGCGCTGCAATGAATATTGGAGTGCATGTATCTTTTTGAATTATGGTTTTCTCTGGATATTTGCCCAGGAGTGGGATTGCTGGGTAGTATGGTAGTTCTATTTTCAGTTTTTTAAGGAAACTCCATACTATTCTCCACAGAGGCTGTATCAATTTACATTCCAAACAACGATGTAGGAAGGTTCCCTTTTCTCCACACCCTCTCCAGCATTTATTGTTTGTAGGTTTTTTAATGGTGGCCATTCTGACTGGTATGAGGTGATCTCTCATAGTTTTGACCTGCATTTCTCCAATAATGAGTGATGTTGAGTATCTTTTCATGTGTTTGCTGGCCATCTGTATGTTGCAAACATATTCAAAATTGCATTTGCCCATGATGCGTTTCAGCAGACCACTCATATGATATAGTCTTAAATATTGCAGTAACTAATATTTTGAAGGCTTCTTTATAGAAAGAGGTATTATAAAACAACAGAAGGGATTTACCCAATTACAGCACATTTGCAAAGATATTTTAACATCCTCTAAAAAAAAGCACCAACGGGAATAAAGGTTCTAGCATTATTTTCTATAAAATGGCAGGCATTCCCATTACTCTTGGATTTTCACTATAATCTCTGCTCTGTTCATTCTTTGGATTCTAGTATGACTCACAGCTTTGGGTAACAGAGCCTGCCTTCACCAGTACTGATGCCACAGAATCCATAACAATCAACCTGGCTTCCCATCCCCCCTGCTGTCTGTCCCTAGCCCCTTTGCCCCAGTTGACTCAATTTTTGCCAATCATCTCTCCTCCTTGTCTGCACTATCCTTGGAATTGTACCTCCATAAATATTAGTGCATGTCTTGGTTAAACCTGAATTCATGAAACAGTTTTTGGATCCTAAATCTTAAAAGATTATCTGGGAATCCCTGGTGTCAGCAAACTGGACAAAACAGATAATTCCACAAGGACTTACATTCATTATCCTGACTTAAAAAATTAAGCTAATCATTTTGCACATTCCACAGTACTTGAGGAAACTATTTGGAGTTCGCCTTCCTAAATTTGATTACTTCAATAAGTGAGCATAACACATGCATTAAAATTTATTTCTGTAACTTATAGACATCAAGAAATACATGTTAGATCTTCTAAAGAGGTATTTGGCTTCACTGGTCATATGGGGTTAATTTTGACTTCATACTGGATCTGCTATGACTTTTCCAGTAGTCACGTGCAACTGTGAGAGTTGGACCATGAAGAAGGCTGAGCGCTGAAGAACTGGTGCGTAATTGATGCTTGAAGGTTGGTGCTGGAGAAGACTCTTGAGAGTCCCTTGGACAGTAAGGAGAGCAAACCAGTCCATCCTGAAGGAGATCAGCCCTGAATATCCATTGGAAGGACTGATGCTGAGGCTGAAGCTCCAGTACTTTGGCCAGTGACTCATTGGGAAAGATCCTGATGCTGGGAAAGATCGAGGGCAGGAGCAGAAGGGGACGACAGAGGGTGACACGGTTGGAGGGCGTCACCGACTCGATGGACCTGAGTTTGCGAAAACTCTGGGAGATAGCGAAGGACAGGGCAACGTGGTGTGTTGCAGTCCATGGGGCTGCGATGAGTCGGACGTGACTGAACAACAACTGGGTTTGCTTCTGTGACTTCACCTTTATCTTGCCACTTCTGTTATTATAGGCAAACATAACTGCCTGCCGCGGGGAGATAACCTGGCCCCGCCTCCCTGTGAAGGACCGTGGCATTCTTTGTCTATGGATAGGGAAGGAAATATTCCATTTCACACCACCTGTGAGATGGCTGTAAGAAAATGAAACTAGCACATCTCCCATTCTAGGAGATATCTGCAAGAATTAAATGGTCTTTTTATTTTGTTTCCTCACCTTCTCCCTAACTCTGATCCATAAAAAACCTGGCAACCAGCATCAGATAAGATGTTTTGTTTTTTTTTTGAGACATTAGTCTGCCATCTTTTCAGTCACCTGGCTCTCCAAAGTCATATTCCTCTCCTCAACATCCCGTCTCTCAGATTTACCAACCTCTCAAGCAGCAAGCAAAGTGAGCTTGAACTTGGTAACAGCAGCTCAGTGTAAAGAATCCTCCTGCCAGTGCAGGAGATATGGGTTCCATCCCTGAGCCAGGAAGATCCCCTGGAGAAGGAAATGCCAACCCACTCCAGTATTCTTGCCTGGGAAATCCCACGGACAGAGGAGCCTGGCGGGCTACGTCACAAAGAGTTGGACACGACTCAGCGACAAGACAACAGCAAGAACAACAATAATGAGGTATTAGAGATACTAAAGACTCCAGTCCTTAGTCTGATACCATTTTAACTGTTACTATACTTATGTTCTGACTTAAGTTTTAAGTCAAAATCATTTACAAGTCTGAAATGAGAAGCTGCGTTGGCTTCAACTTTTTTAAAAGGGCAGAACCAAATGAACTGATGATACAATGACGCAGAATGGAATTTAAGAGCTGATGAAGAGATGATAGAGCTGTAAGGGAGAAAATTCTGCCACCCCGAAATGTGTCTCTTTGGTATAAGGATTTAGACAGATTATTTTTAAGAAACAGAAGACTTTGGAATCTTTCCTTGGCACACTTCCCCTTAACTGCCTAAAAGAATTTGGATAAAGGGCCTATTCCCAGAATAGAGTTATCATCAGAGAGATCTGCAAATAGGAACTAAGTGTGATAGGGGAAACTTGGCAGAGTCTGGGCATCAGAGGGCACTATTGTCTCCATGTAAACCAGCACACATTTATTTACCAAACGTTTGCCTTCCCATCTGTATGTGAATGACCTTCCTCCCCTTTGAAGTCTCAAACCACTGCCTCCAATATCTTCTTTTGTCCTTGGCTGAAGATAATATTTAAAGTTTAATATTTAAGGATTTCGGCTATTTTTGGTGAGTTACTCAGTCTTCCTGGGCCTCTCCCACGCATCCATACTATTACATTTTGTCTCATTTTGTCCCGTTAACCTACCTTTATAGGGACAGAGTAAAGGGACAAGGTAGGTAATTGAATAGCTTATCCCACTAGGGGATTGTATGTAGAAAAATATATGGGAGACCCCTGTAAGTTAATTGTGACTCCTGAAAGCAGGTTGGTTTAACCACAAAACCAAGCAGGCTTGCTTAGCAACAAAACCATGCAGAAGTACCAGCCCTGCCCCAAACAATAAAACAGCGGTGGCATGAGGCCCACACCCTGCCCAGTGAGCTCACTAAGTGAATGATCCCTAGGACATGCTCTCTGCACACATAAAGGACAATAATTTGTGAATTTAGCTTGACCATGTAGGGACAAGAAAACTCCCTTCCCCAACCTGGAGGAGGAGCTGATAATGGAAGCATGACGTCTACTCAAGAAAGAAAAAGGTAGTCTTCACACCCTCCCCACTTTTTCCTTTTGGTTATAAAACTGTAGCCCACTGAGTTCTCGGGCATCTGCTTATAAGCCTCAAACGTGTCCTAGTCTAATAAATCACTTCTTACCTATCCCTTTGCTTCTTGCTGAAACCCTTCTGTCCTGAGACATGAAGGACTATGAAGCTCTTCAGAGCCCCTGGCAATGGCACCCAACATTTCAGCCTCATGTCAGTTTCACTCTTGGAGCAGCCAGAAGAACCTAGAAGGATAGGGAAAACTTTCTTCCTCTCTGATAGGGTCAAAGTACCCAAACCAAGGAAGAATTTGAACAGAAAGTGTCTCCATACTCTTCCCTTTATAGAGGTTCTGTTCTCTCTGTCTCTCTACTCCTCCCCCCAGTCTCTTATCCAGGCAACCGTCCTATACACCAATTGTTCTCAAAATTTTAGAGCATCAGAACCACTTGGGGGGCTTTTTATAACACACGTCTCTGAGCTCCAGCCCCAGAGCTTCTGAACCCCTGGGCCTGGGGTGAGACTAGTAATTCTCAGACTTTCAGGAACGACATTAGCACTGCTAACCCAAGAAGCACACCTGGAGAAGAGTTGGTGCAAATGGGCCCTGCGGAGCTCTGTCATAGTGTAGACGCCGGCCGAGTAAGGTTTTATCTGACAGCTTCATATTCCCCTCCAACCGAGTAAATATATTTGCATCTTTAGAAAGGAAGCCTGATGACAAAACTTTCATTCGTGTGTACTGAGGCTTCAGTCCTGTCTGACTCCTTGCCACCCTATGGACTGTAGCCCGCGAGGCTCCTCTGTCCCTGGGATTCTCCAGGTGAGAATACTGGAGTGGGTTGCAGAGCCCTCTTCCAGGGGATCTTTCCAACCCAGGGATGGATCCCACATCTCTTAAGTCTCCTGGCTGCAGCAGGCGGACTTTTTACTACTAGCGCCACCTGGGAAGTCTAAAACTTTTAAAACCACTCAAAAGAAAGTTATCTTATCATTAAATTTTAGCCCCCCTGACAAGTAATGAGAAAAATATTTTTGCTAGTCAAAGGCTTAACAAATGTCTGCTGAATTAAACATTTTAGGTCAAACGTGTGATTTTACAATACACATTCCAATCTCAGGCCATAATCAGAAATAAAATATTAAAGAAATAATAAAGAAATAATAAAATATACAAGAAATAAGATATTCTTTATTTTTCTGTAACTCAACTAAAATTCCATTTTAATACCCCATTCTACGAAACCGGTGGACACTTGCTCACAGTCAATTCAGGATCTAACCTCTTCTTCCTCTGGATTGCACTTGTATTTATTATACTCTGCTAGGAAGAAAATGGCAACCCACTCCAGTGTTCTTGCCTGGAGAATCCCAGGGACGGGGGAGCCTGGTGGGCTGCCGTCTCTGGGGTCGCACAGAGTCGGACACGACTCAAGTGACTTAGCAGCAGCAGCAGCAGCAGGGCTGCTATAACAAAGCGGTGTTTATTTTCTCATGGTTCTAGAGGCTGGAAGTCCAAGATCAAGGTGTCGGTAGGGTCGGTTTCTCCTGAGGTCTCTCCCCTCGGCGTGCAGATGGCCACCTTCTCTCCCTGTCCTCACCTGCTGTTTCCTTTACACATGTGCACCCCTGGAGTCTCTGAGTAATCAGACTGGACTAACAGTTTTATCTTAGCTTAATCATCTCTTTAAAAAGCCTATCTCCAAAGACAGTCACATTATGAAGTACTAGGGAGTAGGACCTCAACATATGGATTTTGGCAGAGAGGCAGGGGGTTGAAAGTCAGCCCGTAACACCATGTAGGAACCGGGGAGTTTGTATGCTGCTAAGGCTGGAGGGATTTAGCTCAACCCTTGAGCCTCACGGCTGCCCTCTGCCCATGCTGGCCTCTCCTGGGATGTCCTCACTCCCTCCTGGTCGTCAGCAGTTAGCCCACACAGGACTCAGCAGGGTTGTCCCCTGTCAGTGGCAGCCAGGCTTCTCTGACCCACTGGGCCAGTGCAAGCACCAAGGGGAGGCCGATGCTTTCCATCACTTGAGTGGTCATCACCTGCCTGGCCTGTGCTGTGCCAGGCACCAGGGAACTTGGCGATGCTGGCTCAGGCTGCCCACACCTGCCATCCTGAGACAGCCTCCCATCTGGACTTCCCCCTGCACACGAGAGACAGGTCCACACTCCTCCCCAGCTCATCAGAATCACCGTGGCCCCACCCCACCCCACCTCAGGCTGGCAGGGGAGGGGTACAAGCAGTCAGGACGCAGGGCCCCTGTGTCCGGCTACCACGTCTGACCTCTCACGACTTCCTTTCTCACAGCCCTAAGCCCCAGCCCCATCGGGCAGGAGAAGTCTCTGATCTGTTCTCAGGGCAGGAGGCTTTGCTTTATCTGAACAGATTCGCTTCCAAGCAGACTGTCTGCCTCTCGGTCCTTCCCATCCTCCCGCGCTTGGCCACTCAGTCGTGTCCGACTCTTTGCAACTATAGCCAACCAGGTTCCTCTGTCCATGGAATTCTCCTAGCAAGGATACAGAAATGGGTTTCCATTCCTTTTTCTAGGGGATTTTCCCAATCCAGGGATTGAACCCGGGTCTCCTGCATTGCAGGCAGATTCTTTACCAACCGAGCCATTCTCCTAGGTTGCCTAAAGCCTTTGAAATTCAAAACAGAATTGTCTTCTCCTCCCCATTTTTCTGCCAAGAACTCCTTCTCTTGAGGCAATAAACACTCAAACTGGCTAATTGAGTGTGTGGGGTGGGGGAGTGGGGGGNTTGCCACCCTATGGACTGTAGCCCGCGAGGCTCCTCTGTCCCTGGGATTCTCCAGGTGAGAATACTGGAGTGGGTTGCAGAGCCCTCTTCCAGGGGATCTTTCCAACCCAGGGATGGATCCCACATCTCTTAAGTCTCCTGGCTGCAGCAGGCGGACTTTTTACTACTAGCGCCACCTGGGAAGTCTAAAACTTTTAAAACCACTCAAAAGAAAGTTATCTTATCATTAAATTTTAGCCCCCCTGACAAGTAATGAGAAAAATATTTTTGCTAGTCAAAGGCTTAACAAATGTCTGCTGAATTAAACATTTTAGGTCAAACGTGTGATTTTACAATACACATTCCAATCTCAGGCCATAATCAGAAATAAAATATTAAAGAAATAATAAAGAAATAATAAAATATACAAGAAATAAGATATTCTTTATTTTTCTGTAACTCAACTAAAATTCCATTTTAATACCCCATTCTACGAAACCGGTGGACACTTGCTCACAGTCAATTCAGGATCTAACCTCTTCTTCCTCTGGATTGCACTTGTATTTATTATACTCTGCTAGGAAGAAAATGGCAACCCACTCCAGTGTTCTTGCCTGGAGAATCCCAGGGACGGGGGAGCCTGGTGGGCTGCCGTCTCTGGGGTCGCACAGAGTCGGACACGACTCAAGTGACTTAGCAGCAGCAGCAGCAGCAGGGCTGCTATAACAAAGCGGTGTTTATTTTCTCATGGTTCTAGAGGCTGGAAGTCCAAGATCAAGGTGTCGGTAGGGTCGGTTTCTCCTGAGGTCTCTCCCCTCGGCGTGCAGATGGCCACCTTCTCTCCCTGTCCTCACCTGCTGTTTCCTTTACACATGTGCACCCCTGGAGTCTCTGAGTAATCAGACTGGACTAACAGTTTTATCTTAGCTTAATCATCTCTTTAAAAAGCCTATCTCCAAAGACAGTCACATTATGAAGTACTAGGGAGTAGGACCTCAACATATGGATTTTGGCAGAGAGGCAGGGGGTTGAAAGTCAGCCCGTAACACCATGTAGGAACCGGGGAGTTTGTATGCTGCTAAGGCTGGAGGGATTTAGCTCAACCCTTGAGCCTCACGGCTGCCCTCTGCCCATGCTGGCCTCTCCTGGGATGTCCTCACTCCCTCCTGGTCGTCAGCAGTTAGCCCACACAGGACTCAGCAGGGTTGTCCCCTGTCAGTGGCAGCCAGGCTTCTCTGACCCACTGGGCCAGTGCAAGCACCAAGGGGAGGCCGATGCTTTCCATCACTTGAGTGGTCATCACCTGCCTGGCCTGTGCTGTGCCAGGCACCAGGGAACTTGGCGATGCTGGCTCAGGCTGCCCACACCTGCCATCCTGAGACAGCCTCCCATCTGGACTTCCCCCTGCACACGAGAGACAGGTCCACACTCCTCCCCAGCTCATCAGAATCACCGTGGCCCCACCCCACCCCACCTCAGGCTGGCAGGGGAGGGGTACAAGCAGTCAGGACGCAGGGCCCCTGTGTCCGGCTACCACGTCTGACCTCTCACGACTTCCTTTCTCACAGCCCTAAGCCCCAGCCCCATCGGGCAGGAGAAGTCTCTGATCTGTTCTCAGGGCAGGAGGCTTTGCTTTATCTGAACAGATTCGCTTCCAAGCAGACTGTCTGCCTCTCGGTCCTTCCCATCCTCCCGCGCTTGGCCACTCAGTCGTGTCCGACTCTTTGCAACTATAGCCAACCAGGTTCCTCTGTCCATGGAATTCTCCTAGCAAGGATACAGAAATGGGTTTCCATTCCTTTTTCTAGGGGATTTTCCCAATCCAGGGATTGAACCCGGGTCTCCTGCATTGCAGGCAGATTCTTTACCAACCGAGCCATTCTCCTAGGTTGCCTAAAGCCTTTGAAATTCAAAACAGAATTGTCTTCTCCTCCCCATTTTTCTGCCAAGAACTCCTTCTCTTGAGGCAATAAACACTCAAACTGGCTAATTGAGTGTGTGGGGTGGGGCTCACCCCCCTGGGGGTGGGGGTTGGTAGGGATAGGGTAAAAGGAAGTGGGGCTGGGGAAATAAGTCAGTATTTCAGAATGTTCCCTGCCATGTTGAGCTGCGGCTTTGACTAGTGAAATTGCACCAAATGGAAAATGCGGTGACAAAGGACACTTTATCAGCAGATTTGGCTCTTGCACTGTCTGCCCCGTGGAGAAGTTGGAGGCAGGGAGAACCACACTCTCTTCCCGTTTCCCCCACGGGCAGCCCAAGAGTTCTGCCACAGGCCAGTACTGGGACTCCATCCTGTGGCTTCAGAAAACCTGGACTCAATAAGCAGCAGAGTTATTTAAAAGTTCTCAAGACGCTTATAATGTGGAATTGACAAATTTCAGCATAGGGCAGCCACAGTTTTTCTCCTAATTAATCAGAAGTGAAAGTTTGTGTTGCTTGTGTTTTTAAACAACATCCGTTTTTTTTTTTCTTTTGAAGAGCAAAATACATAAAAACCTGATGTGGATGTGAAAATAGCATTTCCCTAAAAGCAGAAGTGCAGGTTATTTTGGTAAAATAAATTGTGAGTATCATGAGATACCCATGTACAGAAACCACAGATAAGTGGATGTGTGAAACTGGACAAAAATTTTGGATTAGAGTCATAAGAAAATGAAATCATTACTTTCATTTTTGTAAAGGCTTAAGGCTGAGTGCCAAAGAATTGATGCTTTTGAACTGTGGTATTGGAGAAGACTCTTGAGAGTCCCTTGGACTGCAAGGAGATCCAACCAGTCCATCCTACACGGCATCAGTCCTGAATATTCATTGGAAGGACTGATGCTGAAGCTGAAACTCCAATACTTTGGCCACCTGATGCAAAGAGCTGACTCATTTGGAAAAACCCTGATGTTGGGAAAGATTGAGGGCAGGAGGAGACGGGAGGACAGAGGATGAGATGGTTGGATGGCATCACCAACTCAATGGACATGAGTTTGAGTAAACTCTAGGAGTTGGTAATGGTCAGGGAGGCCTGGCATGCTGCAGTCCATGGGGTTGCAAAGAGTCGGACACAACTGAGTGACTGAACTGAACTGAAGGGTCTTACTATTAGTTTTCTGCATTGTACTTACATTTTTCATTATTTCAGTAAAAGATATTCTGAATTTTTAAGTTACTGCAGGCTATATTGCTTTTAAATTGCTGCTAAGTCGCTTCAGTCGTGTCCAACTCTGTGCGACCCCATGGACGGCAGCCCACCAGACTTCCCCGTCCCTGGGATTCTCCAGGTGAGAACACTGGAATTACTTTGCAAGTGTACCTGATAAATCTAACTGACATTTTTATTTTTCCAATGAAAGGCCTACAGAAGGAGCATAGGAAGTCCACTGCACACCTATTACATCCTGAATAACTTCAAGAAAAAACATTCTTGGTTATATCACAAGGTCATCTTTTCCAGTTCTGGGCAAAAATTTTAAAAACCCTACCAACAGGAACATCTAACCTCCTTTTACAAGAACAGACTCAAATCATCATGATTGTAGTTTTTAAAATGAAGTTAAATTTTTCCACTTCAAATTAATTCTGTCCTTATAAAGTAAAAATTTCCCCTGCATTTGTAATAAAAGTTCATTCAGTAGGGTTCAAACGTAATGTTTCTGACTTTTTTAACATCTCAAAAGTTAGAGCTAATTTTACTTCATATCAAATCACTTACAAATTAGGTAGCAACTGTCAACCTCAATATACTACATGAGTTTTCACTGTAATAACCCACGTCTTTCTTAAATAAATTTTCAGGTTTCATAAAATTATTGATCTGTCTAAGCCAGTTAGGGGGCTTCCCTGATAGCTCAGCTGGTAAAGAATTCACCTGCAATGTAGGCGACCCCAGTTCTATTCCTGAGTCAGAAAGATCTCCTGGAGAAGGGCTAGGTTACCCACTCCAGTATTCTTGGGCTTCCCTTGGGGCTCAGCTGGTAAAGAATCTGCCTGCAATGTGGGAGAGCTGGGTTCAATACCTAGGTTGGGAAGATGCCCTGGATGGAACCGCTACCCACTCCAGCATTCTGGCCTGAAGACTCCCAGGGAGAGAGGAGCCTGGCAGGCTACAGTCCATGGGGTCCCAAATAGTTGGACACCACTGAGCAACTTTCACCTTCAAACCAGTTCACCTGGTTTTTAACATGGTTTAGCAATCTCTGATGGACTCTTCTATTCCAAGAGGAAAATCAAAGGAGAAAGTGGTTCTATAATAACATGAAAGTGAATGTGAAGTTGCTCAGGCGTGTCCGACTCTTTGCAACCCGTGGACTGTAGCCCACCAAGCTCCTCCATCCATGGGATTCTCCAGGCAAGAATACTGGAGTGTGTTGCCATTTCCTTTTCCAGGGGATCTTCCCAACCCAGGGATCGAACCCAGGTCTCTCCCATAGCGGGCAGACGCTTTAACCTCTGCACCACCAGGGAAGCCCCTATAATAACACACTATGTACTTAATCCCATTCAGTTCAGTCGCTCAGTTGTGTCCAACTCTTTGCGACCCCATGAATCACAGCACGCCAGGCTTCCCTGTCCATCACCAACTCCCGGAGTTCACTCAGACTCAAGTCCATCGAGTCAGTGATGCCATCCAGCCATCTCATCCTCGGTCGTCCCCTTGTCCTCCTGCTCCCAATCCCTCCCAGCACCAGGGTCTTTTCCAATGAGTCAACTCTTCGCATGAGGTGGCCAAAGTACTGGAGTTTCAGCTTTAGCATCATTCCCTCCAAAGAAATCCCGAGGCTGATCTCCTTCAGAATGGACTGGTTGGATCTCCTTGCAGTCCAAGGGACTTTCAAGAGTCTTCTCCAACACCACAGTTCAAAAGCATCAATTCTTCAGTGCTCAGCTTTCTTCACAGTCCAACTCTCACATCCATACATGACCACAGGAAAAATCATAGCCTTGTCTAGGCGGACCTTTGTTGGCAAAATAATGTCTCTGCTTTTCAATATGGTCTCTAGGTTCGTCATAACTTTTCTTCCAAGGAGTAAGCGTCTTTTAATTTCATGGCTGCAGTCACCATCTGCAGTGATTTTGGAGCCCAAAAAATAAAGTCTGACACTGTTTCCACTGATTCCTCATCTATTTCCCATGAAGTGATGGGACCAGATGCCATGATCTTCGTTTTCTGAATGTTGAGCTTTAAGCCAACTTTTCCACTCTCCTCTTTCACTTTCATCCCATTAATACCTTTTAAAAAAAACTTTTACCAAGTTGGCTACTGTGGCTCCACCACCATGCCATTAAGAAATGAATATGCTCTTTGTGTAGGGTTTCCCCAGTGGCTCAGCAGTTAAAAAAAAAACAAAAAAAAAAACTGGCCTGCAGTGCAGGAGACAGAGGAGACACAGGTCGATCCCTGTGTGTCAGGAAGATACTCTGGAGGAGGAAATGGCAACCCACTCCAGGATTCCTGCCTGGAAAATCGACTAAGCATACACGCAAAGCTCTTTATACACCCAACCTTCATTCTCTCTACTCTTTTTCTCCTAGGATGTTGCTCACCCTGATTCCATCTACAATCTCTTCTCCTGTTTCATACATCCATATTTCACACATCCAATGACTCATCCTATCTTTCTGTATCTCTTTTGGAGTATTTATCCATTTTGGTGATTATTATCTCCTTTGCTAACTGATAAGCCCCTTACGGATTAGAACCAGGTCCTATATATTTCCCAGCACAATGCCCTCAGAGTAGGATAGATATATGTGTTGACAGATAAATGAAAGAGGGAGTGAACAAATGAATGAGATTCTAGCACATATTCTATTAAATAAAGCACATATAATATCAGTATACAATTGTAACAAAGACACAAAGAAAAGTGATTTATAAAAATTATACGACAGTAAATAATAAATAAAGCATCTTTAAAAATACATAGGAGACGTCTGTTGCTCAAACTTGGATAATGTACTTGCATCTTATAAGCTGCTGCTTCCTCATTGGGTTTATGACGACATATGAGTTCAATTTCCTGTCCCCTCAACAGTGCTGGTTTCTCTTCTGGGTGCAAGCAGATTTATCTGACTCCCCAATCAACAGAATCACCGTCCCAAGGAACATGGGTAAGTGTAAGATTAAAATATAAAATTTTAAGTAGCTGACATACTTTTGAATGGTTGTCTGTGATATTTGCAACATTTGGCCAGTTTAGGCTGTATAAATGTGATATTACAAGACAGGGAGACATGAGGATGACATATGGTTTCTCTACTTAGAGTAGTAATAAAGAATGTCAAAATTTTCACGTAAAATAGTTAGGTAAAACTATCAAAACATAAAAGAGGAACGTTTATGCTCTACTTCCTCTACAGGAAACAGTATACTGACAAACTAGAAATTAAGTGGTTAGGAAGAAACGAGCAAACTCCTGGCTATAGAGCCGTCCAGCACCACTGTTTCACCAGCATAGTGGTCTACTGGTAAGTTTTTATACCATCAGAAATAATGTGAAATTTGAAAATAATATTTCCAGTATGAATGTTTCCCGCATTATTAATAAAATTGAAAATAATATTTCTAGTATTAATTAATAATGTAATAGGTGACTGTCACTTGTCTGACACATAGGAGAGTCTTAATAAGTAGTTTTTCAACTGATAAGTGAAGCAAAGTTTTCCTAGAACACGTTTTATCTTTGGATCATTGTCATCAATGGTTTGTATTGTTTTAGAAGCTGTGGATTATCTTCTTTAGGCATTAGGTAGAAGTTAAAGTCAGAATCAAAACCTTAACCCAAATTTCTCAGCACTGGATCTAAAAGCAATTTTCTCAAGACATGATTAAAGTAGTGAAAACAATATCTGAAAAGGAGCATGAATGATAAGAACTACGGGTTCCATTTTAATCTGAAATTCACACAAATTAATCTAACAGCTATCATCTTCAGAGTCTGGCATGACATGTGAAGTGTTATCATGTAACTTTCACTCTGAGTGCCTCTGGCTTCTCCGCTATGCTCTGGATAGCTGGCCAAAAATGATCTCCATTCAGGAGATGCAGCGGAGAACACAGACTACGAGCGTTGCTGGGCTCCCCCGGTGGCTCAGCGGTAAAGAACTCAGCCGCCAATGCAGGAGACGCAAGATCAATCCCTAGGTCAGGGGGAACCTCTGGAGGAGGAAAGGGCAGCTCACTCCAGTGTTCCTGCCTGGGAAATCCCATGCACAGAGGAGCCTGGCGGGCTACAGTCCGTGGACTCTCAAAGGAGTCGGACACAACTTAGCACCTGAACAAAGACCAGTGCTGTCATTACAAGAGCTCGCGTGTAGTAAAGGCTTACCCCGTTCTTAGCACTGGGCTTCACGCGTCATCTCGCTCAGTCCTCACAAGAACTCTATAAAATGCTTGCTGAGTTACACCTGTGGAAACCGAAACAGATAAAGAAACGCACGTGGCCACAAGTCCCCCAAGAACTGCTGAGGGCCTTGAGTTTCCAGAGCCCACACGACGCAGCCCCCAGCCTCCGCAACCACCGCCGCGGTGCTCCCACCCAGAAGGCACTCAGGCCCTGCTTCGCCGAAGCATGTGGTCTCGCGGCTGTCCCTGCTAAGGCAGGAAACGTTTCTGCAAACAAAGAAATGCATTCCGTTGAGAATTTTGTGAGTCGTCTCAAAATCATTTTTTCCAATTGATCCTTATCGTTTTTCCAAGACGCGTTTATCTTTGGCTGCGCTGGGTCTGCGTCGCCGCGCCCGCCTTTCCGGAGCTGGGACGGCGGCGCGGGGCTGCGCTCCAGCTGGGGAGCGCGGGCTGCGCGTGGAGGGGGCTTCTCTCGCTGCGTGGGCTTCAGTACTTGCGGTCCGCAGGCTTCGTTGCCTCTCGGAAGGGCGTCATCTTCCGGGCCTAGGGGCTGAATCTGAGTCCCCCAGCATCTGTAGGCAGGTTCTTAACCGCGGGACCACCGGGGAAGTACTCTTTAAAAAAAAATAATAATGATGCTTAGTTGCTGAGTACCATGGACAAAGGAGGAAAGGGTCCCTTCCTGCCCATCACCCAGCTCCCCCAGTCCCGCTTCTAAGGAAGAATATTTTCATGGTCCAAATTTCTCCCCCAGACCTGTGAGCCTGGTCATGGATGTAACGTTGTGTAACCATGAGAATTCCATCCTTGGTAGCTTATTCCATTCTGGGCATCTCGGACATTTTCATTCTTCTCTTACGTTCTTTAGAAGTCTCTTTAATGAGGATTGTGGGGTCAGTGGTCTCAGCAGCAGTTTATCTTCAAACATCCTTGTTTGTGCTGTCATTTTAGAATTTGGTTCTGTTGAGTAGGCTATTAAAGGACGACATATATTTTTCACAGCAATTTGGAAATAGCAATCCACTACCTGCTGGTTTCTGTTATCATTGCTGTTGAAAAGGTCTTGGTTGAAATTTCATCCTTCATAAGTAATCCGTTTTTTCTCCCTGGCTCTTTTTTTTTTTTTTTCCCTAGTCTTTGGTGATCTGAAGCTTGATTGCGATGCATCTAAGGAGAGATTTCCGTCTCTGTTTGTTTCTAATCTTATTTGGGATTTGATGAGCTTCATAATCTGAGGATGCCTTGTCCTGCGTCACTTTCAGACATCTTTCACTCAGCATCTTTTCTAACATCACCTCTCCCCTACTTTCTTCTGTCCTTCAGGAACTTCAGTTATGCATATGCTGACCTTTTCACTTTATCCTCCTTATCTTTGTGGTATGGTATTTCCACATCTCTTTAACACTCTGATAATTTTGTGTTACTTCTTGAGCTCTATCTTGCAACATACTCATTTTCTCTTCAGCTGGAGTTGGTCAGTTGGTTGGGTTTTAAGTTATTGCAGTTTTTATTTCTGAAAAGACTCCATCTTTTATATGCTTAGTTATCTTTCATTGTCTCTGGATCCTTATTCATATGTTCAGATTCCTTCTTTTCCTTTAGCATGTTGGGCATGTTTGTTTTGTGTTGTATATCTATTAATTTCATCTCTAAGGCTTTTGGGGATCCGGGTCTCTTCTTTCCTGTTTGTTTGCTGAATCTCACACATAGTAGCTAATTTCTGTCTGTGTCTGTTTTCTCTCCATGTGGTAGCAGGATATTTGCTCTTTTTATCTATTTTTGAAATCGAGTCTCTTTGTGTATGTGTGTGGACAGAGGGCATTTTAATCAGTTCATATTTGTTAGAACCCTATTGGTGAGAATTCTTTAAAGCCTGGGTCAAGGGAGCTCTCCTCAAGGTATGATTTCTATTTGCTTCTTCCAGGACCCTAGTAGACTCACTTTTCCATCTGGTGAGCCTTTGTTTTAGGTGAATTCATTTTCAAATTATTTAAGTTACTGTTTTGTCGTGCTTCTATAAATTGCCTTTTATATGTGAGGAAAGGAGTAGAATCATAGCATTTCTTAGGAAGGCACGTACGCTCCACCTGCAGGAAGTCCAGGTGTTAAGTGTCAAGATTCTTTATGTCTCATCGCACACAGCCTTTTGATTCCACTTTTTAACCTTAACCACAACATAACCCGTATGTGAAAAAAAGGCACGTATCCAAAGTGTACAGCCTGATGCATTTTCACAAGCTTGTTCAAGCTTGTTCCAAGCTTGTTCATGTGCTGTGGTGCTGCGCTCAGCCGCTCAGCCACGTCTGGCTCTTGGCGACCCCGTGGCTGTAGCCCGAGGCTGTTCACAGCAACACTCACATCAAGAAAGAGAACGCCATTCGGTTCTCAGAAGTCCTCCCGGTGCCCTCTTCCTGTCATAGCCCAGCCCCTCCGCAAAGGCCACTGCCACCTGACTCAACGTGACATTCTACATGGCTGCCTGCAGCAAGGCAGATGGGCGCTGCCAAGAAGAATGGGACTGCACGAGGTTCCTTCCCACCTCCAGTGGGTCTAACTTACATTTTCTTTATCACCACATTATGAATGGTGAAACATAATTCATTCCAACTTTAAAACAATTCACAGATGGTTCCTGATCTAAACAATAGACCCTTCAAAATTCAGCCTCCTGACTCAAAGAATTTTTTTTTTTTTTTTACAGTGGTAGCAGGATATTTGCTCGGTTTTAGCCATCTATTCCTAAAAGCAAATACAGGAAAAATAAAAGCCTAATTAAAATGTGTTGCCTCATAAATTACTGAAAAGGAACACTTTTAACCTTCTGAAGAAAACATGTTGACAAATATAAGGGAACACAAAGACGTGCTGTTACTGAGTGTGAGACATGACGTGAGATGATCGTTCTCACATGTTTATTTGAAATCCACACAGTGTAATAGAGAATATAAAAGTAAAGCCTTTTAGAAAGTTTAGGGTTATTTTATATCTAGTTTGCAGAAATTATTATGGATGTCATTTTCTTTAATTAGAAGAACTATTATAGCTGGAAGACCCAAACCCTAAAAATACTTCAGATTTCTAAAATATTTTTTATATAAACCTAGAAGACAAAGTAGTTAAGAGTCAAGAGACTTCAGAATTACAACCTAGGATTGCAGCCAAGTTCTACCAAGAGCAGGCAGGTAACTGGGAGCTAACTGCCTAATACGTTGCTCAATTCTTCTTTGTCATACAGAATTCTAATAAACAGCAGAGTTGTAAAACATGTATTATAACAAATATACATGCCATTAACATGGAGTCCAGCGTGCAGAAAGCCCTCAATAAACGGAGAGCTATCCTCATGTCTGAAAGCACAGGTTAACACTACCTGGTTTTTAATCAGACAACATGGACCGACATGGACCCTTTGTGCCTGCTTTTTTCTATCCGTCTGCATTGTTTCCGAACTTCCGCTGCATCACTGCATGTAAGAGTAATTTGTTCCTTTCACTGATGTATAGATTTTTTGTTGTTGCTCAGTTGTGTCTGACTCTATGCGACCCCATGGACTGCAGCATTCCAGGCTTCCCTGTCCTTGACCATCTCCCGGAGCTTGCACAAACTCATGTCCGTTGAGTTGACGATATCCAACCATCTCATCCTCTGTCGCCCCCTTCTCCTCTTGCCCTCAATCTTTCCCAGCATCAGGGTCTTTTCCAATGAGTCAGCTCTTCATTTCAGTTAGCTNTTCCCTGTCCTTGACCATCTCCCGGAGCTTGCACAAACTCATGTCCGTTGAGTTGACGATATCCAACCATCTCATCCTCTGTCGCCCCCTTCTCCTCTTGCCCTCAATCTTTCCCAGCATCAGGGTCTTTTCCAATGAGTCAGCTCTTCATTTCAGTTAGCTCAAGTACTGGAGCTTCAGCTTCAGCATCAGTCCTTCCAATGACTATTCAGAACTGATTTCCTTTAGGATGGACTGGTTTGATCCCCTTGCTGTCCTAGGGACTCTCAAAAGTCTTCTCCAGCACCATGGTTCAAAAGCACTGCTATTAGGCATTCCAGTTGGGGGATATTATGAATAATGCTACTGTGAACATTCTAATTCTACCACATGTTTCTTGGGAACCACATGTTATGTCTTACTGTTGAGCACATACCTAGAAGTAGAGTTGCTGAACCATAAGATCTGCATAAGAGCCAAACAGTTTTCCACCCAACGATATATGAGAGTTCCAGATGCTCTGCATCACTGAGGCTTGGTGTTAATATTTCTCTCTTTTTCATTTCATTTATCTGGTGAATGCATAGCTGTATCTCACTGTGGTTTTGGTCTGTAGTTCCCTGATGACTAACAAAGCTGAGCACATAGACCCAGTATTGAGTCACTGTTGACCTGAAGTTTTCAGAATGAAACTAGTAATGTAGTCTCAGACCCAGGTCCCAAGTGAGGACCAACCAGAGGCCATGGATAGATGTGGGGTTTTTTTCTGAGAATTCTTCAAAGAAATAATGCTAAGACAGGAACCTGCCAACCTACCCTGCGGTCTGTAAATACCTGTGAAGTGTGTTTTTAGCTTCTTTATTTTGAAGGCAGAGGCTCCTGGACCCCAGCAGGTGTTGGATGACCAAGCGCCACTTACTACCTGTGCAGGCCCACACTCTGTCCCTGGTTCTCTGCCGTCAAAATTAGTTCCTCCAGATCCACATATGCCTTAGGGTACCCAGCTCACTTACCTCTCTGATCTTAGCTCTTGCTCCCCTTTTCCCTCTCTGGCAGGATTCCCTATTGATCTGAAAGGATTTGATTCATATTTTTAGTGTGGAAACGCTAGGTGATTTCAGGAATTGTAGTTCTCCGTTTCGTGCTATGTGATCTACACTCCGGGCTCTGGACCTGGTTCACTCTCTGGCTTACTCAGGAAGAGGGCATGACTTCCTTTCCCAGCGTGGTGACCCCACAGAGCTTTCCGTGAATATCCCCTCAGATAAATCAGCTGAAGCAGCAGCAGGCCTCGCCTCCTCCCTGTTCTGGTGTGGAGAGGAGGAGGGCTTCCCTCTTTCTTTCTCTTTTCTTTCTGTAGATGTTGAATTGACAACATCAGATCTTTTCAGAAAACTAGACTTGTAACCAATCAGATATCAATGGTAGAAACTGAAGGTCACAAGATATTACCCAGAATCGAGAACATTCTGCCCTGTCTTTCACAAGAGTATGAGAATGATAAAGTAAATTAGCCCGCAAAGAAAGGAAGGGAAAAACAAATGAGGTAGTGTTGCTTAATTATTTATGAAGGCTCAACAAGCTGCTATATTTTCAAATGCTTCACTTTGTCAAACCTCTTATGACAATTTTTTCTTGGCTTGTAAGCTTATTTTGAAAATAAGTGCCTTATACAGAGATTGCATATGAAACTAAAAACTTGAAATGCTGTAATCACACAGTTTACCATACACTCAAAAGCATTTACTGATTACAAATAAATAACTGAATTTGCCATCTTTTTTTAAAAATTAGCTTCTAAAATGACTTTTGACTTCAATTTTGCATTCTTAGATTATGTCCAGCGGGAAGCATAATTCCTTCTAACCCAGCATCCTTTGAATGATTTTTGTTTGAAATAAGTCAAATATCTCAGCTTGATTTCATTTACTGAAGTCTGCTAGACCATTTCCCCTTTTTAAACCCCTTCACTGTATGAAATTTAGTGCATTTTGATATCCTCAATAAATGAAATGAAATAAGATTCTTTCATAAATTATGATGTCTCTTTTAAACATCCAAACTATTCTAGTTTGTTTTTCATTACAGAAACAAGAGCATTTTAAAAAGAGATGCCAACCTCTGTGAAAATGAAACCTCGTCGTATATTCACTTTTGCACCAATCTCCTCTGAGTTTTGTGAAGAAAACTAAATTGGAGACAGCACTCTATGAAAACTGCTGGATAACCTAGTTCATTGTCCAGAGCTCTTCGTCAGCCTTCCGTGATAATAAGTGCCTGGACTTCTGCACCTTAAAATCGACTGATTCCTTTCGTAACTGCCAGGAGCCTGAACCCTGACCTCCACCCATCGATACCTGTGTGAAAATTGATCTTCATTCATCCTGAAGACCACCAATGAACCAATCAGGACATTTGGAAGCAAAGGAAAACTGACACCTTCTTGGCAAAAGAGAATTAGGTGTTGAAAGCAAATCACCAAGAGGCAAGACTCAGTTTGCTATCTACTGTCTGAGAACAAACGTAATCGGCCCCTGAAGAAGAAGCAATGAACAGCACGTGTATCGCCGAGCAGCATGACTTGGACCACCACTTGTTTCCAGTTGTGTATGTCTTTGTGGTAATAGTCAGCATTCCAGCCAACATCGGCTCTCTGTGTGTGTCCTTCCTGCAGGCAAAGCAAGAAAACGAACTGGGCATTTACCTCTTCAGTTTGTCCCTCTCAGACCTGCTCTATGCCTCCACTCTCCCTCTGTGGATCAATTATACCTGGAATAGAGACAACTGGACGTTCTCTCCTGCCTTGTGCAAAGGGAGCGCTTTCTTCATGTACCTGAACTTCTACAGCAGCACAGCTTTCCTCACCTGCATCGCGATTGACCGCTATTTCGCAGTGGTCCACCCTCTGAGGTTCTTTTTCCTAAGGTCAAGAAAATGCGCGTTCATGGTCAGTCTCACCATCTGGATTTTGGAAACCATCCTCAATGCTGTCATTCTGTGGGAAGATGAAACAGCTGTCGAATATTGTGATGCCAAGAAGTCTAACTTTACTTTATGCTATGACAAATATCCTTTGGAGAAGTGGCAAATCAGGTTTAACTTTGCTAGGACGTGTATAGGTTATATGATACCTCTGGTCGTTATAATGACTTGCAACAAGAAGGTTTACCAAGCTGTGCGGCAAAATCAAGCCACGGAAAACAGGGAAAAGAGGAGAATCATAAAACTACTTATTTGTATCACGCTGACCTTTATCTTGTGTTTTACTCCCTTTCATGTGATGTTGCTGGTTCGCAGCGTTTTAGAGCATGACATGAACTTAGAAGAACAAGTGTTTGACCATTCCAGGTCTGGGAAGCAGAGTTATAAGATCTATAGAATCACAGTTGCATTAACAAGTTTAAATTGTGTTGCTGACCCAATCCTGTACTGCTTCATAACTGAGACAGGAAGGTCAGATATGTGGAATATATTAAAGTTCTTTACTGGGAAGCTTAATAAATCAAAAAGACAAAGAAAAAGTGTACTTTCTGTATCTACCAAAGATACTATAGAATTAGACAGCCTGGAATAGAACCAAGGTATATGTTTTTTAAAGATACGTGATATTATGCCATCGAGATTATATTTTGCAAAGGAAACCTAAACTCGTGTTCCCATTGAGGGACAATTTTAATCCTAATGGAAATATTTTTTTAAAGGCTGTATAGCTCCCTGACTTTTATGAAATGAGAATTAAATAAAATTGAATATTTTCCTAATGACTTGGGGTCATTATTGTCCATGGCAGTTGCTTCTGTGTCTGTGCTCTAATCTCTCAGGGAGTAATAGGCTGCATTGGACTGTGAGTTTTTTAAGTGGTAACCGTGGGGTATGGCCATGGCGATTTTCCCACGCCTGTGGATTTCAGACCATCACTCCTCCCAATCATATGGACCTGCCTCCAACAACACCTACTAAACACTGCTTCTATCTGTCTCCTTAGTGAACGAATATTTATTGAGCCCACTCTGTGTACCAGGCTTTGTGTTAAGTAGTGAGGTTACAAGAGAAATGATCTAATAAGCTTTTTGAACCTTATACAGTCACTAAGTCACTAGCTTGTAAGAGCTCTTTATAAAAGTAAATTGTCTCTGAGTGAGAGTCTGAAGGCCTCATCCACGATATAAAGGACATGAGCTTTGTAAAATTTCCTTTAGCTACTCAGAGAACTTTTTACCTTCTTTAAAATCATCATTTTTAAAAAGTTTGGCTCTTTCAAAATTTCTTCTTAACTGAAGTGTTTTCTAAGAATTTTAAACATTTTTAAATCCTATTCTTCCCTCTTCCTTCTCTGCCTTAACCGTTTCTTCTACTACCCAAAATTGATCAGCTAGCAAATATCTTGGTGTCATTTGTGTCTTCACATTAGAAAAAATAAAATCAATAACAAAAAAGACTAATAATTAACTTCTAGATATACACTGAAAAAAAAAAACAATGCCCAAACTGGCCCCATCTTCTGTTAAAGCTGTCCATGACCATTTGGGTGCACAAGAGAAAACCGCCTTGCCTTGAGGCCCCAAGTGCTTTCTCTGATCTTTGCACTTTTCTGATCAGAAAGTTTCTGGAAAATTAGTAGATTGTTTCTGGGCACCCTGAGGTACATTTATGCATGCTTAAAGGTCAAAGACACATCAGTGAAATGAAGAGTAACTAAAAGAGTTTGGGCTGCTTCGTTCATTCTTGATAAATTATTGGCAGCCGGTACATTGAATATGTGTTAAAGTAAAGGATCCGGGAAATCTCGCCCCCATTTGGAAACTCAGACATAGATTGTCTCGTCCAAGATCACGTAGTTCCTTGGAAGCGGCTGTAATTCAGTTGCTAAGTCATGTCAGACTCTGTGACCCCATGGCCTGCAGCACTCCAGGCTTCCCTGTCCCTCACTGTCCTCCGGAGCTGGCTCAAACTCATGTCCATCGAGTCGGTGGTGCCATCCAACCATCTCATCCTCTGTCGTCCCCTTCTCCTCCTGCCCTCAGTCTTTCCCAGCATCAGGGTCTTTTCCAATGAGTTGACTCTTCACATCAAATGGCCAAAGTATTGGAGCTTCAGTTTCAGCATAAGTCCTCCCAATGGATATTCAGGCTCGCTTCCCTTTAGGACAGGCTGGCTNTCTCATCCTCTGTCGTCCCCTTCTCCTCCTGCCCTCAGTCTTTCCCAGCATCAGGGTCTTTTCCAATGAGTTGACTCTTCACATCAAATGGCCAAAGTATTGGAGCTTCAGTTTCAGCATAAGTCCTCCCAATGGATATTCAGGCTCGCTTCCCTTTAGGACAGGCTGGCTTGACCTCCTCGCTCTCCAGAGTCCTGTCCTAAATCCCAAAGTCACTTCAGTTGTTTTCCTCCTTTGTTTTTTTTAAAAACGTGCCATGCCATTTTTCTTGTTTATTTCTATTGAAGTGTAGTTGATTTGCAATGTTATTAATTCCTATTGTGCAGCAAAGTGATTATGTAATACTTGTAAATATATATACACTATTTTTCAAATATTCTTTTTCATTATGGTTTATCATAGCATTTTTTTTAAATTAGAGGATAATTGCTTTACAATGTTGTGTTAGTTTCTGCGGAAGAACAATGTGAATCAGATACACGTATATCCCCTCCCTCTATATCTACCATATCTTTCTTTAGGGATGCAAAAGGCATATACACATGGAGAGTAGTTCAGGATAGTCATTGGATTTAGACCAGAATAAGGAGAAAACAAGAGGTATTTCATGAATCAATACCTTTGGAAATAAATCATCCAGATAGTAATTAAGCTGATCTGTTAAAGAGAACTGATTAGAAATTGACCTCAGTTGGTCATATCAAAAGATGTGGCAAATAAAAATTTGTGGCCCCCTTAGAATGTTCTACTTAATGATTAACAACAAAACCACTAATTTAACATGTTATGAGATAAGTTCCAAAGTAAATCAGGCTGTCAAAACCTTTGAGCACGACCAACACATGTTAGGAAGATGCTCACATGATTTAAGGCAAAGTCCTCTAGATATCTTGTGGTTCAGCTGGTAAAGAATCCACCTGCAGTGCAGGAGCTCTGGGTTCAATCGCTAGGTTGGGAAGGTCCCCTGGAGAAAGGAAAGGCTACCCACTCCAGTGTTCTGGCCTGGAGAATTCCATGGACTGCATAGTCCCTGGGGTGGCAAAGAGTCGGACACAACTGAGCGACTTTCACTTTCATTCTCATCTTCATCAGGATTAGTGGATATCTACCCAAGTGACGGAATACCCAACAATGGAAACAGTGGTAGACTTTACTTTCTTGGGCTCCAAAATCACTTCAGATGGTGTCTGCAGCCATGAAATTAAAAGAGGCTTGCTCCTTGGAAGAAAAGCTATGACCAACCTAGACAGCGTATTAGAAAGCAGAGACATTACTTTGTCAACAAAGGTCCATCTAGTCAAGACTATGGTTTTTCCAGTAATCATGTATGGATGTGAGGGTTTGACCTTAAAGAAAGCTGAGTACTGAAGAATTGATGCTTTTGAACTGTGGGGTTGGAGAAGACTCTTGAGAGTCCCTTGGACTGCAAGGAGATCCAACCAGTCCATCCTAAAGGGAATCAGTCCTGAATATTCATTGGCAGGACTGATGCTGAAGCTGAAACTCCAATATTTTGGCCACCTGATGTGAAGGACTAACTCACTGGAAAAGATTCTGATGCTGGGAAAGATTGAAGGCAGGAGGAGAAGGGGATGACAGAGGATGAGATGGTTGGATGGCATCACAACCTTGATGAGTTTGAGCAAGAGTCAGCAGTTGGTGATGGACAGGGAAGCCTGGAGTGCCGCAGTCCACAGGTTGCAAAGAATCGGACACAGCTGAGCAACTGAACTGAACTGGCCTGACCCAAGCAATAGTCCCTGGAGGGACTCTCAGGGTAGGAACGTGGCAACGTGAGCTGGCAAGGGCTGGGCCCCACACACAATGGCTGTGGTTACTTCCTCCAGAATTTGCAACAGGTGCATCATGATAACCGAAGGAGCTGTGCTGCTGGTTCCACATTCTCAATAGAGCCTGCTTCCAGGAATTTACAGCTGCGAGGAGACCCAGCCATGGTCATCACCATAAACAGAGAGGCAGAGTCCAGTTTTACTTGGCTTAAACTTTTTATTTTTGTTTCCTTTTTAAAAATATCATTTTTTGGAATGAACTCTATTAGACTGAGAACAGACTTTTAAAATCTCCATTTTTCCCACCCAGCCTGGGGAAGCTTCACAGGTGACGTCTAAGTGCTAGGCGCTCAGTCGTGTCCGACTCTGCGACCCCACGCACTGTAGCCAGCCAGGCTCCTCTGTCCATGGGATTCTCCAGGCAAGAATGCTGGAATGGGTAGCCATTCCGTTCTCTACGGGATCTTCTTGACCCAGGATCGAACCTGGATCCCCTGCATTAGAGGTAGATGCTTTACCATCTAAGCCACTACAGGTGATGAACAAGTTAAAACACATAAAAAATAACCACCCCATTTTGTTCAAATTATATACCATCACCTCCCCAGGAGCATCCTGACAAAATCTCCCTTTCCAACCTGATTTATTCCCTTTTTCCAATTTAAGCTAAACATTCTCCCCGCGATACTATATTTCTCATCTTTCATGTTACGATCAAATAAGCAATCATTTGCCAACTACTTCTCTTGACTTTATCCACTTTTAATTAGAAAGTGCCTATTTTGAAGCAGAGTTTGTAATACATAGCATGTAGGTATTTCATTTTATAACGTGTTTCTCTTATCCTGGGCTTCTGTTTTCCCAGTTATCACTGTCATCATTCATTCATGCATGGGGCTTCTGCTCCTTTCTGGTGAAACCCATCCACAGGTTGCTATGGAAACACAGCAGCTATTATAACACCCTGACCCAGGAAGGTCTTTGTGATAAGAGGCGTCTTTGTCTAGTTCATCAGGTGACCCTGCAATGAATCAGAAGTCTGTTCCCACAATAGACACAACAGCACACAAATAATACATATTCATAGGCACACACAAGCAACCCACATCATCTCACAAAAACAAAAGGGCAAAAACTCCCTGGGACCTTTCACCCTAGTTTTGCACTGTTTTGTAAGAGGCCTTGCGTGCTGCAACCCGTGGGATCACAAAGAGTCAGACACGACAGCCACGGAACAGCAGCGGTACCAACAAGGAGAACACACGTGGCCTCTGTGCCTTCGAAATAATGCGCACGCGGGTGCTTGCTTCCTTGCTTACTGAATCAGCAGCTGGGGGACATTGCGAAGAGTCTTCCCTCCTCTTCCCTCCTCCCATCTCTTTCCTTCAGCCCAAAGTGGCTGCCAGGGAGGCCGTGGTAAGGAAACGCATATACACGTTGTCTCCATCGCTCTGCTGTTCTGAAAGTATCCAGTTCTGACTGGGAGATTTTATTTGCCATGTCCTGAGCAGACAACCTTTGGGGGGAAATAATAAAAGGTCAGTTTAAAAGAAAGCAGGGGTGTCCAGTTTAATTCTCCATTCACAGTGTGAATACCTGATTCAAGTTAATGTTTTTTCCTTTATTCTCCGGCATTTCGTGCCCTTACTGACGGAGCGACCGGGTTGTCTTTCAGCTGCATTACGTGAATGCCCCTTTTGTGCAGGAATAAGCTGACAAAGGCAACACAGGGCCAAGCGCAGGTGAAGGGAAAGTGATGTGGAGTCAAGATTCCTCTTCTTTTTCCAGGATCCTTTTCTGACATCACTTGTTGCTGGCCAAGAAAATTCACATAGCCTCCCTGTCTGTAGCCAGCAGGTGGTGATCGTGTTCTGTTCAGGACCTCGTAGCTCACCGCAGCCACTCCCCAAAAGCAGAGAGGAGCTTAGAATGACATTTTTACAACCAAGAAACAAGCGAGATTCCCTATGAATTGGAAGCGAGTGGGGGCAAGTGCTGAAGTTCAGTTTGTATTCTTTCTTTCTGTGCTTTCTCTCTTTCTGTGCTTTCTCTCTTTTCTGTGCTTTCTTTCTGTGCTTTCTTTCTTTCTGAGAGCTTGGTGACCATTAGATAGTTTCGCTTGGTTTGGGTGTCCGTGGTGGCTTTTTTGGTGAACAGACCTCCTACAAAGACCTGGGTTCGATCCTTGGGTCGGGAAGATTCCCTGGAGAAGGTAATGGCAACCCACTCCAGTATTCTTGCCTGGAAAGCTCCATGGACAGTGGAGCCTGGAGGACTAATGTCCCTGGGGTCAAAAAGTCGGTCACAATTTAACAACAAAGACCAGACCAGATTCCCTGTGTGATTCTGGCTTTTTGGTTGTTTTTTTTTTTTTTTTTACCCCCAAGCTGGTTAAATTGTTCAGGTTACACGTGAGAGAGCACAGACTGAATTGCGTAATTTCTGCATAATTGTGGCAATAACACTGATGACTTGTTCTAATTTAGTTATCTTACCCACTGAAGAAAATACTGGCCACCTTTCACATGAAGAGGAACATAAAGTATGAGCTGGGAGCTGCTTGCAGTTTTGTCTATGGTGATGAAATGAAAATCTATGAAAGTCAAGATGTAATTCAGTATATGTGTGACTTTCCATTTCTAATTTATTATTGTTAGATCTCAGCACTAAAAACTTACATCTGCTATTTTAAATTGTTTAAATCTGTTCTTCCCCAAAGAATAGTAATACAATCATGCTCTAGTTTAACAGTATTTGCATATCATTAAACATAACATGGCCTATAATTTACTTTTCCTCTGCCTACAATTTTCATAAGCTCTTTATGAAGCACCAGCAGATTTTTACACATTTAAAAATAGATTATGATTCCTCGAATAATGTTACAATTAGGTGTTCAAAAAGCAAGTCAATAAAGAAATAGAATGGAGAAGCCTCTGTGCCATCACTCAGGGCAAGCTTTAGAATAAATTATAAATGTCATTATCTAGGAAATGTGTGCTCAATTAATTGCAAAATCAAATACAATCAAGAAACCTCACTCTGCAGTGACTAGACTTGCCGATGCTATGAAAAATATTAACTTTGGTTCCCAGAATTTCATTGATCCTTCTTGGAAATGTAATTGAGCTTGTAAGGATCCTTGTAAGAATCCTTTTCAAAATTACTACAAAATTTCTGGTCTTGGCTCCAAGACTATTGACACTTCCTAACAGATAGATTAACTTGGAAACCCTGAATTCTTTGGATGCTTAATGAATCGAATCAAAGGCCTGCAATAATGGACTAAAAAGTGCCTCTGTAGGAATGTCATAGAGAGACATCCTGGCAACTTAGACTCATGCACATAACAAGTGCCAGCTCTATGAAGCTTTCTTAGTGTTTTTAAATACGTACATAACAAAGGGCCCTCTGTCATACCACTCACCCACTCACGGAAATGACACTGATGCTAAGGAAAGCTATTTTGAACCCTTGGGGCAATGCCTGCCATGCTTGTCTGTCATTGACCCAAGAAGGGAGCTGGGACACCCTGTGCTCCAAAGGACTATAAGATGGAGAGACCTAGCGCCTTCCAGCACTCACCTGGCTCCCCTTGGGTGAAAAAATTGCCCAGCAGGGTCTGGAATAAGCAGGGACTCTTTCCCTTGCTCTACAAACCTTGCCCCCACCCCTAAAAGGACTGTTGCCAAGGGTGTTCTCTTGATAATCAGAATTGTTTAAGTGAATAAATAATAAGTCAATTAGTGGAATCAACTAAAAATGGCACAATTTCACTCCTGATTCTAACTGAAACCCTTGGCACTATTTGTATTTTCAGTTGAAAATTCTTAAGATTATATGGAAAAATAAGGTTAAGGAGAAATAGTTTTCTTTTAAGAAAGCTTTAATTAATATTTCTTAATTTGTTAAAGTGAAATAGAAACAAATATTAGCAATGATATTTTAAATTGGTAAAAAATAAGAATTATTTGGATTAGCATCTATCATTCTTTGCTCATGAGAATTTTTTTAGAATATTTTTTCTTTAAATTTGTAGTCGGATGTTTATAAATGGACTAAATTTTGCTGCAAACTATGAAATGGCTTGTGTGTCTCTTCTCACCCATTCAGGGTTACAAAACACTTAGTTAGAACACCCAGCCCACATACCACCAAGCTACAGGAGATTCCATCTCAGTCATCACTGGGCTGTCCTTTTTCAGGTTTACGCCAGAATCAGAGCGATTTAAAGACGCTAAGAGAATGAAGGGGACACTTGGGCTTCCAGTCTCTGCTGATCTCCAGGGACAATGGCAGTAGCTAAGCTTTCAATAGTTCTGTGAACCTCTGTTGTTCTTTGCTGCCTCCCTGACTATCGTGAGGCCCAGAGCTCAGACAAGATGGACTAGAAGCCAGCCACTGACCCACAGACCTATCCATCAGGTAGACATTCTCTTCAAAACCCACGTGGTTCTTGGCTTCAGGAGTGGAGCTGGTACATAAGTGAAGCCGATCAAAGTCGCTGAATCCATTGATGGGCCTTAGGTCGCCTCCCTGGCTATTGTAAACAGTGCTGCAGCGAGCCCTGGGGTACACGTGTCTTTTTGAATTATGGTTTTCTAGAGCCTGTTATACACAGTGAAGTAAGTCAGACAGAGAAAAACAAATATAATATATTAATGCATATATATGGAATCTAGAACAATGGTACTGATGAACCTATTTGCAGGGCAGGAATAGAGACGCAACGCAGAGAACAGACTTGCTGACACAGCAGGGGAAGGAGAGGGTGGAACGAACTGAGAAAGTGGCATTGATGTGCATCCACTAGGGAGAAAGGGGCGACAGAGGGTGAGACGGCTGGAGGGCATCACTGACCCGATGGACATGAGTCTGAGCAGGCTCCGGGAGCTGGGGGTGGACAGGGAGGCCTAGCGTGCTGCAACCCATGGGGTCGCAAAGAGTCGGACACGACTGAGCAACTGAACTGAACCGATGTGTAAAATTGATAGCTAGTGGGAAGCTGCTATGTAACACAGGGAGCCCAGCCTTGTGCTCCGTGATGACTTAGAAGGGTGGAGCGGGGCGGTGGTGTGGGGTGGGAGGGAGGCTCATGAGGAGGGGATATGTGCAGTTATGACTGATTTGAGTTGTTGTACAGCAGAAACCCACACAACAGTATAAAGCCTGTCTCTTATACACATCTAGATGTGTATAAGAGACAGGTAATTGAGCTTGTAAGGATCCTTGTAAGAATCCTTTTCAAAATTACTACAAAATTTCTGNTTGGTGTGGGGTGGGAGGGAGGCTCATGAGGAGGGGATATGTGCAGTTATGACTGATTTGAGTTGTTGTACAGCAGAAACCCACACAACAGTATAAAGCAATTATCCTCCAACTTTAAAAAAATTGATTAAAAAAAATTATTTCAATCCCCAAGAACAGTGATTGGTTCAGTGTGTCCAGGTGAACTCAGAATGCTGCACAAAGCCTCCTGCTTTCACTCTGGAGGTAGGCTACCGTCCATGGGGTCGCAAAGAGTCAGACTTTACTCACTTACTTACATCACATGCAGACAAGTCTCCTGGAACCTCCACGGCCATTCTGTGATCATGAAATAGCCAACACATGGAAGCCACGAGAACTCAGGGACTCAGAGCACTGAAGCTGACTCTTCTTTCACACTGAGTCTCTGTGCATGGCAGTGACAGGAGCCACATTGGCTTCCTTATTCTCCCCGTCCGTCTGAGTCAGGCCTTTCTTGAACCCCAACACGTCCTAACAGAATGTGGTGCGTGGCAGTAAGGGTGATGTAAGTTACAGGCTAAGACTGTCAGTAAACAGGGCTGCAGAGGTCTGAAGGAGAGGGTGAAGGAACAGCTCCAGCTTATGAAATTAGCAGCCCTTGTTATTAAATGGCTGCAAAACAGCTACCTAAACTGTTTCTGCTACTACCCAGGACTCAGAAAATGCCCACCAAGGCTCTCACGTCAGGGAACCTTTAGGAAAACTTCAAGACATAAACAGGGCTGCAGAGGTCTGAAGGAGAGGGTGAAGGAACAGCTCCAGCTTATGAAATTAGCAGCCCTTGTTATTAAATGGCTGCAAAACAGCTACCTAAACTGTTTCTGCTACTACCCAGGACTCAGAAAATGCCCACCAAGGCTCTCACGTCAGGGAACCTTTAGGAAAACTTCAAGACATTGGAGTTTCTGGCCTTCTTTTTACACGCAATAAGGTACCACAAGAAAAAGGTACACTAATACAATTTTTGTGAGAGCTTGCCTGATAGATTTTCAAATCTAGAAAATACTGCTACCCAAGGGACCTATCCACTGAAGCAATGAGTTTTCATGCCTCAGGAAAAGGAAGGCTGTGGGGGCAGAATTTTAGTTAGAAAAAGGAAGCCAATATTAATTGTCTCTAGAGAGCAATGTCTCAAAAGCCAGACATTGTGGACAAAGAAAAGAATTTTGAAATCCCCTGCACTCCCATTTCATATCAAGAACCAGGCGCAGATGACTTAAATTTGGAGTTTTCTTTAAGCCAAGGGAAGTGATGATGCAGTTTTGATGTAAACGAAAGTTCCTGTTACACAAGAAAGTGGAAAAGCCTGGCCACCTGACCCCAGTGGGCCACAGGGAGGAGGCAATAAAAAGTAGAATGAGGACCTCAGAGCAAATGTTGAACCTCTTGGCCTGGGGAGTTTCTGCTGAATCTCAGAAACTTCAGAGTGTGTAGGGGAGAATAGTTAAGCCCAAGAATGTGCTTTCCCTGCAGGCAGCTGCAAGCNTCCAGTGGGCCACAGGGAGGAGGCAATAAAAAGTAGAATGAGGACCTCAGAGCAAATGTTGAACCTCTTGGCCTGGGGAGTTTCTGCTGAATCTCAGAAACTTCAGAGTGTGTAGGGGAGAATAGTTAAGCCCAAGAATGTGCTTTCCCTGCAGTCAGCTGCAAGCCTCTGGGGGAAGTTATGTGTTCACCCTGATGCACAGCAGTGGGGTACAAAGCTAGAGGTGAGCATACAGCTGTGCAGGCTGAGCACTGCTCAAGAAAACCGGCGTCTACAGGGCACCTCACGTTCCACGGACATCATAGATTCAAACGTTCATTGTGGCAGTTTCAGAGCATATGGCAGCAGTGTGTTCTAACCAGATCAGTGTGAAAATGTTCCACCACTGAAAGGAAAGTGTCTTAAGGAAGACACATTTTTTCTAATTTGCATAGAATGCCACGTGAGAGGCTTAATCTTGCCTTTCTCCTGCCACCGCAAAATAATGTAAACCTCTTTCACTCCAGAGCCTTTATGGGAGGAGCTGAGAGAGATGGAGTGTATTTGAAAAATTCAGCATTCACCCCAAAGTAGCTGAGTTAACCCAATGAGACAGTTTAAGCAGGAAGAGGTGAAAATATCTTTTATTCACAAGCAAAATAATTTTTTTGTACCTTGCTACCCAACAAGATAAATATCAACAACCTCAGATATGTGGATGATACCATTCTAATGACAAAAAACGAAGAGGAACTAAAGAGCCCCTTGATGAGGGTGAAAGAGAAGAGTGAAAACGCTAGATTAAAACTCAACATTCAAAAAACTAAGATCATAGTATCTGGTCCCATCTCATGGCAAATAAATGGGGAAAAAGTGGAAACGGTGACAGATTGTATTTTCTTGGGCTCCAAAATCACTGTGGACAGTGACTGCAGCAAGGAAACTAAAAGATGATTGCTTCTTGGAAGGAGGACCATTACAAACCTAGAAAGCACATCAAAAAGCAGAGACATCACTTTGCTGACAAAGGTCCATCTAGTCAAAGCTCTGGCTTTTCCAGTGGTCATGTATGGATGTGAGAGTTGGACCATAAAGAAAGCTCAATGCCAAAGAATTGATGCTTTTGAACTGTGGTGTTGGAGAAGACTCTTGAGAGTCCCTTGGCCTGCAAGGAGACTCAACCAGTCCATCCTAAAGGAAATCAATCCTGAATATTCATTGGGAGGACTGATGCTGAAGCTAAAGCTCCACACTTTGGCCACGTGATGGGAAGAGCTGACTCACTGGAAAAGACCCAGGACTGAACCCAGGTCTCCCACATTGCAGGTATGTTCTTTGCCATCTGAGCCACCAGGGAAGCCCACCGGAACCTATCATTTGTAGTCAAATTGGCCAGAAGTTGTGGGTGCCCTGGGCTGCTCCTCCTGGAGACAGGCCTCTGAAGGGAGCGGTGCTGTGGGACTGAGTCCTCAGCCTGTGGCCTCCGACGCTGTGTCTCCAAGCAGATCGTGTCAGAACTGGTGAACTGGAGGACCCAGCTGGTGTTGCAGAGGATTGCTTGTTGTCAGCTTGGTGAGCAGCAGTGCCAGACGCGGAGTGTTTCAGGTGAGCAGTAAACAACACACACACAGGACACACACATAGTAAGGAAAAACTGGGTAGGTTTTATCTATAAAGCCTCATTCCCGGAGCTTCTGATCCATCAGGACCGGGTGAGGTCTGAGAATTTGTATTTCTGATGAGTTTCCCGGTACCCTTGAGGAAGTGGGCCACTTGTTGCGATATCTGCTCCGATCTCATGGCACCCTCTCCCAGGCCTTTCTTCATCAGTTACGACCAACTGGGGCTTCCCCGGCGGCTTGGATGGTAAAGATTCTGCCTGCAATGCAGGAGTCCTGAGTTCAATCCCTGGGTTGGAAGATCTCCTGGAGAAGGGAATGGCGATCCATTCCAGTATTCGTGCGTAGAGAACTCCCTGGACAGAAGAGCCTGGCAGGCTATAGGCCAGGGGGTCACAGAGAGCTGGACACAACTGAGCGACTAACACACTCAGATAAAAAATGGTGAAGGTACAACTACATCACCACAGGCAATGAGTGTGTCTGTGGTCCCTCCTATCCCCAATGCATATCCCTACATGATGTTTGCTAAAAGACAGACATCTTTATCTTTCAAGAACTGCGTTTAGATAGTTTCTGGCTATGGTTTTAACTTGCAGGATTGAAAGAAAGCAGTTAGACTGAACGCTGCCCAATTTTAAGATGCTGTACAACCTCTCTGATCTCCCAGCTCTGTGGTCAAGCCACATTTGGTTCTTCTGGGAATGGTTCCACCTCTGTCTCCCTCCACCAGGCCAGGGCTGTTTGAGAGCAGAAACCACACTTTCTCCGTCTGTCTCTTCCAAGCCCATCCTCAGCTGCCTTTCTAGACACGAACATGAAGTTTTGCATAGTCTAGATGTGACCGGAATCATTTTTAGAAGATATTAGATGAGTCCACTTTCCATTCTCATATGAGTGATGTTCTGTCATCATTAAAGCCCAGTTTACTGCCCAGGAAAAAGGAAGGAGGTATCAAAGAAATACAGTCTGTGAAAGAAGATATCACTTGCTGATGCCTCACTGGGTAGAAAGATAAACCTGATTCTAGGAGGAAGCTGCGAAGTAGAGAAAACTGGAGTGGGAGGGTGCACGCCTCTGGGGTCAGATGGGGAGAAGTCAAGGGGGAAAAGCAGAAGCAGGGGGTCCTGTCCTGTTTGGGACTCAGAGAGGAGACCACCTTTAGGGAACTCTCCAAAAAAAAATAGAAAATGGCAGTGGAAGAGGAACACAGGCATGGTGGTAAGCCACGAGAGTGCTGAGAGAGGCGCCCAGGAGGCCAGCTCGGGGGGCAGGGGGGCGTCCAGAGTGCTGAGAAAGGCGCCCAGGAGGTCAGCTTGGGGGGCGAGGAGTGGGGGGGTGTCCAACACTGTTATGTGCTCCTGTTGGGGAAACACTGACCGAAACAGCTTGCCTGGCCAGGTATCATAGTAACCATTTGCATGAGTTGTCTTATGACAGGGAACAAGCCACCACCAGCCGGGAGAATTCCGGAAAGTTCAAAAGGAGACACCAGCCCACATGTCCTACCTACCTCCCAGGATCTTCTGGTAGGAATCCACCCTGGCTGAGCAGGGTGTGCACCACCAGGAAGGACCCAAGTCAGAGTAATTGGCCGGAGACAATCCAGAAACCAACCCCATCTCCATAAAACCAGAGACCACGAGCCACAGGCAGAGAGCTCTCCTGGTTCGCTGACTGCTTACTCCCAGGCACCCCTTCTCAATCAAGCCTCTTGCTTTGTCAGCGCGTGTATCTACGGGACAATTCACTTCTGAGTGTTAGACAAGAGCCCACTCTCCGGCCCTGGGAGGGGTCCCCCCCTCTAGTATCACTCCCAGAAGTGGAAAGGTGCAGGAGTGAGGAGGGCAATGGGAACACCATGGATCGATCTGTGGGCATGTCGGGGGAGAGAGTGATCCCGGGGCAGAGGCTGGATGGTGACGGAGATCCAGAGGATCCCCAGGATGAAAAAAGGTGGCTGAGATCCAGGACACCTGCAGCTCTGGTGAGCACCTAGGTAAGGGAGAAACCCTGGACCCCCCCCCCCCCAAGGCCAGCACGGGACAAGTCACGCTGACTGCGGGGTCAGTGGTTCTACCAGGAGGGTCCCAGGGGATGGGCAGGACACCGCCTCGAAGGCTAGAGCGGACCAGGGGATGGCGCAGGACCAGCAGCGGAACACCACCCTCCTCCTCATCACAGAGGACACGGGAGCTCCCCTTCCCACTCGGGAAACAGGGCAAGACCCTGTGGTCCAGTCCACCCCACCCCCACCTCCACCACTCCCTGTGCCAGCCTCCTGCCCAAGGAAAAGTTTGGTCAAAGAGAAGTTTAATCAGATAAATGAAAACATGCAAAAACAAAGGAAAGCAATCAAAGGAAACCAAATAGTAATAATGTACCCATTAAGCAGTCAAGGACTTTGGGTTCCTCCTCAAGGGCTATGTGGGTTCTTCCAACCCACTGCAGTGTTCTTGCCTGGAGAATCCCGTGGACAGGGGAGCCTGGTGGGCTGAAGTCCACAGGGTCACACAGAGGTGGACACGACTGAAGCGACTTAGAATGCACGTGTGCATTGGAGAAGGAAATGGCAACCCACTCCAGTGTTCTTGCCTGGAGAATCCCAGGGACGGGGGAGCCTGGTGCGCTGCCATCTATGGGGTCGCACAGAGTCGGACACGACTGAAGTGACTCAGCAGCAGCAGCAGCAGCAAGGGCTGATAATATTCTGAGCTGTACCCTGTGAGCCGTCTTATAGACACTGAAGCCCCACCAGATGGAGTTGACTCCACGATGACCAGACTGTAGCCTTGACCTAGGCTGCTGCAATTCCAAGAACTGGCCTCAAAGAAACAGAAATAAACCAAGCTTGCAACTGAAGATTAACTGTACCTGAAACAAGCAAGATGACACTGGTCAGACCACTGCTGACCAACCTTGGGATGACTGTCAGAGCTGACGGTGCTGTTTCTGCTCGTAGCCCCCTGCCTCTGTCTATAAAAGCTCTTGCCCCACCCGTTGCCAGTTGAGGGGGTCTTTGGTCAGATGTCCACCCTCTCTCCAGCCCCCAGTTGCCAGCCTCTGAAATGAAGGAAGCTTTCCTGTCCACCAGCCTGGTTTATTGGCTTCTGGAGGAGCGAGCAGCCAAACCCCACCCGCTTTGCTCGTGGCTGTCTAAGACGAGTCCTGAGAAGAAGCAGGAATCTTGAATTTGACTGTTCATCCAAAAGATACTAATCAAATTTCTGAAAGACTGTTTGCCTTTTTTATCGGGGCAGAGGTGTTTCACAGTGTTGAACAAGGAAGTGAATCAGCTGTATATGTACATCTATCCCCTCCTCGTGGACCTCCCTCCCAGCCCACCCTCATCCCATCCATCAAGGTCACCACAGAACACCACACCAAGCCCCCTGCGATAGAGCAGGTTCCCACTAGCTATTTCACACACGCAGTGGACATTAAGCCAGCAGAGACTAAAATACCCTCAGTGCGCAGATTTCAGTCTTCTCCTCACCTTCAGTGGGAATGAGAGGAGACAATGATAACAGTTTCTTCCCCACATCCACATGTTGATTAAAACTGTGTCCTTGAAACTCAACAAAAATTTGGCAGGTGGGGCAGGATTTGGCAGTTGCACTCATTTTGAGTTTTTTTTNATACCCTCAGTGCGCAGATTTCAGTCTTCTCCTCACCTTCAGTGGGAATGAGAGGAGACAATGATAACAGTTTCTTCCCCACATCCACATGTTGATTAAAACTGTATCCTTGAAACTCAACAAAAATTTGGCAGGTGGGGCAGGATTTGGCAGTTGCACTCATTTTGAGTTTTTTTTGTTTGCTTGTGTCTTCATTTTGTATAAGCCTAGTTTATTCAAGCTAAAGTGTCTTCCTCTGGAAAATAATAGCAGAAAATAGAGCTACTGGGAAGAGCCCAGAAACAGTACCCTGGCCACTGGGTGCTGCAAGAATGGACAAACAGATAATAAGCAAGGTGACGTACTCCAAAATTTTCCATCTTCTTTGCTTCAAAACGCATCCCCCCCACCCGGCATTCATTTGATGAAAATGAATTGTCCCTTCCAAGGAGGATATGCACATAAAGATAGAATGCTAATCACCACGATCCCTAGCACATCGGCTTACCCCGGCACTGAAAATTTATGTGATCATCCGATGTGCTAATTAGATTTGAAGAGAGATATCATGAAAATTACATCGTGTACTTGGTGGATTTGAAGAAGGGAAGATGTATGAGCTCCTAGGAACAGCAATGGGATTGCCAAGGGCTGGGTGTGGTCTTCTTTGCGGCGCCCTCTACTGTGTGGGGAGGAAGGCTACCTGTTCACTGTCAGGAACGTGCAGGGAAGAGTCAGTGGGAGGCAAGACTCGCCTCTTATTTCTGAGTTGGAAGGTTGGCCTCTTTTACTCCTTCTCCATGTTCCACTCTTGAAAGGCATCTGAAGAACATCTAGCACAAACCCTCCCATCATAGCTGAAGAGCCACAATGGTGAAACAATTTATATGACTTCCAAATGACAGAGACTGTAAGAAGTTCCATGTCTCCCACATCAGGAGGCTTTGCCTCTGCTGCAAATCCTTCTGAACGCAGGTGACAAAGCAAACTGTCAACGCCGGGGATGGGGCGGGGCGGGGGGCGGCAGGAAGCTTATTGGTCCAGAAAAGAAAAGTCCAGGGGCAATTTCAGATGTGGCTGAATTCAAGTGCTCAACTCAGTGTGTGCCAGGAAGACATTTTCCACCATCTTTCCATTTCCCCTTCTGCCATTTTTAGCTTTTACATCATGTCAGAGATGGCCACCGGCACCTCCAGGCTGAGGGTCCACAGCCTAGGAAGTCCGGGGGGAAGAGAGAGCTCTCTTTCCTGACTCGTGATTCTGGTTCCCCCGCCCTTGCTTCCCAGTCTTTGTGGTTAAGAGTTTTTCTCACAGACAAGGCCTGCTCCCCGAGTGTAAGACAGTCGCACCCTAAGCTCAGAGACTGAAGGGAGAAGAAAGAGTGGCTTCCCAAGGGAAAATCAGAATACTATTACCAAAAGGAGGAGGGAGAAGAGTGTTTCTGTGATGGCATCCTTCCAGGCTCTGGGCTCCAGGTACACCTGTGACACCAGACACGACCCTTGTATTATTCCCAATCGAAAGAAAGGTTAGTTTCTTTAACCTTGTAAAAGGGGAAGATTGGACTTCTTTTCAGAGAATAGACGCCGTCAACAATGTTCGCTCCAGAAGGTAATGTCAGGAAGGAGACTGGCATGTTCGCTCCAGAAGCTAATGTCAGGAAGGAGACTGGCATATTCGCTCCAGAAGGTAATGTCAGGAAGGAGACTGGCATGTTCGCTCCAGAAGCTAATGTCAGGAAGGAGACTGGCATATTCACTCCAGAAGGTAATGTCAGGAAGGAGACTGGCATGCAATGGAGGGCTCACTCAGGTTCAGATGATCTGAAAGAGTTTAGGTGTTACTGATGTTCAGTCGTGTCCAACGCTGTGAGACCCCATGGGCTGCAGCACACCAGGCTTCCTGTCCTTCACCATCTCCCGGAGTTTACTCAGACTTGGGTCCATTGAGTCAATGGTGCCGTCCAACCGTCTCAAAGAGATATTTGCAAAAGCGAGGTTAGAGGGTAGTGGCACCACAGGGATGGTGCAGCCCCCGGGGGTAGCAACATCTGGGCCCCCCAACACCTCTGGGCCTGAGGAGCGGGGATGGTCCTCAAACCTGGAGCACAGCAGCCTGGGGAGGGCGGCTGGGCTGAGGCTGTGGCCTTCAGTGAGGGTGCAGCCTCAACATGGGAGCTGGGGAAACAAGTCCCCAGAACTTCTCGCCCCTCCCTCTACTTTCCCACAGAAGGTCTCTACTGGATGACCTCCCGGGGGCCAGAGGCAGAGCCTCATTACGGTTCATAAGGTCAGCCTCTCAGGGGACAAAGCTCATAGACAAAGATCAAGAAAGCAGTATTCCATTTTCCAGTTATATTTACACTCTACGCATGGGCCATGAGATGTCTGGCTGTATGCCCTTGCCTAAACTCCTATACTGCAGCATCGCCTGCGAAACATCTTTCGTAAAAATCCTTGGAAACACATGGGATTGCGAATATACATGGCAGCAACAACGATGAGGTCCTCTGTAGGTTTCTCTTGTTTTAGGATCTTAAGACTTGTTCCTTCCTGTGTTCACTAGCTTTGTGACCTTGAACAAATCAGATAATCTCTCAGAGACAGAGTTTCCCCATGTTTAATGTGAAGATAATATTTTCCTCACCCATCTGATCGTAGTTGTCATTCGGTACAAATGAAATATTAGATATAAAAGTGTTTGGGGAATGACAAAGGACTAATTCCATATTGATCATTTCAGCCTTTGTATACGAGCGTAGGAAATACGATGTTTTATTTATGGGTGTGCATTTTTGTAATTCTTATATCAGGAAAAGTTCTAAAGCCTCTCTGAGTCACTCTCTATGTGGCAGTATATTTTAACCATGGGAAAGTTGAAATTAATGAGAAATTAACCTCCAGTTTACTCCAAGATTGCATTGAGGAAATGATTTACTGTGATTCTGCTTATTGCTGGGGGAAGAATAAAAAAGGTTAATCAAGTTTCTGCCTGACAGTGAGTCACTGTGTTTATTATCTCTTTATGAGTAGGCAAAAGCACAAAACATTCATGTGTCCCGGTGAGTTATGCAAACCCTTTAAAAGCTGTGCATTAGCCATGGGTCTTCCGGCTATCTCTCCCCTGCAGTTTGCTGAGAATATTTTCCATCAAATAACTAGGCTTATCACAATTCCTTTCTGCACTGCTGCATTCTAGGATGACTGCCTGATCTTCAAACCCCAGATCAGAAGCTCTGGTTTGATATAAACTGCTTTAGAGCAGGGCTTCCCAGGTGGCGCTCATGGTAAAGAACCCTGCCTAATACAGGAAACATAAGAGACAGGAGTTCGATCTCTGGGACGGGAAGATCCCCTGGAGGAGGGCATGGCAACGCACTCTAGTATTCTTGCCTGGAGAATCCCATGGACAGAGGAGCCTGGTGGGTTACTGTCCATAGGGTCGCAAAGACTGAAGCGATTTAGCACACACCTTGGAGACGATGGAGACCCTCCCCTCAGGCCCTCTTAAGTCCTCCTTTTCCTCAAGCCCCAGCCCTCTGTGAATATCCTGGTTCCTAAGACTCTTTGCATCAGAGTCTCTTATGTTCCAGTTTTGTGAGAACTCAGCCATGATAACTCCTAGGAGTGCACTGAGAGTGTTGAGAATTGCATGTCCGATATTTTACTCAATCTCCCCAACAATCATATGAAGCAGACGTTCTTATCCCCATCGTCCATGAAAGGACTGAAGCTTAGAGAGGTTTAAAGCAGCAGAATTTGAATCCAAATGTCTGAGTCCAAAGCTTGGGGCCCTGNCTGCATGTCCGATATTTTACTCAATCTCCCCAACAATCATATGAAGCAGACGTTCTTATCCCCATCGTCCATGAAAGGACTGAAGCTTAGAGAGGTTTAAAGCAGCAGAATTTGAATCCAAATGTCTGAGTCCAAAGCTTGGGGCCCTGATCTCCTTACTGCATAGGCTCTGTGTCCATGCTGTGCTCTCTCTCCCAATAAACCCTGACTGATCCTCACTGAAGAACAGGTCTCCCTTGGGTCAAGATGCAGAGGGAATTTTATTCCTCTCATTTCAGGAGATCCTGATGTGCCCGTCGCAGATATATTGCAGACACTTTTACGGGAAAAGGACTGCCACTATCCCCTGAGGCCCCCATGTTAACAGCTGGGAAGGGAACAGCTGTATTGAGTTCCTGTTTTCTGTCAGTCACTGTGAAGTCTGAATCCTAATTACGAGGTCACAAAATTCAAGGCCGCCATCGAGAGTGTCAAGAGGTCAAGAGGCAGAGTGTTCAGTTCTGCAGTACACTGTTGTGGTAAAAATATAACTTGGGATTTGTGAAATTTAAAAATGTAGGAGAATATTCAATGATTGAGAACCTACATATAGAATTTAATCTGTTTTTCCTTAAAGATGACTATAAGAGGTTAAGCCCAGTGAAATAAACTTTACTCGGGTAAGATTTCCCATCAGTTTCACGCCATTCATCTTCCATTTTATTTTACTTCTTAAGTACATCGGAGAACTGCATGAGAAAAAAATGCACACTCATCTTCTTAAATGATATAAAGGATAGTAAAACAATTTAATAGAAGGAAAAGAAAAATGCCTGATTCATTTATTATTTCTTTTCTTGAATTCTCATCAGGTGCCTAATTTTTGCCGGGTTCCTGGAACAGTGGGAAATTTATAATCTAATAGGGATCCAGGGACAAGCAATGTGAGATAGTGAGTGTTCCAGTGAGAGTAAGGAAGAAGGGTGATGGGCACGCCCGCTACTGACTCAGTCCTGGGGGATCGAGGAAAGCATCCAAGAGCACTAGGTGTCTCTTCTGAGGTCAAAGGCTGAGTCGGCATTAGTCATGTTGGGAGAGGGAGTTTCAGGCTGAGAGGCAGCACACGGTCTGGCTCTATTTTAAGGAAATGAAAGTAGTTCAGCACTGTTGGCGCCGACTGCCAGGAAGCAGTGGCAAAGAAGAATGGAAAGAAGCAGAAGTTAGACCCCAGAGAGCCTCTTAGCGCCGACAAATCATTTGGACTTTCCTGTTGAGGTCAATAGGTAGCTATTAAGAATTCTAAGCAAGTGAATGACAGGATCAAATTTGTGCTTCAGGAAGGTTACTCCTGACTCCACATCCCCGAGGATCCTAGTCTGGGTTGGTGTCCTGGTGGGATGACGTTGACCTTCATATCGGAAAACTGAGCCTTATTTCCCTTGCCTTTGTTGAGCCATAAATGTTGTAATGTGAGTGTGAGTGTGTTAGTCACTCATTTGTATCTGACTCTTTGTGACCCCATGGACTGGAGCCCACCAGGCTCTTCTGTCCGTGGGATTCTCCAGACAAGAATACTGGAGTGGGTTGCCATGCCCTCTTCCAGGGGATCTTCCCAAGCCAGGGAGTGAAGCTGGGTCACCTGCATTGCAGGCAGCTTCTTTACCATCTGAGCCACCAGGGAAGTTCAGATGCTGCAGTACAACTATTAAATATGTTTAGAGCCTATATACAGAAGATTTGTATTAGGCATCAATCCCATAAGGACAAGTCCCTGTGCCCAGAGTGGACGACGTCTCCTGTAAGGAGCCTGCTACCAAGTCCGGCTGATCTTGGTCCCCGCTGCCAGCAGGTCGGGCATTCCGGAGCAGCATGAGCAGATGAGTGAGGACCCATCACGTCTCTGCCGCACGCCCACTCTGCTCTTGGCCCCTTTGTCCAGCACAGTCATCCTTCCCCGCCGGTTGTAGGGAGACCCCCTGCAGTGGATGTTCCCTGACGGTCTGCGGACCTTTGGGCCAGTCTTGGCTTTCTTGTCCTTAGTTTTCCAGTCCTGTACCTTCCAGACTCAAGCCGTCCACACAAAACGGATAGTCAAGTTTGAAGGTGGTGGTTTAGTCACTAACTCGTGTTCAACACTTGGATCCCCAAGACTGTAGCCCTCTATCCATGGGATTCCCCAGGCAAGAATACTGGAGTGGGTTGCCATTTCCTTCTCCAGCGGATCTTCCTGACTCAGGGTTGGAACCCACATCTTCTGCATTGCAGGCGGATGCTTTACCGCTGAGCCACCAGGGACGCCCAACCCAAGTTTACTGCTCACTGATTTATTACCGAATAATTTCCTCTCTCTCCCTTGACTAACGAACAGGTCTACGATGCAGTTTGTGTGTCTTCTCGGGGGATGGACGCACAGAACGGAGCAATCAGTCACCCCTAGTCGCAGCCTGGTTACTAACAGATCCTCATACCAGCTGTGCTTACATCTACCTTCCTCCCATCCTGATCTCTGGGAACAAGCCTTTAAGCTGTGCTTTCAAGGGACCTCCGGCTAAATGACTGGCATCAGAAGTGACCCTAGAAATCAAACCATAAGAGAGCCGTTTAATGGAATTTGCAAATTATATTATTAGCTGCGTTACTACTGCCCCACACTGGGGGCATCAGAGCTGGATGGAAATTCACCGCAGGTTGTAAAGTTTAGTGACAACTATAAAGAAACTGCCTTAAGTGTTCTAGATGTACTTCCCCATTCTCACAAGCCAGGAGCGCAAGTGGCAGGAGCAGGGATAAATCACTGTGCTGTCACACTTTTCGGAGCATCTGGAAGGAAAGTCGTATGTGAAGAGCTGTGGGTGATCAGGTGGACAGCTGAAGAATGGCTGTGGGTGGCCAGGTGGATTAGTTCCTGTGAAATATTTCAGCTGCTCTTCTTTCTGATGATTTGGTTACCAATGGTGTTTTTCACCTTCATTGATTCCTAGTTCTAAATCAGTGAAACTCAAACCTGATGTGTGCCATAGCACTACCTTGGTGCTTTAAAAACTGATGCAGGCATGGACTCCCCCATTTAAGTCAGAATCGCTAAAAGTGGGGCCCAGACGCCTGTGTCTTAAAAGTTCTTCAGATACAGTTTTCCTTCTGTTATAGAGCAACTACCCTCCAATAAAAATTAATCTGAAAAAAAGAAGCTCCTCACATGGTCAGGACGTGCGGCCAGGGCTGATCACGGCACTCGCGGGCCCGCAGAGCAGGGAAAGGGGAAGAGGACTTTGGTTCCTTTAGCCAGCTCTACCATTGGCGTCTTCCCTTTTTACACCTATGTGGTCTCAGTGACAGTGCTCTGGGAAAGTGTGAACAGAATTCTTCTTGGAGGAACCTTGCATCAGTATGGCAGAAATGCGTGTAAATGTTTGACGCTTCCAAACAACGCAGTTTCCAGAAATGGCAGGCGTGGGACCAGGAGATGAACTGGATGGCCTCTGCAGGACTGGGGACGCGAGCGTGAGGGAGAGGGTGGGGAAGAAGGGCGTTCTAAGCAGCCTGCCGTGAGCCTTGAGGTCTACACGCCCAGGGCTTGGGGTCAAGGCAGCCGACTGGCACAGCGAGGGCTCAGCTCTCAGCCCAGGGGACATGGTCAGCGTGGCAACAGGAGCCGGACGATCATGAATGCTTCTTCCAAGGTCCAAGTCTCAAGGAAGTAACAGTTATTATTCACTGAGAGTCATTCAGACATTCAAGAGTTGCAAAAAGAAGTGGAAAGATGCTGTCTGTCCCATTGCGACAGGGGAGAACCTGCCGATGTCAGATCGCCCGGTGCTGGGCTCACAGCTGGCACTACATCTTCGAGGCTCCACAGAGAGACAGTGGGGCCCAAAAAGGCCCTCCGGGTGGGAAGCTCCCAAGAGTTATCATGAACCAGTACCTCCCAAAGGGTGTCCTGGGGAACTCTAGGGATGCTAAAAGAAAAAAAAATTACAAGGGTTCCATGGTCAAAGAAATTTGGCAAAAGAGCTACATGAAAAAACTTCCAAAGTCTTTCCATTTTCTAAAGGAACCTGCTGAGGGTCCAAGAGGTGAAGCAAGATGGCAGCTCTCCTACACATTCTCATGAAATATCCCAAAGACCCCAATCGCCCTAGAGTCTTTTTGGCAAACATTCCTACAGGCCTATGTATAAATGCCTGATGACAAATAGATGTTCTTGCAGGAAATGGCCAGAGACACAAATATAAAAGGACACACACTTAAACATTTTAAATTTGCCTTCTTTCTCAATTGAAAACAAAAGTAAGTTGTTTTGCTGTTTTCTAGAAATAAACCTTTTCAAAACAAGCCATTAGCCTGCCCAAGGCATCATGCATTCCACAGATGTTTATCCCCAGTGGTTGCATCTGAGATAATGGCACTACATGGTTATTTCACGGACTCCTTGAAACTGAAATGCCCTGTTGAGAGTCGGAGTAATAGATGTGAGAACAGTAGGGAGTCCAAAGGAAAGAGTGCCTCCTGGTGAATTTCTCCTATTGTATGTTCATATTATGGAGTTCATAATATCAAGTCCATAAGTTGATCACAAACCAAGCAGCAGTTCACATTTCGTCGGGGGAGGTTGGAAGTAGATTGTGCTTCTGGGCCAAGTTCCCTTTCCTGAAGTGGAAAGTGTGCGATGATGTGGCTTTGGACGAGGAGGCAGGACATCTGAATCATCGTTCCAGTGACACAGATTCCTGCCATATGACCCGAACCAAGGGCCTGGCTGTCTCCCCTGTAAAACGGGGCTTAGACACTCTTGCAGGCCTCTTCCAGACTGAATCCAGGTGTATCTGGATCGCTGTTGCTGTTTAGTCCCTCCATGTCCAACTGTTTGCAACCCCACCAGGCTTCTCTGACCATGAGATTTTCCAGGCAAGAATCCTGGAGTGGGTTGCCATTTCCTTTTCAAGGGCATCTTCCCGACCCAGGGATTGAAGCCACGTCTCCTGCATCCCTGCATTGGCAGGAGGATTCTTTACCACTGTGCCATCTGGGCGGGGAAGGCAATGGCACCCACCCCAGTACTCTTGCCTGGAAAATCCCATGGANAAGTATTTCTCTGCAAGGCCAGTGTGTGCATACCTGACTCTGGTTTCTTCAGGAGAATGAATTAAGGTGGCCCTCAGGTGTTTCCTCGGGGAAGGCAGTGGCACCCCACCCCAGTACTCTTGCCTGGAAAATCCAATGGACGGAGTAGCCTGGTGGGCTGCAGTCCATGGGGTCGCTAACAGACAGAGCGACTTCACTTTCACTTTTCTCTTTCATGCATTGGAGAAGGAAATGGCAACCCACTCCAGTGTTCTTGCCTGGAGAATCCCAGGGACAGGGAAGCCTGGTGGGCTGCCGTCTATGGGGTCACACAGAGTCAGACACGACTGAAGTGACTTAGCAGCAGCAGCAGTGCCATCTGGGAAGCCCGAGTTTTCACATGCTATCCTGTTAAAATCCCAATAAGTCACCTAATTTTGGCCCCTGTTAGAATCTCCCACATCTCAGTTGGAAGGTTGGAGTGGCCAGGATGGATGTAACTTGAACAAAGCTCTCCAAGTGAGTCTCGAGTTCCCTTCATCCCTCCACACCGCTGCCCAAGCGTGAGGCCTCTCTGCTTCCTTGGTCTGTTGGCTCTGAACATAAAGAAATGAGACACTACTGGTGGCTTTAGCAACTTTAGGGCTTTAGACTTCCTGTGTGAAATTACGGGAAGAACTGTAACAAAACACAATTTTGTTCCTGTGATGATCTCCCATTTTAGGTACGTCCTTCTAAAATGTCTCTCTCATAATGCCGCAGTCCTCTCCATCACTCAAAACCCTGGACACCCAATAGAGCCTCCAGCGCGGTCTTTCCTCATCTTCTCTTCTGTTCTTCACACAGCTGCTTAGAGGAGTCTTCAGGAAAGTCTGATTAGGACACATCCCACTGAAAGCCCTCTTGGCTGCTACTGCTCTTAGAATGGATTCTAAGGCTCTTAACAGGGCGCCCAGGAGCTCTGGGGTCTGACATGGCCCTAACAATATATCAACCCTCAACTCTGGGCACCTCCTCCTCTTCCTTAAGCTTCCATCACACAGGGCTCCTCCTTTTTGCTGTGATCCTTTCTGACTCGGGGCAAATACTGGTCCTCTAGCCTGGAACCATCTTTGCCGCACTTCTTCATGTTGCCAATTATAAATCATCACGTAGGTGGATAAGTATGCTGCTTTCTTAGGTTAGGGCGTCTATGGTTCATACTCAGAACCCTCTCTGAAATTTATTTTAATGAGTGGTGTGTATGTAAAAGTTAAAACATCTTTTTTTTTCCCATAGGGGAAGCACATTTTTGACACCATTAATTAAATGACCATCCTTCCAGCACTGTGCAATCCCATTTTTCCATATTTCTTAATTCTGGTATGCAGCTAAGTCTGTATCTGTACCCTCTCCTCTTTTCTTGAGGATTTGTGCCTTTTTCTATACCATTACACTTCATCAAGCTTTTTGGACCAATTTAGCAAGTCTCTGAGGACACTCTATTGAATTGTTCATTATAATTGCACTGAATTTTACAGATACATTTTGGGAAATTTTACATATTTATGACTTCCCATCCAGGAAGTTAGCATTTGTTTCTACTTTTGTTAAATGATTTTTATGGCCTTCAATAAAGTTTTATAATATCCTCTGTAAAGATCTTAGACATCTACGTTAGATTTATTGTTAGGTCACTTTGATGCTGCAAATAGCATTTTAAAAAATTCATCCTTTCGTTGATTATGGTTGATGCACAAGAATGAGTTCATTTTTCATAAGATAATCTAGTCTCTAGCAACGTCGGTGAAGCCTCTTAATAGCTCTAGTTTTGGCCTTTAAATTCCTTTAGTTTTCTATGTAGAAATTAATATTTTGCTTATGAGTAGTGACAATTTGATTTTTCTTTACCTATCCTTTTAAATTTTACCTACTTTCATACATTACTTTGCTAACTAGCTCTTGCAGAATAATGTTGAATAAAATTGGCATAACAGACTTGTCAGATTTCACTATTAAGTGTAATATTTGCTTTATGCTTTCTTATGATTTCCTTTTCAAGTCAAAAAAATGTACTATAAGTTTCTATTACAGATTAGTATTAGTGTTAATCATCAGTATCAGTATTATGGAAGCTTTCTCTGTACTGGAGATTGTTGTCATTGCCATTCAGTCTCCCAGTCATATCCAACTGTTCGCAAGCCCATGGACGCCAGCTCGCCAGGCCTCCCTGTCCTTCTCCACCTGCCAGAGTTTACCCAAGTTCATGTTCACTGCGTCAGCGATGCCGTCCAGCCACCTCATCCTCTGACACCCTGTTCTCCTCTGCCCCCAATCTTTCCCACATCAGAGACTTTCCTAGTGAGTCATCTGTTTGCAGCTTCCGCTTCAGAGCAGTCTTTTCAGTGAGAATTCAGGTTTGGTCTCCCTCGAGATTGACTGGTTTGATCTCCTTGCTGTCCAAGGAACTTTCAGGAGTCTTCTCCAGCACCACAGTTCGGAGGCATCAATTCTTTGCTGTTCTGCCTTTTTTACGGTCCAGCTCTCGCAACAGTATATGACCGCTGGGAAGACCGTAGCCTTGACTGTGTGGACCTCTGTCATGAGAATGATGTCTCTGGTTTTCAACACGCTGTCCAGGTTTTTCATTGCTTTCCTTCCAGGAAGCGGTCATCTTCTGATTCCATGGCTGCAGTCAGCATCTGCAGTGACTCTGGAGCCAAGGAAGAGGAGATCTTCATTCCTTCCACCTCTCCTCCTTCTATGTTTGGCAGTAATGGGGCCAAATGCCATGATCTTAGTTTTTTTTTTAATATTTAGTCCTAGGCCAACTCTCTCACTCTCCTCCTTCACCATCATCAAGAGGCTCGTTAGTTCCTCCTCACTTTCTGCCATTGGAGTGGTCGCCACATAGCTGAGGTTGTCGCTGTTCCTCCCGTCTGTCTTGATTCTGGCTTGTAGCTCATGCAGCCCAGCATTTCTCATGATGTGCTCAGCATACAGACTAAACAAACAGGGGGAAAGCAGACAGCCCTGTCGTGCTCTTTTCTCGATCTTGAATCAATCAGTTGTTCCACACAGGGTTCTACCTGTCGCTTCCTGACCCATACACAGGTTTCTCAGGAGACAGGTAAGCTGGTCTGGTATTCCCATCTCTCCCTTGGTATCTCTAATTTTCTTGAAGAGATCTCTAGTCTTTCCCATTCTGTTCTTTTCCTCTACTTCTTTGCATTGATCGCTGAAGAAGACTTTCTTATCTCTTCTTGCTATTCTTTGGAACTCTGCATTCAGATGCTTATATCTTCTAGCTGCCTAAAATCAGAGGTCTTGGATTATTCCTTTAAAAAAGTTTTTTTGCTTACTATTGTAAAATAAGGTCTCTGTTTTACTATCTGTCCTTACCAGAAGCTCCAGTACTTTGGCCACCTAATGTGAAGAGCCGACTCATTGGAAAAGATCCTGATGCTGGGAAAGATTGAAGGCAAATGGAGAAGGGGGTGACAGAGGATGAGATGGTTAGAGAGCATCACCGACTCAATGGAAATGAATCTGAGCAAACTCCAGGAGATAGTGGAGAACAAAGGAGGCTGGCGTGCTGCAGCCCATGGGGTCATAGAGTCAGACACAACTTAGCCAGTAAACAGCAAGTAATTCTTGTGATAAACAAAGTGAAGGTGAAGTCGCTCGGTCGTGTCTGGCTCTTTGCGACCCTGTGGACTGTAGCCCACCAGGCTCCTCCCTCCATGTGATTCTCCAGGCAAGAGTACTGGAGTGGGTTGCCATTTCCTTCTCCAAGGGATCTTCCCAACCCAGGGATCGAACCCGGGTCTCCTGCATTCCAGGCAGACGCTTTAAGCTCTGAGCCACCAGGGAAGCCCTGATAAGCAAAGCATTGTTGTTTTGATCTGAAATATAACTAAAGTGTATTGTGCACTGTACTCTCCTTTCAAATGAGCCTCCTTGTTGTCACTCTTATTCTTAGTGCCTTTATATCTCAGCTTCTAGAAATGGAAAAGTCAGTAATCTTCAAAAGATAGTTTTCTCATCTATCTCTGTTGCTGCAAACCAGATCAAATCAGATGAAGATTTTTCTTTATTAGGCACTGGTTTTAATGAATTCTGTCCATTGATTTTTTTAAATCCCTTAATTTAGCCCTTGGTACCTTCTATAAATGTTATATATCAACGTTAAGTTCAGTTCAGTCGCTCAGTCATGTCCGACTCTTTGAGACCCCATGAATCGCAGCACACCAGGCCTCCCTGTCCATTGCCAACTCCCGGAGTTCACTCAGATTCACGTCCATTGAGTCCGTGATGCCATCCAGCCATCTCATCCTTGGTCGTCCCCTTCTCCTCCTGCCCCTAGTCCCTCCCAGCATCAAAGTCTTTTCCAATGAGTCAAGTCTTCACATGAGGTGGCCAAAGTACTGGAGTTTCAGCTTTAGCATCATTCCCTCCAAAGAAATCCCGAGGCTGATCTCCTTCAGAATGGACTGGTTGGATCTCCTTGCAGTCCAAGGGACTCTCAAGAGTCTTCTCCAACACCACAGTTCAAAAGCATCAATTCTTCAGCGCTCAGCCTTCTTCACAGTCCAACTCTCACATCCATACATGACCACAGGGAAAACCATAGCCTTGACTAGACGGACCTTAGTCGGCAAAGTAATGTCTCTGCTTTTGAATATGCTATCTAGGTTGGTCACAACTTTTCTTCCAAGGAGTAAGTGTCTTTTAATTTCATGGCTGCAGTCACCATCTGCAGTGATTTTGGAGCCCAAAAAAATAAAGTCTGACACATCATTTATAACCTCCTCTGATTCTTCCCATGATGTCATGACATTTCAAATACATTAAGATGTTCTATAGGAAGCATTGGGCTTATCAGGTAGCGCTGGTGGTAAAGAACCCACATGTCAATGCAGGAGATGTAAGAGACTCAGGTTCAATCCCTGGGTTCGGAAGATCCCCTGGAGGAGAGCATGGCAACCCACTCCAGCATTCTTGCCTGCAGAGTCCCATGGACAGAGGAGCCTGGCGGGCTGCAGCTACAAGGTTGCAAAGAGTCAGAGGTGACTGAAGCAACTGAGTACACACACGTAGGAAGAATGAGTCCCGTGTGTTTGTCCTCACTCTTTATTATCGTGTGAGATAGAGACCATAAGCTGACCGCCTAAATCCATTCCTTCCTCCTTCCTGGACTGTAGTTCATGTCCTGATGTCCTTTACAGTTGTCTTGTGTGACGCGGCTCTCGCCAGTGGGATGTGAGCGGAAATCGTGTGCACCCTGCCAGGGCAGGCTCCTTAACCCCCGTCACGCTCCTCCATGTGCTTTCCTTTCCAGTTGACTGGGGAGGGAACCCGAGCGAAACCACGTGGGAAACAGCAGACTCACCATCACACTCGGGTCGTTGAGATCCTATGCCCCTGCCGCCACCCTGAGCTCCCTCAGTGAGAGAAGAACACGTTTTTCATCTAAGCCACTGGATTTTAGGGGCTTATGTTACCATATTCCCTAATCAATTACCTGAAATCATTACCTGAACGTAAGTACCACAGCAAACACCTAAAACGTATGGGATTAGTTTAGTGTTCAGAACAAAGGAAGCAAGCAAGCATGTATCAAACTGAAAACTAGAGCTCATGTTATCCATGGGGGAAAAATAACTTAATAAAATTATCACCTCTGATCACTCAGAAGGCAGACCAAGAGCCTATTAAGTCTGTAGCTCTAGCGGAAGAAATTAGAAGAAGCAAGAATATTAGTGTACACTGGCTGCTATTTATTGCTTTTAGCAAAGTATTACAAGAAAGAGATGATCTCAGGCAAAAATGGTCTAGTTTGCCAGCTGAAGTGAAACTAAATAAAAAGACTCTTAGAATTCAAAGCTTCTTAGGGCTGGGAAAACTGGTGTTTTCTGTACATCAAATGCTAGAAGATAAGATTTGTAGGTCATAAAAAAGGAGGGAGAGCCAGCCCAGTGGCAAAGATAATATCAAGTACATTGCCTTGCCACCTAAGACGATCATTTCAGACGTCAATGCGGATTCCATGAGGGTAAAGTGGATGGGCTGAGAAAAAAAAAAAAGACTGTAGAACCAACCTAGAAAAGAATTTGGAGCTTGTTTACTTCCACACGAAACCGACTGTAACCAAGTAAGTCAGAAGCCTCTCATGTTTTTAGGCAAACTGTACTGCCTGGAAACCACAAGCTTTTGTCTATAAAATTGCTCTCATACAGGAGCAGAAAGTGGAATTTGAAAAGTATGTAACTCCTTATAACATACTCCCCAATATCCACCCCACACACAACCATGGGAATAACGGATAAGAATCTTGTTGTCCTCCAGCCACCAAGAACAATGGACAGAAAGCCCCCTGAAAGGACAGAACCTACCAAGACACTTTCTTCAAAGGGTTGAGGTTCCTTACGGTATCCCCCCAAGTAGGATTCCATCATTGCTGTGGACTAGGGACTTCTCTGAGAGTTTTTATCATGATCATCCTGTCCACTTTGTATATTAGCTGACCAGAGAGAAGGCAGGTAACTTGTCTTTTGGTTCAGAGCATGCTGGACCTTGACAAATCAGATCTGGATCGGAAGCAGTGGTCTGAGCCTCGGCTGGAGATCCTAGACTTTGAAACAGATACAATCATCGGATGAAATGTGGGTTTTTTTCCCCTAAAGATTATGCATGTTTTGTGTAAGGGGGGTGGTGACCAAAGGGGCTAATTGTGATACAGATTGCTAGATGTCTACCAAAATCCCTTCTCCCCTTCCTTCTGGGCACGCAGCTGGACTTCACTTCTCAGCACCCCCAGCAGAGACACGACGAAGTTCTCTTCAATCGAGTGTGAGTAAAGTGATCCATGCCATTCCCAAGCATGGCCCATAGAAGCCTCTGCCACTTGTCCCTCTATGCCTTTTCTCCCTACTGACCGACTGATGCGGGAAGGTTTTGGATGACTCCCAGATGTCATGTGTTGAAGCTGGCAGGGTTCTTCAGTAGCTGTGTGGCACAGAGAGGCCATCAACTCAAATCCTATCATAGTGACTCTTTACTTTTCAAGCCACTGAAATTCAGATGTTATTTTAACTGCAGCTTAGCATTCTCTAACATGTCATGCTGAACAGCAGTAACATTCATTTGTGCATGGCGCTCAGCTTTTCTAAGAAAGGCTATAGGTGATCTGCTGGATCCAAGACCTTTACACTGTCCGCCATCACCATCCCATTCCTTTAGGACGAGGTGAGATTGTGTGGTCTCTTTATGCCTCTTGTGATTCCCTTGGATGAGTCCATGCGTCCCCCCTTCTCCCCTTCCCACCACTTCTCTCCCTCCCCTCCTTCTTGCCCCCCGCTCTGCTTCCATCCAACTGCCTGCCCACTCCCACAGTCACAAACTTTAAACCCAAGACCGTTGACATAAAATTGGTCCTTTCAGTTCAGTCGTTTAGTAGTGTCCGACTCTTTGCGACCCCATGAATCGCAGCACGCCAGGCCTCCCTGTCCATCGCCAACTCCCGGAGTTCACTCAGATTCACGTCCATCGAGTCCGTGATGCCATCCAGCCATCTCATCCTGGATCGTCCCCTTCTCCTCCTGCCCCCAATCCCTCCCAGCATCAGAGTCTTTTCCAATGAGTCAACTCTTCGCATGAGGTGGCCAAAGTACTGGAGTTGCAGCTTTAGCATCAGTCCTGGTAGTGCCCAGCAATTTCATTACCTTTCCACAGTTCATTACTCATCCAGTCTCCTACAGAGCTAGTTCATGTTTTCTTCTCTCCTCACAGATCTCTAGCTCCTCTACCCTCCTCCTTACTCTGGGCTGAGGAGTTGGAATTCCATTTCAATAAGAAAGCAGAAGCAGTCAGGGGAGAATTTCCACGCGCTCCCACCAGGCCTCTACTGCCTAGCTTCATCTGTCCTCATGTAATTTGTCTTCCCTCCTGGATGAATTGTCTGTGCTCCTTTCTGAAGCCAAAACCTCCATATGTGCACTGGGCATCCGTTCCTCTTCTCTACTCACAGATCTTACTCCAAGCAACTCTCTCCTTTCTCTCCTGCATCCTCAAATTTCCCCTACACTCAACCTTTCCCATCAACACACAAAATATGCTGTAATAGATCTCATTCTAAAAGACAAAAACTTTGACTCCATACCCTCTTTCAACTCCTGTCTCATTTCTCTGCTAGTTTTTATATAGCCCTGAAAAAATTTTGTCTATATCCACCCTTTCTCTAATTTCATTCTCTCTTGAATGCACTCCAGACAGGCTTTCTCCCTCACCATTTTACTGAAGCAGCTGATATCATGATCACTGATGACCTTCATGTTGCCGAACCCAATGGTCAACTAATAATCTCCGTGTTATTCAACCTGCCACAGCATTTAATGCAGTCTATCACTCCTTTGTGAAATACTTGAGTCTCTTGATATCCAGGGACCCATCCTCTCAGTTCTTTGCCCTCCTGACTGGATGCTTCTCCATTTCCCCAGCCTCTGATGTTGGGATGCCTTGGGCTCCATGTCCTATGCTCATTCTTTGCTCACTCAGACAAAGGATGAGATGGCTGGATGGCATCACCGACTCGATGGACATGAGCTTGAGCAGGCTCTGGGAGACGGTGAAGGACAGGGGAGCCTGGTGTGCTGCAGTCCATTGGATCGCAAAGAGTCAGACACGCCTGAGTGACTGAACTGAACTGAACTGATTCACACTCATGCTCTAGACCATCTTGTCAAGTTTTGTAGCTTTGGACACCATGTCTATGCAGATGGGTTTCTTGCTCTAAGCTAGATGTCTCCCCTTAACCCCAGGCTTGCATATCCAACTGCCTTCCTGACATCTCCCCTTGAGTGCCGAAATTAACTCTCCCAAAAGTCAAACTCAATTATTCCTGCACGCGTATTTGATCAGTTCAGTCGTGTCCAACTCTCTGTGACCCTACGGACTGTAGCCTTCCAGGATCTTCTGTCCGTTGAGTTTTCCAGGCAAGAATACTGGAGTGGATTGCCCCGCCTTCCTCCAGGGGATCTTCCTGACCCAGGGATCGACCCCACACCTCCTGCGTCTCCCACATCGCAGGCAGTCTCTTCACCACTGAACCACAGAGGAAGCCCAAGTCAGTAAGTAAATGTTAGTCACCCAGTCGTGCTCGACTCTTTGCGACCCCATGGACCCCAGGAACCTGTCAGGCTCCTCTGTCCACGAGATTTTCCAGACAAGAATACTGGAGTGGGTTGCCATTTCTTTCTCCAGGGGGTCTTCCCGACCCAGGGATCAAACCAGGTTTCCTGCACTGCAGGCACATTCTTTACCGACTGAGCTACAAGGGAGGTCCCCCCAAATTATCCTTAATCCTGCTCAGTGTAGTGGCTCCATTTGTTCAGTTGCTTAAGCCAAAGCCTCCATCCTCTTTCTGTAACCCTCCACAATAATGCATCAGCATGTCCTCTTTCTTCTACTTCAGACTATATCCAAAATCTAATCACTTTGTACCACCTCCATCACCATCATCTCTCACCCATCTCTCTGGATTACTATGATTGTGTCCTGGGCTCAAGACTGTTTATTTCTGGGGCTTCCTTGGTGGTCCAATGGCTAAGACTCTGCACTCCCAATACAGGGGGCCCAGGTTCGACTCCTGGTCAGGGAACTGGATCTCACGCGCCACAACTGAAGACCCTGCACGCTGTAACGAAAGGCCTGGCACAACCTAAACAAATTTAAAACTAAAATTTAAAAACCCACTTATTTCCTCCCAATATCTAGATTCCCTCCTTCTACACTGATATAATTTTTAACAGAATTTAGATTTTTCTGACACTTTTTGCAGCCTGGTGTAGCCAAGGGGATATAAGCAGAAACGTCTGTGTAGCCAAGAGGATATAAGCAGAAATATCTATGGAACTTCCAGGAAGCTTCCGTAAGAGACAGCTGTACGGCACCTTTTACAGCTTTCTCTTTATCTTTTGCTCATCTTCCTTCGTGCTAAACAGTTGACTCTTTAACCCACAGATAGGCAGCCTTCAGTTCGCTCTTTTCTATCTGCATTCGGGCCCTAGATAAGTCCTCAGAGCAAGGACTGGAAAGGTTTTTTATTCCCTGAGGACTTGGCAAACAAAGCTCCCATCAATCTCTAGATTCAGACCTTTGAACTTATGAATGAGAGAGACACCACCTTTTACTTAGTGTGAGTTGTGACTTTATGTGACCCCATGGACGGTAACCTGCCAGGATCCTCTGTCCATGAAACTCTCCAGGCAAGCATACTGGAGTGAGTAGCCATTCCCTTCTCCAGGGGATCTTCCCAACCGAGGGACTGAATCTGGGTCTCTCGCATCTCAGGCAGATTCTTTACCATCTGAGCCACCAGGGGATCCCCACCCTTTACTTAAAGCCTCTCTCATTTGGGGGCTTCCCTCATAGCTCAGTTGGTAAAGAATCTGCCTTCAATGCAGGAGACCCCGGTTCAATTCCTGGGTCAGGAAGATCCCCTGGAGAAGAGATAGGCTACCCACTCCAGTATTCTTGGGCTTCCCTTGTGGCTCAGCTGGTAAAGAATCTGCCTGCAATGCAGGAGACCTGGGTTTGATCCCTGGATTGGGAAGATCCCCCGGAGAAGGGCCAAGGCTACCCACTCCAGTATTCTGGCCTGGAGAATCCCTTGGACTCTACAGTCCATGGGTCTCAAAGAGGCAGACACAACTGATGGCTTTCACTTTCACTCTCTCTTATTTGAAGAACACTGTCACTGCTGAGCTTCTTTCAAGACAATATGCCTTCTCATTTTTCTCCTGATCCCGCTCTCATTCCTTTTTTAAAAATAAACTGTTCTTCCCATGGCATCAGCCAGAAATGACCCAGCTTGGCTCAAGTTACTCCTGCGGTCAAAGCCTCCTAGGGGTTTCCCGGGCGGCTTCCATCATGGGCTCATCAAAGCCCTCCCCAGACCTGTCTGGGCTCCCATGTTCCTTTTAAAAATAAACTGTTCTTCCCATGGCATCAGCCAGAAATGACCCAGCTTGGCTCAAGTTACTCCTGCGGTCAAAGCCTCCTAGGGGTTTCCCGGGCGGCTTCCATCATGGGCTCATCAAAGCCCTCCCCAGACCTGTCTGGGCTCCCATGTTCCGCCCTCCCTGCTCCTCCTCTGCCGTCGTATCACCCTCTCTTCTCCCCACTGGTCCGCTTCAGACACAACGGCCATTCTCTGGCTCACAGGCACACTGCGGCCAAAGGGCTGTGCACTCTGCCTCATCCTTTGTTATCTCTCGTGATTCACTCTTTTGCACTTTCCTCACGACGGTACTCAGATGTCACCTTATTTATCAAGCAGCCCTTTTCTGATACCTAATCTAAACCACCATCGCCACCACCACCAGGCTATTTCTCGTAAAAATCGAGGTCAAGGCTGCGCCCAGTTTTCACAGGGCCACAATGGACTGAGCCAGAAATAGCATCCCGGTGGGTCTTCAGAGAACTTTAGTTATTCTTTCCACACAATTTCTGTTTGTGCTCTGTCCCCATGCTTTGACATGAACAAAGGATATTATGTTTATTTTATGTAAATGACTATGCAAACTTAGCTTCAAGCACCACCACCAGCCGCCCCATCCCATCCCCAACCCAAGTTGGGCGGTCATCCTTCTAAGTAAAACTCTGAAGTTGCTCCTGGGTAGAAATTAGGAGGCATAAGCATCTATGCCCACCCCGCCCCACCGATTCCCTGTTGTCTTGTATCCTCCTAATTCACGATTTTGACTGGCTGTTCAAGACATGATGGCTTATTTAGTTTTCCCAAATTTATAAGGGAAAACTTTAAGAAGCTTTTTGACACTCAAAGGGTTGACTCTTCAATAGAGGAACTCAAGAGACAGGCATTGCATGTGACTTTCAATACCTGATGCTCTTAAGGCTGAGTTCTGTCACCAGATCATTTTACAAGGCCATATGGCTCATTCCTGCAGAGTTGTTTGATTTGGTTCAGAGCCCAATTCTGTTTTCCTTTTAAATGTCAAAACAGACGAACCAGGTTTTGAACATGTGCAGAGCTCATTGCAAACATATTAATCTTTCCTAGTAGGAGATTTGGCCTTGTGTGAAAGAACTATTTCAAACGACTAAAAGGTGAGTTGAATTATTGAGCTGGTGAAAGCTATACTTAGAAGTTACTAAAGGCAACTGCTAGTTCAAGTGAAGTTCAGATTCCTTAAGTGAGTAACATAGGAAGTTTAGGTAGAGCTTGGGAGTGCTCTGTTACATACTTATATCAAGTTTGTATTAAAGAAAAGTGTTGATGTTTCCATGTTAATTTTACCATGTCTTTATAAACATTTCCAAAATCAAATTCTTGGAAAATGGTAATAAAAACTGAATGAATGAAGCTCTTGGATTTTTCTTGTAACAGTTTGTTCAGGATTAGGAATGATAAAGTAATTTCATTCATTCATCCAAAATCAGGCAATAAACATTTATCCAGCCATGCCAGTAGCTGTTCTGGGCACTAAATCGAGACCGGTGGACAAAACAGCCAAGTCTGAAGTCTCATGGAGACTATAATCTCACAGAGCAGAGAGTCAGGGGAGAGGCAGTAAGCAACGGATGGCGTCAGACGTTGGGTTACAAAGCCAGGTGCCCATGAAGCAGGCCAGGCGGGGCTTCCTCCACACTTACATCGCCAGCATCTGAAGGGGCTGAGGAGGATGAGCGGATTAATGGCTTGATTCGATACGCTCCTACGAGGCAAAGCGTTTGCTGTGCAGTCATGGAACTCGGGCTCTGAACCAGGCCTTGGTTCACCCTCCCACAGACGGAGGCCTTGTGTGTGGCTGCAGCTGGTTCCCACATGGAAAAGCCTGAAGAAACCAAGCCCTTTATATGGACTCTGAATGCAATCCCTTCCCACACACACACCCCTCCCTGGCCTCCCATACCAAGGGCTAGAGAGACTCATCTCCTCCAAAAAGTGCAGATTCTTGTAAAGTTCCCAGTTTCTCTAAAGCAAATTAGACCTTCCCTTAGAACAAAGGCGGTCTGGATGGGAAAGGTGTCCCTAATTCAAGTGTTTCCTACGAAACTTTCTTTGCTCCTCTCAGTGTCCCTCTTGGGGAGGCAATCCTTACCCAGGCTCTCTGTTCTTTCCCCAGGGTGTCTTCACCCATCTGGTCATGAACAGTAGTTGCTAATCACTTCATCCAACAAAGTCAGCACTTCCTGTTTCCAGATCCTGTGCTGTGCTGGCAGTTTGGATGGTCTTTCTTTCAGTTCCAGGAAGATGGTATCTTTGCTTGTAGACTTTGCTTACCCCGAGGGGAAATAGAAATCCGCAGACATGCCCGCATGCTGAACCCATCTGAGTTAAAAATCATAAAATACAGTTCTGCCCTTGGCCTTGTCAGGAACCTCTAAGACCTTTCCAAACCACAGTCTCTGAGAAATCAGAGGATAAGGTTGCTTCCCCATCACATCAACCTAGGAAGCGTGGGAGAGCTGAAGCTAGTGGGGGGCCAAAGGCCAAGAGAAAGAAGAAAGGGGGTGACCTGATTCATGACAAATTAATCTCAGAGGCAAAACTAGACTTCCTGAGGTCAGCAAAGTTGCCAGGGTGCATTGCAATTGCTGAGGGCTGGGGGCCCTTTTCCTATAGGATCTCCTTCCTCTGTTAAATAATGTCACTGATTATATTTCTTGACTGTGTTGGTATAAAGAAGACTATAATCCAAGCATCATGAGTGTAGATTCATGAGGATTCTAGGCAGATTTGGTTCTTCTTATTAAAAACGAAATTAAAACAATCTTGTGGGCCCCTACAAGTATTGGGGGGGACAGAGGATGAAATGGCTGGATAGCATCACTGACTCGATGGACGCGAGTCTGAGTGAACTCCGGGAGTTGGTGATGAATCGCATGCTGCGATTCATGGGCTCACATGGGGTCTCAAAGAGTCGGACACGACTGAGTGACTGAACTGAACTGAACTGAGACACTGCTTCCGGTGCCTAGTGGAGAATTCAGCCTAAGTTGGTGCCTTAGATCCTTTGCTGTTTCTTCCAGGGCAACATCCTGGGCGTCTAGTACCTTCCTCTGTCCCCTTCCTGTCCTGCCCACAGCCCTCATAGGGCATCTTGGCCAGTCATGGAGTGGGGGAAGATGTCCTAAACCAAGCAACTTCCTGTGTCCACTTCCTGCTACCCCATGAGACCTGGCCTCAGCTGTCACTTCTCCACTGAAACTGCCCCTGTTGAGGTCATTAGGGGCCTCTAGGTTGTCAGAACTCATGCATGATGGTCAATTCTTACATTAATACTTTAGATCTTTCTAAGACATTTGACACCATTCTCCATTTAATTAGCTTTTATTGAGTGCTCACATGTTTCAGGTTGTGTTGCAGATTTTGGAGGCATACTTCTCAACTAAACAGAAAAGACTCCAGCTCTCAGACAGCCTTCTGTGTAGCAGGGGATCCAGATAAAGAAACAGCAAGTAAAATTCGTCTGGAGATGCTCTAGAATACAAAGGCCCCTAACTGGAACTTGAGAAGTCAGGAACTGCTTCCCGAAGCAGAGAAAACTTACCTAAGACCAGGAAGGTGAATAAAATGTCATGGGAGAAGCGTGTTAATAAAGTGATTTGGGAGAAGCGCGTTCTAGGTGGAAAGAGTAAATTCACACACAGCTGGTGATAAGAGGACCAACTGCACACCCGAGGGACAGAAAGTGATCCCACAGAGCAGGAGTCTAGGTGGCGTCAGTGGCAAGGAATCCGCTTGCCCATACAGGAGACACAGGTTAGATCTCTGGATAGGGAAGATCCCCTGGAGGAGGGAATGGCAACCCACTTCAGGATTCTTGCCTGGAGGATCCCATGGACAGAGGAGCCTGGTGGGCCACAGTCCATGGGGTCGCAAAGGGTCAGACACGACTGAGCGACTGAGCGCTCGAGAGTCTGCTCTGGGAGGTGTCATGAGCATGTTGGCATCGCGGGAAGACAACTCTGGAGTCAGTGAGGAGAATGATTAGAGTGCGGTGGTCTGGGGGTCAGAGAGCCAACAGGAGGCTGTGGATGGGATCCGGACAAAAAACGTAGTTTCCAAAGCATGAAAGAAGCAGAGGGAAAGAGAAGTGGACAGATCGAAATGACTCCATCAAGAGGACTGGGTGATAGACTGGATTCGGATGCAGGTGGGGAAGGATTGTATCCGTCCGGGTTCTTAGTGGCAGAAACTTAATCCTCTTTTCTGGTTAAGCAGAGTGAGTTTTGTTAATATGATATTAGGCTGCAACACAATCTTAGGGAGGACTGGAAAACCCAGGTTAGAAGGCTCACTGCCAGGAGCAGAGCCGTCCAGTCATAGCACAGGGCTGAGGAACAGAATCACAGCTGCTTCTGGCTTCGTCCTGTAAGACTGGGTATACGTGCTAAGTCACCTCAGTCATGTCTGACCCTTTGCGACCCCAGGGACTGTAGCCCACCAGGCTTCTCTGTCCATGGGATTCCCTAGGGGAGAATACTGGAGTGGGTCGCCTTGGCCTCCTTCCAGGGATCTTTTCAATCCAGGGATCGAACCCACATCTCCTCTGTCTTCTGCACTGAGCCAGGCTCTTTACCACCAGCGCCACCCAGAACCAGACTCCAGAAACCTTACCCCGGAAGAGTCAGATGCCTCCACACTTAGGATTGCCACAGGAGGCTACTCCCCTCTCCCAATGGCAAAATCCAGACCTGAACCCAAGTCACAGTCCATCAACAGAGGAATGGGCCAAGGAGATGCAATGAATGGACATACAATGGACTATGACTCAGCCTATAAAAGGGAATGAAATTCTGCCATGTGTGTGGATGGACCTAGACAGTACTGTGCTCAGTGAAATAAGCAAGATCGAGACAAATACTGTAACACATCACTTATCTGTGGAATCTAAAAAAACAAGTAATGCGCATGGCAAAGCAGAAACAGACCCACAGATGCAAGGAAACAAACTCGTGGTCACCAGTGAGGAGGGGAGGGGGGAGGGGCAAGATTGAGATAAGGGATGAAGAGATACAAACTACTTTGCATAATATGGCAACAAGGATATGTTGTGTGGCACAGGGAATTAAAGTCAGTATCTTGTAATGACTTTTAGTCCGGTATAATCTGAATCACATTGGAAGGACTGATGCTGAAGCTGAAGCTCCAGTACTTTGGCCACCTGATGGGAAGAGTCAGCTCATGGGAAAAGACTCTGATGCTGGGAAGGGTTGAAGGCAAAAGGACAAAGGTCAGCAGATGAGATGTTTAAACAGCGTCACCGACTTACTGGACATGAATTTGCGCAAGCTCTGGGAGACAGCAGAGGACAGCGGGGCCTGACGTGCTGCGGTCCATTGGGTCACAAAGAATTGGACACAACTTTAGCAACTGGACAACAACACAGTTGAAACTAATATTCTATTGTAAATCAACTGAACTTTCAATTTAAACAGATAGAACTCAGGCCTGGCTGACTCTAGAGAGATTTCTCGTGTCATAGACCACAATCTTCTCATCACTGAGAAGTCCCAGCTAGTCTGGGAGATTAACATTTCTCAGGATAATTAAACATCGTCCTTCACAGGAACTGAAAAGAAGAATCCACTCAACCCAAACAAGCGAAGTTAGCAGGAAATCCAACCTCGAAACAGTAATTTTAGGGAACGAGAAGGCATGAGTCATCATCCAAAATAGAAAGACTAAAGTGTGGGATTCTGCTTATGCCAAAACAGATGTAGGGACTCAGTTTCAACTGTAGCATGTGGGAGGGAGAAGTTCTGCTGGAAGTTAGGCTGTCTGGAGAGAAATGGACATCCTAGACACATTGAAATGATTGTTTTCTAATGCTTCCTCCTTGGAATAAAAGCTATGACAAACCTAGACAGTATATTAAAAAGCAGAGACATCACTTTGCCAACAAAGGTCCATCTATCAAACCTATGGCTTTTCCAGGAGTCGTGTATGGATGTGAGAGCTGGCCCACTTCTCTTCTTTTCACAGCTATTTGTAAGGCCTCCCCAGACAGCCATTTTGCTTTTTTGCATTTCTTTTCCATGGGGATGGTCTTGATCCCTGTCTCCTGTACAGTGTCATGAACCTCCGTCTATAGTTCATCAGGCACTCTGTCAGATCTAGTCCCTTAAATCTATTTCTCACTTCCACTGTATAATTGTTAAGGCTATGGTTTTTCCATAGTCAAGGCTATGGTTTTCCAATAGATATGTATGGATGTGAGAGTTGGACTATAAAGAGCTAAGCACCAAATAGCTGATGCTTTTGAACTGTGGTTTTGAATAAGACTCTTGAGAGTCCCTTGGACTGCAAGGAGATCCAACCAGTCCATTCTAAAGGAAATCAGTCCTGAGTATTCATTGGAAGGACTGATGTTGAAGCTGAAACTCTAATACCTTGGTCACCTGGTGCAAAGAGCTGACTCATTTGAAAAGACCCTGGTGCTGGGAAAGATTGAAGGCAGAAGGAGAAGGGGATGACAGAGGATGAGATGGTTGGATGGCATCACTGACTCAATGGAGGTAAGTTTGAATAAATTCCAGGAGTTGATGATGGACAGGGAGTCCTGGAGTGTTGCAGTCCATCGGGTTGCAAAGAGTTGGACACGACTGAGTGACTGAACTGATAACTGAATTCAAACAAATCAGGAAATCTAGAGAATATAATAGTAGGATCTCAACAAAGTAACAATAATTGAGCATAGAGGTCAGTGTTTTGGATATATGATACTTCCCCCAAACCCGCACATAAACAAGTGGAAGTCTCTTAACTGACTTATATGGATAAGAACCTTGTTTCCTATTTCACTTGACCCTGCAAAACCAGTGGAATCATGATGTTGCACACTCCTCTCTTTCTATTCAGAATGACATAGGACAGGCTATTAGTTTCACATATATTGAAAAATTTCAAAGGTAAAATACTAAATGTAATGTGGCTAGAGACTTGAGCTTAATGCTTCTCTCAAGTAAAATGTCTGCATCCCTCAAGGCCTGCTGTGAGGTATCAATTATAGGGATACTTTATTGTGAACCTTGTTAACTTGGCCACTAGGACATGAAAGAGTTTACATAAAAATTTCTAGGAGTAATTGGAATATTTCTCCTCCACTTTGAGCCTTTACAATTCTAATTGGAGATCTTCGAAAAATGCATTCTTCATTTCTTTGTTCACTTAACTTTAATCCAGGAAGCATAATTTAGACTTTCTTGGTGACACATTATGAGAGTCACAGTATACACATTATGACTTTCCTGGTGGTTCAGGGTTTGGGACCTCACTTTCCAATGCAGTGGATGTGGGTTCAATCCCTGGTTGGAGAGCTAAGATCCCACATACTTTGTGACCGAAAAGCCAAAAGCATAAAGCAGAAGCAATATTATAACAAATTCAATAAACACTTAAAATACTGAAAAAACAAAACAGAAAAACTTTAAAAAATTAAACAAACAACTTTGATATGGGCCTGGGGGCAGATGGCATAAGCTTGTCATCCCCTCCTCACACGGCTAAATTACCCTGATAAGTACACCTTCATGGCCACACAGTGGCAGGACCTGAGGCTTTCTGAGTTATAGATGAAAATTTGCACACACATTTAAATATATACATACTCAAGAACACATGCTCAATGAATGGAGATGAGTTTCAAACGCTACAATATAGAGACGGACATGATTACCTTCTCTTCCCCTTGCTTAGTTGCTCAGTCATGTCCAGCTTCTTTGGAGCCCTATAGCCTGTAGCTCGCCGGTCTTCTCTGTCCATGGGACTTCCCAGGCCAGAATACTGGAGTGGGTCACCATTTCTTTCTCCAATTACATTTTCTTCTCCTACTCTCATTCTTTGTGGAGCCGTCATAGTCAATTCTGTCCTAGGTTTTCCTAGTATTTGTAAAAAAATTAATTTAATTCATTAAAGTTTTGATAATTGCCTTCTGTGGATCAAGCACAAGAAGTGTTGAGGATGGATAATAAATATTCCAACCCTTGATGAATTTTCAATATACTTTTAAAAGCGTTGCATTAGCAGCTATTACTTTTACTTTTCCTAGCACAGAGGCCTTATGCCAATGATCCATTATTAGAACCCTTCCCCTATTATTGCCCTCTTCCTCAAACACAGCTTTGAGGAAACCGAATTCCTCCTTGTGCCCATAGTTCTATCAAAAGTAGAAAAGTAACAGGCAGAACACAAAGCATAAATGAGAGAGCAGGTTTATTTGCAAGAGGAAAAAAAAATATTCTATGGATTTAACTCAGAAATGTTTCAGGATCATAGCTCAAATCACCTTGCTTTCCACCTTCACTTATGTTATTTTTGAACCCCACAGGCATGTGAGTTTGTGATTTATATCAATATTTCTGTTGTTTACCCGTTGCCAACAATTCTGCCACAAATTGTTTATAATTTTTGATATCTTCACTTCCCCTCCCCAATCTTCCTCTTTCTCATACCTTCTGGTTTTTCTTTTAACTTTCTCCATTTTGTTTTGAAGAGCTAGATTTTCAAAAGTTCTATTCAACAATACAAATACTTCTATTTTTGGTAGACAAACTAGTGATAGCACCCTTACTGTAATCTCTTTGATTTCTGTAATTTCATTTGTTTACACACTTTTGATCAATAGTGACTAGATAAATCATTAGGCTAAGGATTATTTTAAGAATTCCTTTTGTCTTTTTTGCTTGAGTGCTTTAAGAAATGATTTTATCATAAGGTGATAAGGTCACATTTTGTCTCCCATTCAATGATATACTCATAGGTATAACTATTCTGTATATGAAAATGAATGTCTCATCAAATAGCTTACAATCTGCTTTTCATTTGTCTCTTGTATTTTTGTCCCAGTGTGTTTCAATTCTGTGACTCCTCAACAGCTCTAGTCTAAATTTTCATATTATAAAGATCTCAAGACAGCTGTTGTATGAAATCTTTATAAATAAAATCTGACCCTAACAAACAGAAGAAAATAGAAAGGACTGCTTACAGACACACTCCAAACACCTATTTAATCAGTGACAAGGAAAGACACAATTTATTTCAAAGAGAAGCAGGGACATGACAGTGCACTTTGGGGGACAAAACCCTCATGACACCTTCTGTCCTCTGTTGAATGCAAAGTTAAACACCCCACTCACACAAAAATAGCTGTCTATAAAGTGCCATCTGTGATGCTGAATGTTTTGGGGGCGGGGGAGATGAGAAATAAAGTAAGGTAAACCGACATGTGGTAGACATCAGAAAAGCTGAGGCAGTCAGAAATGCCAGCTTTATCCATAAGTCCTATGGTATAAACAGCAATAACATTAACAATTACCCAAACAAAGAAAACATAAAGGAATCTTTTCATAGACATGGAAACAAAAGTGTCTTCACCCAAGTGTACTTCTGTCGTGTCTGGAAAAGCAAGGCTGTTTAGCAGTGCTGTGATCATCACAAGCACCATTTTCCTGGGAGGGAGAAGGTTATCTTTGTTTTCTTAGGTTATTGTAAAGTGCACATTAGTGAGTAAAGCCTGTCCCCTTAGGTAAATACCAATCTCATCTTGTGTACGTAAACATAGATTTAGGCATTTAAAAAGTTCATTTGTTCTCTAGTTAAATAGGGTGTTTGCTGTTCCTGTTGGTAGAGAGTGAAGAGAAGTATGCACTCAGAATCATGGCAGGCTCTGGATAGACAGAATGGGCAGTATGAAAATGCGCATGTTGAAGGAACTTCCAAAAAATAGCCCTGGTTTGAATCAGACCAGAGCTTCTTATAAAGACAATGAGCCTGGTCTCTGGCTTCAAGGCTTTCATTTCTTACACATGTAAAACAACACTGGTATTGCATTAGCAATGGGGCTCACCCTTGAAGAGGAGTTAACACTTAGGAGCAATTTATCTAACTTAATTTATATTTGAAAGTAATGAGCTACAGAAGTTCATTACCGTTGATTTTGAATCAAAAGGTCATACCTAGGTGGCTAGAGGTAGTTTCCTGTGGGAATAGGATCAGAAGAAGGCTGTTGATGCCAGCAAATGGTATATGAGCCCAAAGAATGTAAGGAAGAGAGGGAAATTGAAAGTGTGTGTGGGTGTTCATGTTTAAAAATGTTCTCAAAGATTTTTTAGCAATGAAATTAGGGGCTCTCAATAATTAAAATGTGGTCCTAAAGTCATGAAAGGCAAACTTTTTGGTGAAAGAAATGTAAAGGTGAAAATAAAAATGAAATTCTTGCTTTCTTTCCTTTGCATGCCTTTGAAATTCAGAGCAGTGCTCTGGTGGACAAGAATATTAACAATTGGAATGCAAAACTGAATTGGTGTAATAAGAAATATCAAAACTCTGATTTTAGTCATCAGAGTCTGAGTCACAGAGAACAGCCCTGCTTGAAGCCCATTAACACATCATAATAACAACCAGCTGATGTAATGAAAACAAATGAATTCCAAAGCAATAGAAAATGGAAGACAGGGTCATTATCACGCAAGCTAATGAGGAACAGGCTTTAACTGTTGTCTCGGGTTCCAAGGAAATGTTTCTGTCCACTGAGGGCATTTTACACCAGGAAATATTTCATTCTCTTTTGGAATTTCTCCTTGGAACATGCTACAGAACTTTTTTTTTTTTTTTTTGCGTTCAGCCTTCTTGTTTTAGTTTAGCTCTGCTGACATCTCTTTCTGGTGCTCATTACTTAATTTATAATTTTACAGAAAGCAAGGATGTGAGGGAACTGGGAAAAAGAAGGGAAGAGATTAAAATGTTGGCGTTTAACACAAAATTTTTAGATGATCTGGAGGAAGGACTTTTAGTTTTTATTTGTTTCAGTCTATCCTTTATTTTATTTTATTTTTTATTTATTTTATTTTATTTTATATATATATATTTTTTATCCTTTATTTTAGAGTTTAGTCCTTGCTGCTGATAAACATTTCTGGACGGTATATTAGAAAAGGATGAGCATGAGCTTTGGAATGCATGTGGCTTTCATTAACTCAGGATTCTAATCCGTAATATGTGGTAAATAATGGTAACTCATGCTTTAACTCCATGTGTGTTGTGAAAATAGATTTGTGTACCTTCCTACGTATTTCTGCCCAGCTCCCAACACCATTGGTGGCTCAGGTCATTTCACATATGGACCCCTTCAAAGGCTCCTTCCAGTCTCCCCTTGTTCTCTTCTTTTTCAATCCAGCACACCCTCCCCACTATGATGCAGGCATCCTCCTGACATTGCAATGCAGAGTTTGTCTTTCTTTCTTCTTATGATCTATTGCCTGGGATTTTCCAGACAATAGTACTGGAGTGGATGCCACTTCCTTCTCCAGGGGATCTTCCCAACCCAGGGATCGAACCCAGGTCTCCCGCATTGTAGACGGATGCTTTACTTCCTGAACCACCAGGGAAGCACTCTCATCTATTACTGAACTGTTTCTCAGCTGAAGGCAAATTCTCACATATAGCCATTTTCCCATTATCTTTTTAGACTGAAATGTGGGTAAATTAGGTTACAAGTAATATATATATTTCTTCTCATTTAGTTGTCAATTCCACTGGTTTTTTTTTTTTTTAGTATGAGTTCTGTTTTAATATCCCCAGTGCAGAGATTGGGCTACCCTGGTGGCTCAGATGGTAAAGAATCTGCCTGGAATGGGGGAGACCTGGGTTTGACCGCTGGGTTGGGGAGATCCCCTGGAGTAGGGCATAGCACCCCATCCAGTATTCTTGTTTGGAGAACCCCCACGGACAGAGGAGCCTGTGGGCTACAGTCCATGGGGTCACAAAAAGTCAGACACGACTGAGTGACTATGCATAGTATAGCATAGCATATCATATCGTAGTGCCAAGATTAAGGCCTTAAACCTAGTGGTTCTTTAAAATGTCTTGATAATAAATAGATGATAAAGGGATAAAAGTCATACAGAAACTCTGTATGAAAAAGTACATATGAATGTTAGTTGTCTTCTATATGGGTGTCTGGAATGTAGCAAGCATACGCTCCAAAAACATATGAATTCAAATTCTAATTCTCCAACTTGTTAAGTTTATGTTCATGGACAAGTTATGAAATGTCTCTCAAATTTAGTTTTCTTATCTACAAAATGGAGACAATAAAATCTACCTGACAAAGTGAAAATGTCAACTTGTTGAGATGTTGGCAGATACTGAATAGTGTATAGTGCCTAGTGTGGCACCTGGATCACAGTAGGGACTCAGTCCTCCTCCCTTCCATTACTAGACTAGCCTGTGGATAAATCTGGGAGACCATGAAATCTTTTCATAAGGCTAGCTAAAAATATGCTATGCATTTTGTTGTAAGGTTGAATTCTGGACTTCAGTTCAGTTCAGTCGCTCGGTCGTGTCTGACTCTTTGCAAACCCATGAATTGCAGCACGCCAGGCCTTATACAGTCCACGGAATTCTCCAGGCCAGAATACTGGAGTGGGTAGCCTTTCCCTTCTCCAGGGGATCCTCCCAACACAGGGATTGAACCCAGGTCTCCTATATTGCAGGCAGATTCTTTACCAGCTGAGCCACCAGGGAAGCCCATATATGTGTGTGTATGTATATTCATATATGACATATATATGACAATCACTTTGCTGTGCAGTAAAAATTAATACAACATTGTAAATCAACTATACTTCATATTAAATTTGAAAAATAACTATGTGATACCTTTGAATGGTGACAGATTGTAACTGGAGTTATTGTGACCATCTTGACCGGTACAGAAATATCAAATCACTATGCTGTGTAACATAGTGTTAATTGTAGATAAATTACACTTTAACAGCAAGCAACTCATAGAAAAAGAGAGCAGATTTGTGGTTACAAGGGAAGGCAGGGGGAACTGAATGAAGGCAGTCAAAAGGTACAAATTCTCAGTTATAAGATAAGTAAGTATTGTACTAGGGAATATAGTATACAACTTAAATACAATTAACATTGCTGCATGTTATATATGAAAGTTTTTAAGAGAGTAAATCCTGAAAGATTTTATCACAAGGAAAACATTTTTTTCTATTTCCTTAATTTTGTGTCTATATGAAATGACAGATGTTCACTAAATAATGTAAACATTTCATGAATTTAAGGAAAATCATTATGCTGTAACCTTAAACAGTACTGGGTATCAACTATATCTCAATAAAACTGGAAGGAAAAAATGAAGCATATAAAATATTATATATATAAACATAAGTATGTACATACACACACACACACACATATGTTGGTGATGCTGTCTAACCATCTCCTCCTCTCCTGACACCTTCTCCTTTTGCCTTCATCTTGCCCAGCATCAGGGTCTTTTCCAATGAGATGGCTCTGCACATCAGGTGGCCAAAGTATTGGAGCTTCAGCTTCAGCATCAGTCCTTCCAATAAATATTCAGGGTTAACTTCCTTTAGGATTGACTGGTTTGATCTCCTTGCATTCCAAGGGACTCTCAAGAGTCTTCTCCAGCACCACAATGCGAAAGCATCAATTCTTCGGTGTTCAGCTTTCTTTTTGGTCCAACTCTCACATTTGGACATGACTACTGGAAAAACAATGGCTTGGATTATACGGACCTTTGTTGGCAAAGTGATGTCACTGCTTTCTAATATGTTGTCTAGGTTTGTCATAGCTTTCCTACCAACGAGCAAGTATCTTTTAATTTGTGGCTGCAGTTGCCTGCAGAGATTTTAGAGCCCAAGAAAATAAAATGTGTCACTGATTCCACTTTTTCCTCTTCTATTTGCCATGAAGTGATGAGATCAGATTGGCACAGCATAAAAATATAGACAATACTTTATAACAACTATAAATGGAGTATAATATCTAAAAATTATTAATCACTATGTTGTATACCTGTAGCATATAATATATAAATCAACTATACTTCAATTAAAAAAAAACAAGTATTTAAAAATACGTTCAATTTAGCTCTTAGCCACCTTGGTAAAAATTAAACCACATGACTCATGCAAAGACTTTGGAATAACTATGCATGTTAAAAATGGTAATAATAATAATAATTACCATTATTATGTACAGTAGCAAGAAACACAAGTTAAAGAACAATCAGATTTATGTGGTATAGAAAGCCTTTTGTATAACTCTAGGCATTTATACCTATAGATACAATCACTGTTGTTCCCCTACAAAACACTTCTTTTTTCCCACAAAAATCACTGTTATAAAGACGGTTAAGCTTCCATTTGTCTCCCTGTAGGAGATTTAAAAACCGTAACTATTGCTTTTATATTATGCATTATGTGCCAGGAATTAAGTACTTTACAAGGAGAACTGCAACCATCTGCACTAATCTGACAGAGCTATGGAGTCTAAGAACTGAGACCACCTGTGTCAACACGATTTATTTGTGACAAGAAAACTTTGCCCAAGGAAGATACAACCATAAACCAATAAATAACTTCATTGTTTGTTTCAGGAAATTCCCATATGTTAATTTATCTCAGATAAACAATCTGTTCACCTTGGCAAGGAGTTAACTTATCCAGCAACAGTTTACTTATCATCAAGACATGCTTTGAGACCCTCATCCTGCTATAGATATTAACCATACAATTTGTATCAGGTCAGGAACTTTTCCAAATCCCTGTCTGTTCTCCACCTTAAAAAAGCTACCTTAAACTACTTGAGCCCAGACTTTGAAATCCTACAAATATCCTTCCCCCTGACTTCCCCTTCAGAGACTGTCCAGGAGGAGTTTCCTCTTACTGCAGAGAATTCTAATAAACTTAATTTTGCTGGATAAACAGGGTGCCTGGAGATGTTTAGGGGGAGTTCAAGGACACATACTTGTTCCTTTAACCCTCATAACATACTTGGAGTAAATTCTATTCTTATGTTATTTCTGCAGATGAGAAAATTGAAGTACACCAAACAGTTAAGTGACTTAGGCAAGGACACAACTTAATTTACATGAATCCAAACTATGGTACTAACATTACTGATTCCCTCTTGCCCCCAAGTGTATTGATCTAACGATGCCCTAAAGAATCCTATGCCATGATCCTCTCAGCCGTGTCCAGTAACTGTACTATTAATTACTGTAATTAGTAATTTCCTTGTCTTCTTCACTGAATGCTTTGAGGACAGACACATTTCTTGTTTGTCTCCATACTGCCAGTGCCCACATATACCTGACACATGGTAGGCATTCAATTATGCATGCATGCATGCTCAGTTGTGTCCAGCTTTTTGTGATCCCATAAACTGTAGCCCGCCAGGCTCCTCTGTCCATGGGATTTCCCAGGCAAGAATACTGGAGTGGGTCACCATTTTCTCCTGCACGGGATCTTCCTGACCCAGGGATCGAACCCATGTCTCTAGCATTGGCAGGTGGATTCTTTACCAATGAGACATCTGGGAAGACAGGCATTCAATAAATGTTAATAAAGTGAATATTAAATAACCCCCCCACTTTACAAATGAGGCTCTGAGACATAAAGTTTTGCTTTAACTCTCCCAGATAGCAACTGGCAGAACTGGTGTTCTTGCCAATGCACCATTCTTAGTTCAACTTGTAAATGAGCTCTCAAATGGCAGTTTTCAGGAGATGAGGGTCTACATACAGTTCAGTGGGGATTCATGTGTATAAAGTCCCACCAAAATATTATATTTCTTTTCTTTTTGCTGACATCTTATCTCAGTGTGATCATACAGATCATCTCATGCTAATTTGATGCTGCTATCTCTCATTTCTCTCTGATTACTAAAAAAATGGGAAGTCTTCATTGGTTAGTGCAATTTATGACAATGTTTTAAAACACTGGGAAGTTACTACATAGTTTCCTTGGTATTAAAACATTTGTAATACTAAACAGAGATTTACCCATATAAGGTTCCTCTTTTTTCTTTATTATAAGGAGGAATGAATGTTATATGAATGTTTGAACTTTAGAAAAAAGCTTAAAATTTTACATAGAAGTAAAATTATGAAAGGAAAGAAAGTAGCCTGAAAAGGTTTTCTGCTCCTGAGAAAGCTACTCATATAGGAAACAACATGAGGAAAGAGAATAAAAAAGTAACCTAAAGACACACATCAATCAGATACAAATGTGTGAACCCTGCTTAGATTCTGAACTGAACCAACTGAGGTATTAATATGCAAAGACATTTGGAACCAATCATGGAAAGGTGAATGAGGACAAGTGATAGCTTCAGTTCAGTTCAGTCACTCAGTCATGTCCGACTCTTTGTGACCCCATGAATCATAGCACACCAGGCCTCCCTGTCCATCACCAACTCCCAGAGTTCACTCAGTGATGCCATCCAGCCATCTCATCCTCTGTCGTCCCCTTCTCCTCCTGCCCCTAGTCCCTCCCAGCATCAGAGTCTTTTCCAGTGAGTCAACTCTTCGCATGAGGTGGCCAAAGTACCGGAGTTTCAGCTTCAGTATCATTCCCTACAAAGAAACCCCAGGGCTGATCTCCTTCAGAATGGACTGGTTGGATCTCCTTGCAGTCCAAGGGACTCTCAAGACTCTTCTCCAACTCCACAGTTCAAACATATCAATTCTTTGGTGCTCAGCTTTCTTCCCAGTCCAGCTCTCACATCCATAAACATCTATTTCTGCTTTATTGACTATGCCAAAGCCTTTGACTGTGTGGATCACAATAAACTGTGGAAAATTCTTCAAGAGAGAGATGGGAATACCAGACTACCTGACCTGCCTCTTGAGAAACCTATATGCAGGTCAGGAAGCAACAGTTAGAACTGGACATGGAACAACAGACTGGTTCCAAATAGGAAAAGGAGTACGTCAAGGCTGTATATTGTCATCTTGCTTATTTATCTTCTATGCAGAGGACATCATGAGAAACGCTGGGCCAGAAGAAGCACAAGCTGGAATCAAGATTGCCGGGAGAAATATCAATAACCTCAGATATGCAGATGACACCACCCTTATGGCAGAAAGTGAAGAGGAACTAAAAAGCCTCTTGATGAAATAAGAGATGGGAATACCAGACCACCTGACCTGCCTCTTGAGAAATCTGTATGCAGGTCAGGAAGCAACAGTTAGAACTGGACATGGAACAACAGACTGGTTCCAAATAGGAAAAGGAGTACGTCAAGGCTATATATTGTCACCCTGCTTATTTATCTTCTATGCAGAGGACATCATGAGAAACGCTGGGCCAGAAGAAGCACAAGCTGGAATCAAGATTGCCGGGAGAAATATCAATAACCTCAGATATGCAGATGACACCACCCTTATGGCAGAAAGTGAAGAGGAACTAAAAAGCCTCTTGATGAAAATGATAGATTACTATGGGAAAAAAATCCTTAACTTAGAAATATACATGAAAGTATTTAGGTAAAATAACAAGTTGCCTGAGATCTGCCTTAAAATTCTCCATGGAAGGTGGGTACGTGTGACAAGTGTGTATGTGTGGATGCTCATGTGTGTACTGATGAAACAAGATTGGTAAATGCTTCTAATTATTGAAGTTTGTGATGAGTACATGGGGATTTATTATAATCTATTCAGAAATCTGTATGCAGGCCTTGGCAGAAAGTGAAGAGGAACTAAAAAGCCTCTTAATGAAAGTGAGAGAGGAGAGTGAAAAAGTTGGCTAAAGCTGAACATTCAGAAAACTAAGATCATGGCATCTGGTCCCATCACTTAATGGGAAATAAATGGGGAAACAGTGGAAACAGTGTCTGACTTTATTTTATGGGCACCAAAATTACTGCAGATGGTGATTGCAGCCATGAAATTAAAAGACTCTTAGTTCTTGGAAGAAAAGTTATGACCAATCTAGATAGCATATTTAAAAAACAGAGATATTACTTTGCCACAAAAGTCCATCTAGTTAAGGCTATGGTTTTTCCAGTGGTCATGTATGGATGTGAGAGTTGGACTGTGAAGAAAGCTGAGTACTGAAGAATTGATGCTTTTGAACTGTGGTGTTGGAGAAGACTAGAGAGTTCCTTGGACTGCAATGAGATCCAACCAGTCCATCCTAAAGAATACCAGTCATGAGTGTTCATTGGAAGGACTGATGCTGAGGCTGAAACTCCAATATTTTGGCCACCTCATGCAAAGAGTTGACTCATTGGAAAATACCTTGATGCTGGGAGGAATTGGGGGCAGGAGGAGAAGGGGATGACAGAGGATGAGATGGCTGGATAGCAGCACCGACTCGATGCACATGAGTTTGAGTGAATTCCAGAAGTTGGTGATGGACAGGAAGGCCTGACATGCTGTGATTCATGGGGTCGCAAATAGTCAGACACGACTGAGCAACTGAACTGAACCACATGGGAATAGCCACCATGGAGTGTCATCAACTTTTATGTTTTCTAAAACCTGCTCTGTGTATCAAAGGAAAGTTTGAGTCTATAAGCATGGAAGATCCAGTTAACAAATGATTTAACACTTCCATTTAATAAACATTTTCTATCTGCTAACCATTGTGCTGAGTTGTATCTGTAATTGTTCTATCTTTCCAAAGATCCTAAGGGTTAACATTGATTCTTAAATACAGATGGAGCATAAAGCTACCTCTCAAGGTGTTACCTGGTTCATTCTGTGTATCAAAGGAAAGTTTGAGTCTATAAGCATGGAAGATCCAGTTAACAAATGATTTAACACTTCCATTTAATAAACATTTTCTATCTGCTAACCATTGTGCTGAGTTGTATCTGTAATTGTTCTATCTTTCCAAAGATCCTAAGGGTTAACATTGATTCTTAAATACAGATGGAGCATAAAGCTACCTCTCAAGGTGTTACCTGGTTCATTTCTAAATATAGGTCTTTATAGTTCTAAGATCTGTGTTCTTGCTACATTATAATGCTTCTCTTACTACATGTTTAGGTCTTTATTGTAAAGTGAAATATGATTCAGTTTAGTTCAGTTCATTTCTATCACCTGGTCGTGTCTGACTCTGCGACTCCATGAACAGCAGCATGCCAGGACTCCCTGTCCATCACCAGCTCCCAGGGTTTACCCAAACTCATGTTCACTGAGTCGGTGATGCTATTTAATCATCTCATCGTCTGTCGTCCCCTTCTCCTCTTGTCCTCAACCTTTCCCAACATCCGGGTCTTTTCAAATGAGTCAGCTTTTCGCATCAGGTGGCCAAAGTGTTGGAGTTTTAGCTTCAACATCAGTTCTTCCAATGAATACTCAGGACTTCGACTGAGCAACTGAACTGAACTGAACTGACTGATTCTCCACTTCTGTACATGTTCAAAAATCTCAGCATAAAGAGCTTGAAAAATGGCTAATTTTCCCAGTATCTTACTCAGTGTTCAAAGCACGTGACCATTCACATATATTGCTGTTGCTGGTCAGTCATGGCTGACCCTTTGCAATCCCATGGACTGCAGCATGCCAGGCTTTCCTGTCCTTCACCATCTCTGGAGCCTGCTCAAACTTATGGCCATCAAGCCGGTGATGCCATCCAACCATCTTGTCCTCTGTCATCTCCTTTTTCTCCTGCTTTCAATCTTTCCCAGCATCAGGGTCTTTTCTAGTATATACTGGTTGCCTGGGTCTTTTTACATATATACCTATATATGTATATGTATTATGTATATGTATATATGTATATATACATATACACAAGTACATATGTGTACACACACACACACATATATAGTATATATACAGACATATATACTACACCAGGGTATTTTCACATTTATTTCCCAGCATCAGGATCTTTTCACATATATACTAGCTACAAATTCAGTATCACAACCCAAAGCAAAAAGTTATTCTCACCTGTGGATAGATTCTAAAATTTAAGAAAGCAGTTACTCTTTCTCCTGGAAAAATTTTATGCAGTCTTTTTTCCCCCCACCTATCCATTTCTGTGCAAATCAGAAACCTTAAGTTTTCTGCTAATGAATGGACTCTGCACGACTGTAAGCAGAGTACTAGTCTTCTCCTATTCACTCCTGCTTTTTCTAGTTTGACTTTTTACACAGCACCAGATGATTCATAAGTGCCAACTCATCGTTTATTTTTGTAAGATGCAAAGCCCCAAGAATCCTTAAAGTGAGTAAAGAACAGACTTTTGGACTCTGTGGGAGAGGGTGAGGGTGGGATGATTTGACAGAACAGCACTGAAACATGTATATTACCATTTGTAAAACAGATGACCAGTGCAAGTTCGATGCATGAAGCGGGGCACCCAAAGCCGATGCTCTACGACAACCCAGAGGGACAGGGTAGGGAGGAAGGTGGGTGGCTGGGGTTCAGGATGGGGGGACACATATATACCTGTGGCTGATTCACGTCAATGTACAGCAAGAGTCAGCACAATAATGTAAAGTAATTAGCCTCCAATTAAAATAAATTAATTAATTAAAAAAAAAGAATCCTTAAGGTGAATATCTCAATTACAAGAAGCATAATATTCCTTTAAGGACAGAATACTTCCTCATGTAATTTAGACTAAAACAGAGTATAAAATATTCTTTATATTAAGGACTTTTAATATCTGGCCTGTTCCCTGAGTATTTATTTAAGCATGACTTTTTCCTTCCTGATAACAGGAAAAATACTTCCAAAATGTGAAAGAAAACACTAATGATCTTCAGGACCAACTAGTTTTACTGTAAGTATAACTATACTTTCATATGTTAAGTCAGTAAAACGTCAAAATGTGATATGCAGTAAATAGCAGAAGTCTCTAATATTGAACAGGAAACAAGGCCCAGATTATAATGCCCTAGGGACGTACTCGGAGAAGTCAATAGCAACCCACTCCAGTACTCTTGCCTGGAGAATCCCATGGACGGAGGAGCCTGGTGGGCTGCAGTTCACGTCAATGTACAGCAAGAGTCAGCACAATAATGTAAAGTAATTAGCCTCCAATTAAAATAAATTAATTAATTAAAAAAAAAGAATCCTTAAGGTGAATATCTCAATTACAAGAAGCATAATATTCCTTTAAGGACAGAATACTTCCTCATGTAATTTAGACTAAAACAGAGTATAAAATATTCTTTATATTAAGGACTTTTAATATCTGGCCTGTTCCCTGAGTATTTATTTAAGCATGACTTTTTCCTTCCTGATAACAGGAAAAATACTTCCAAAATGTGAAAGAAAACACTAATGATCTTCAGGACCAACTAGTTTTACTGTAAGTATAACTATACTTTCATATGTTAAGTCAGTAAAACGTCAAAATGTGATATGCAGTAAATAGCAGAAGTCTCTAATATTGAACAGGAAACAAGGCCCAGATTATAATGCCCTAGGGACGTACTCGGAGAAGTCAATAGCAACCCACTCCAGTACTCTTGCCTGGAGAATCCCATGGACGGAGGAGCCTGGTGGGCTGCAGTCCATGGGGTTGCTAAGAGTAGGACACGACTGGGTGACTTCACTTTCACTTTTCACTTTCATGCACTGGAGAAGGAAATGGCAAACCCACTCCAGTGTTATTGCCTGGAGAATCTCAGGGACAGGGGAGTCTGGTGGGCTGCCGTCTATGGGGTTGCACAGAGTCAGACATGACTGAAGCGACTTTGCAGCAGCAGGAGCAGCAGGGACGTACTAATTCAGAAATGTAGGTCAATCCTTTTCTAATATTTTCATGAGGTGGGAAGGGGTTCAGGATGGGGAATACGTGTACACCCATGGCAGATTCATGTTGATATATGGCAAAACCAATAAAATATTGTAAAGTAATTAGCCTCCAATTAAAGTAAATAAATTTATATTAAAAAATTAATTAATGTATGCTTTGACAATGGAAAATGGATTAAGGCATTCCGCTTTAGCTATTGTTTTATTATTAAGATATATAACAATGTTTTTCAAATATTTACATAACATTGTATTAATGTTTAGAAAAACAAAATTAGCAAAAGATTCCACAAACAGATGTAGCTAATACCTTGCTTCAGTTGAAATCACTGCTGCTTCTTCAGGGCAATAATGGCATAACACCTGGGAGATTTCACAGGATCAAACAACTTCACAAGCGCAGACCACATGATATCATCCTGTAAATTGATAAGTGATTTAAATGGGCAACTGTTTGTTGAAGATACAAATGAGAGATGTTAGACTATAGACTAGAATATGAGCATTCTTTGTTGAAGAAAATTAACACATTTAATTAATTAATTTAATTTAGAATAAAATTCTAAATTATAATTTCACCTTCTGGACTTTATGTTGAGGAAATAATTAAAGATGTACATAGGGAGTGAAACACTAGGCTACTCCTTGTTACAACTGGAAAAAGTGAAAGTGGCTAGAGACAACTGGGTATCGCTCCAATAAATTATATGGTGAAACATCATTCAGCTTCTGTAGTGCATTTAATGAGACAGACAAAATCCAAATAAAAAAATGAAACAAATTAGATGAGAAGCTGTATTTATAATTTGATTCCATTTTTAATTAAAGTAGAAATAATGTGCTCATACATATACACACAACATATGTATGATGACATGGGGAGGGTGGTGGGAGGGGGGGTTCAGGATTGGGAACTAAGGTACACCCGTGGCGGATTCATGTCAATGTATGGCAAAACCAATACAGTATTGTAAAGTAAAAAAAAAAAAAAAAAAAAAGCTCTTAAAAACATAATAATTTAAGAGCTAATGCTGAAAGGTGAGATTATAGTTACTTCCAACTTTCTTTTTGATATTCTTCACTTAAAATTTTCTAACATTAAGTATGTATTACTTTTATAACTGTAATATTATTTAAAATATTATCAAATGAACAGCTGCAGGATTTCTATCACTGCATTACCAGTTAAACTCGGTACGTACTGTTATGCCTACCTATTTTATTTAGGTCACTGGAAATTGTTTTGAAAAGGAAAATGATGAGTACCTAGTAAAATAAGCCTGATTCTGTGAACTACGAAGGTGAAAAGCAAAAGTTTCCAGTGATTTTCAGTTAGTAGCTCAGCAAAGTATATAATTATCTGAATATTTAAAAACTGCTTTTCTCAGTAAAAATATCATTTATTAAAATCCACTTCTTCCAAGTAGCTTGCTGAAAAGAAGTAAAGCTCTTCATATGTAAAAGAAATATTAAAGAGCTTATAGTGAAAACATAAGGCTGAATCTACAAATGGGATTAAAAGCTCAAAAACCTAATTTTGATTATAGCTTAGACTAGAATCTGAAAAACACATTTTCCCCAAAGATAGAGCAAAAAATCATTTTTCTAGTCATTCAACACAGATAAAACAAGTAAGACTGAGAAAACAGAAGCAATGATTAGAAAGAAATTTCTATACTGCAGAGTACATATGTCCCTAAATTCAAAAATGAGTTACAAGCTGATTCTTACAAAGTGAAACATATAAATGATACCCTTTATGTTGATATCCTAGCTACACAGTATGTCACATATGATGGTTGTGTGCACTGTCTACTGTATAGTAACTGTCATACAATTAAAAGAATGTATACTTTATTATAGCACTTTTTGGGGAAACATCTGTTGTATATATGCTTTTGTTTCAAAAGAGATGGAAAGACTATTTAAACTTGGAAAATATAACAAGAAAAATTATCTTACTAGCTATGTGAAAGAAAGTTATTGTAGTTATAAGCAGATCGATATTACTGGATTTAATAAAGATACTTGTTATGCATTTAAAATTAACATTATATACCTGCTCTTTCAGGTAGCAAAGTCGATCCAGAAGAATCAAGGTCTCTATGCAAGGAGCTAGAACAACTTTCAACTAAAAGAAAGAATAAGATAGCACAGTGGTACTTTAAAACAAACAAAAATACTAACTTAACACTTACATTTAAGAAAATATATCTACAGAAACTAGCATAAGGCCAAATCTCCAATATCCATTGTACATCTTCAGAAAATAAGTACTTCAGAGATCAAAAGTTTTTCTTTTAATAGTTAAAGGAAAAGAATATCCTTTGAGTGACTTTGGGATGGAATCCAAAAGCAATCATACATATGTGATAGAAAGCTTTTAAAGGGGTACTAAGAATGAAATTCATTAAAAGGAATGCTTGTGAAATAATTGCATTGAGACCAATATGTGTTCAAAGAACTCTAAAACTTCTTGCCATACATTTCTAATACACTTTAAGAGAAATCTGCTGGGTGTTCTCTTTATTACAGTACTGACGCCTAATATAGTTCTAAAATAGGAAATGATCCAAAACAGCTTTTCTACATTAAGAGAAAAACAACATAGATTGGTTGGCCCCATAAAAAAAAAAATTTAATAGGATCCCACTCAAGTCTAGCAACATATTCAATTTAATATGTTTAATTCTGAGACTTACCATATTAAAAGCCTCCAGTTCATTCATTCTAGGTTTATATTTCTCGTAGTAGTCCATTATAATTTTTTCTGGCAGCTTCAAGATAAAATAACAAAAATAATAAATTTAGTAACAGTTAAATATATATATATATTTTCCTTATTCAGATGTACCCTAAAGTAAAACAAACATAATAATTCAAAGCAATCTTATGTGTCTGAAGAGCTCTAAGGATGTTCATGAAGCAAGCCAATTTAACTAAATTCTTTCATTTAAATCTTCTGCATCAATATAGGTTATTCAGCATATCATAAGTAAAATCAATCATAAGATCCTATTAACTTTGATTTCAACAAGTAGTAATGAAATATTTACCTTCATTTGTTTCTACGTTTGGGGTACACAGTAGGTAGGAGCTTAATAAACAGTTTTTGAATATAACTAAAATTTAAACAACATATCTACAAAAATATAGAGAATAACGAAAAGGCAAAAGGAATACAGTAAAGACATATTCATATTAAACATAATTTCTTCTAACAATACTTAACCAATCCATCAACAAGCACTGCTTTCTGTTTTTTCTCTAAAACATGATGTCCATAGTACACTGAATCCTTATGCTTAGTAGGCTACTTTGTAGATAATTTATTAATACATGTTCTGTTCTCACCAGTTGAGCTTTATGCCTACTGCATTAAGCGTATTTGTTCCAAAACTTTTTTTATTACAGGTATATTCTAATTACATGATATACATATTAAAAAATCAATAAAATATAGATGCAAAAGGAAAAGTTGCTTTATATGCTGAATGCCTTTGTGAAAGGCTTGATAAAGGAAAGTCACCAGAAGAAATTGCTGTCAATTTATATATGATCAAGGGGTTTCCCAGGTGCCACTAGTGGTAAAGAACCTGCCTGCCAGTGCAGGGGTCATAAGACACGCAGGTTCGATCCCTGGGTTGGGAAGATCACCTGGAGGAGGGCATCACAACCCACTCCAGTATTCTTGCTTGGAGAATACCATGGGCGGAGGAGCCTGGTGGGTTATGGTCCAGAGGGTTGCAAAGAGTCAGGCACGACTGAAGCGACTTAGCATGTATGCATGCATATGTAGTCAAGACAAATAACACACTGAATAAAGAGTCTAAAATCTGAAAGGATCTGTATTCAGATTTCCTTGCAAATGTATAAATTTTTTTTAAAGACCCCACTCTTTTTCTATTACATGGAATTTCTTTTGAATTAACAAAAATATAAAAAGTTATCTAACAGTGAAAAGAAAGGCTTTATCTCATCCAATTTCTAGTGTGGCCTTCCAGAAAATATTATCTCCCCTTTGGTACAGAACCCAAGATTATGGCTTTCTCTCCAGCCCTTATTTTGCTCATCTTTGGATAGAATGAGTACCTCCTGAATCAAATTTTTACAGTAGAGTATACTGGACTAAGTCTAGGTCTGAACTTCAAGCCTGCAAAACTCACCTCAAAAAATTACGAATGTGTTTGAATTACAGCCTTTAGTCTTTACTTCTGTCCTGTCATGTGAGATTAGCAGCTATAGACCAACTCAGAACTCACAACATTTTTCTCAGTCCTGCCTCATCAGCGTACTGCTTCCTACAAACACGGTTTTTCAGTGTGATTCCTTGGGTTCTACAGTATTCTCTGTGTCTCCTTTATGTCAAATTGAGAAGTACCACCCTGGTCATAAAATGGTTTTGTCTCAAACCAGGGATTGTTGAGTTTGCCCCTCAGGATACGCTGCTTTAAAGTACTGTACTGTTAGCTGTGCTGGTGATCTGCAAGCCCAGGCAATTTCTCTCGACATCACTCTGTATCCCTCTTTACCTTCACTGAACTTCATAATACACATGGTTTGAGATTTAACAGGCTTTTTGATTTTGTCAAAAAGGAGTTTGTATTTCTGTTTCTCTTTCCATTTGTTGCTTTTGTGTGATTTTGAAGAGAAAAGATGAGACTATCATCTTTATTTTCCTATTAAAAAAAATTGGACATCTTTTGCCTTACTTGGAATAATCCAAAGCTGGATACTATAAACTATGCATTATAGAGGTTTGATGGACAGAAGTTAAGGTAGAAATCTAACTAGAGAAACTATACGCAAAGCTGTGTGCAAGAAAAAAAATAAATGGCCTTATTCTTATTCTTATACCAAATGCTTGATGGATATAATTATATTAATGTTTCTAAGTGAAAAATTCAGTGTTAAGATATGATTTCATGCTTTAACCAACTTTTCCAATAAAATGCTCAACTATCAGTCTCATAAGACTAGATCAGAGAATCTATGGAAATTTTATGAAGACACTATTTAGTTTTAGGATGAATCTTTAACATACATATATGCATGGTCTTATTTTACTGATGACATTACCATAATTAAACCCAGTAAGAGCAAAGACAGGGCAAACATCTTAGAGATAAAGAAGACGTCATAACTGAGGAGGTGCTTGGTGTAGGCAAGAACATCCATAGAAACTTACAAGTTGAAGTGCACATTGAACGCCAGCTGGGAGCTTTGGTCATGAATTCCATTACTCCTTGCTGCCCATCTCCAAGACTCCAGAAAAAGGGACTAATATTAGCTAAGCTGAGTAATGGGGCCCTAGCTCAGTGGTCTGGGCTTCTGTTTAGGGAGATACCCAGTCTTAAAGAGAAACTAGGTGAGAGACAGCAAATGAGAGGTCACATCGAGGGCTTTAGGTTTTTTCCCTTGCTTTTCTTACAATTATTATTTCTTTTTTTGGCATTTTAAACTCCAATAGTCCTGTTGGTTTTGACAGACTCGCCCAGTTTTTGATAATCTTGAAATTACTCAGGAGCCCTAGTCAAGCATTTTGTATGATATTCCATCACTGGGAACAGTTTTCCTCATAAGTAGACTGGGGCTATAGATTTTGAGAGGAAGACTACAGATGTAAAGTATCATATTCCTCATATAATATCCAGGGTATTTACTATCAGTATGATCTATCACTGTTGATATGGATCTTGAGTAGTTGGCTGACATTGTTGTTATTCAGTTGCTATGTCATGCCCGACTCTTTGTGACCCCATGACCTGCAGCAGCCAGGCTTCCCTGTCCTTCATCATCTCCCAGTTTGCTCAAACTCATGTCCATTGAGTTGGTGATGCCATCCAACCATCTCANTTTACTATCAGTATGATCTATCACTGTTGATATGGATCTTGAGTAGTTGGCTGACATTGTTGTTATTCAGTTGCTATGTCATGCCCGACTCTTTGTGACCCCATGACCTGCAGCAGCCAGGCTTCCCTGTCCTTCATCATCTCCCAGTTTGCTCAAACTCATGTCCATTGAGTTGGTGATGCCATCCAACCATCTCATCCGCTGTTGGCCCCTTCTCCCCTTGCCTTGGCTGATTTGTCTCTTTTCCTACATTATTTATTAAAATTGTCTTTTTATAAATCTATATATGGGGGCCCAGATAAGCAAAGGTGGGCCATATTTCAACTCCATGGGGAACAGGCCAGATGAATGGATAAGAGATACACAATTGTTCAGAGATCCTCCCCACACTCTACCTGATCAGAAGACAGGTTAGCAACTGATTTTCTTTTCATCAGTAGATGGTGGGCTGAGGCTGCTGATACACCCTTGGCTAGAACTCAGTGTGGGTAGATGTGGTACCACACTGAGAATGCAAAGGAAAACTTCAGTTAAAAGTGCTCCTCCATGGAACACACGAATGATATGAGAATGAAAATCTTACTGCTGACTCAGAAAGCTGTAGTGGTCTGGATAGAAGATAAAACCAACCACAACATTCCCTTAAGCCAAAGTCTAATCCAGAGCAAGGCCATAACTTTCTTCATTTCTGTGAAGGTTGAGAGAGATGAGGAAGCTGCAGAAGAGAAGTCAGAAGCTAGCAAGGCAGATTCATGAGGTTTAAGGAGAGAAGTTATCTCTACAACATAAAAGAGCAAGATGAAGCAACAAGTACTGATGCAGAAGCTATCGTAAGTTATCCAGAAGATCTAGCTAAGATAATTACACCAAACAACAGATTTTCTGTGTAAATGAAACATCCTTCTACTAGAAGAAGATGCCATCTAGCAATTTCATAGCTAAAGAGGAGAATTCAACGTTTGGCTTTAAAGTTTCAAAGGACAGGCTGAAATCTCTTGTCAGATAGGGGCTAACATAGCTGGGGACTTTGAAGTCAACCTCATTTACCATCTCCAAAATCCTAGGGTCCTCAAGAATAATGCTAAATCTACTCTGCTTGTGCTCTGTAAATGGAACAACAGAGTCTGGATGTTAGCACATCTGTTTACAGCATGATTCACTGAATATTTTAAGACTATTGTTGTGATCTACTGCTCAGAAAAAAAAAAAAAAAAGATTCTTTTCAAAATATTACTACTCACTGACAAAGCACCTGGTCACTCAAGAGCTCTCATGGAGATGCACAACAAGACTAAAATGTTATTTTCATGGCTGCTAACACAACATCCATTCTGCAGCCCATAGATCAAGCAGTAATTTTGACTTTCAAGTCTTATTTTTTAAGAAATACATTTTGTAAGGGTATAGCTGCCATAAATAGTGATTCATCTGATGGATCTGGGCAAAGTAAATTGAAAACATTCTGGAAAGTATTCACTATTCTAGATGTAAGAACATTCATGATTCATGGAAGCATGTCAAAAAAACATTAACAGGAGCCTGGAGGAAGCTGATTCCAACTCGCAGAGATGGTTTTGAGGCGTTCCAACTTGAGTGGAGGAAGTAAGTGCAGATGTGGTAGAAATGACAAGAGTACAAGAATTAGAAGTGGAGCCTAAAGACGTGACTGAATTTCTGTGCCCTCGTGATAAAGCTTTTACAGATGAGTTGTTTCTTACGCATGAGCAAAGATGTGCTTTCTCAAGATGGGATTCACTCCTGGGGAAGATGCTGCGATGACTGTTGAAATGACAACAAAGGATTTACAATATTACACAAATTCAGTTGATAAAGCAAAGCTTGAGACATTTGACTCCAATTTTGAAAGCTGTTCTGTGGGTAAAATGCTATCAAAAAGCACTGCATGCTTAGAGAAATCATTCATGAAAGGAAAAGTCAGGCAACTTTACTGTTGTCTTATTTTAAGAAACTGCCATGGCCACCCCAACTTCAGCAACCACCACCGCTATCAGTCAGCAGCCATCAACTCTGAGACAAGACTCTCCACCAGGAGAAAGATTATGACTGGCTGAAGGCTCAGATGATGGTTAGTAGTTTTCAGCAATAAAATATATATATATATTTTTCCATTTTACTTTATTTTACTTTACAGTTCTATTGGTTTTGGCATACATTGACATGAATCTGCCACGGGTGTACACGAACTCCCAAACATGAACTCCCCTCCCACCTCCCACCCCACATCATCCCTCTGGATCATCCCTATACACCAGCCCCAAGCATCCTGCATCCTGCATTGAACACAGACTGGCAATTCATTTCTTACATGATAGTATACATATTTCAATGCTATTCTCCCAAATCATCCCACCCTCTCCCTCTTGCTCTCCCTCAGAGTCCAAAAGTCCGCTCCTCACATCTGTGTCTCTTTTGCTGTCTTGCATACAGGGTCCTCAATATCATCTTTCTAAATTCCATATATATGTGTTAGTACACTGTATTGGTGTTTTTCTTTCTGGCTTACTTCACTCTGGATAATCGGTTCCAGTTTCATCCATCTTATTAGAACTGATTCAAATGTATTCTTTTTAATGGCTGAGTAATACTCCATTGTGTATATGTACCACAGCTTTCTTATCCATTCATCTGCTGATGGACATCTAGGTTGTTTCCATGTCCTGGCTATTATAAACAGTGCTGCGATGAACATTGGGGTACATGTGTCTCTTTCTATTCTGGTTTCCTCGGTGTGTATGCCCAGCAGTGGGATTGCTGGGTCATAAGGCAGTTCTATTTGCAATTTCTTAAGGAATCTCCACACTGTTCTCCATAGTGGCTGTACTAGTTTGCATTCCCACCAACAGTGTAAGAGGGTTCCCTTTTCTCCACACCCTCTCCAGCATTTATTGCTTGCAGACTTTTGGATCGCAGCCATTCTGACTGGTGTGAAGTGGTATCTCATTGTGGTCTTGATTTGCATTTCTCTGATAATGAGTGACGTTGAGCATCTTTTCATGTGTTTGTTAGCCATCCGTATGTCTTCTTTGGAGAAATGTCTATTTAGTTCTTTGGCCCATTTTTTGATTGGGTCGTTTATTTTTCTGGAATTGAGCTGTATAAGTTGCTTGTATATTTTTGAGATTAGTTGTTTGTCAGTTGCTTCATTTGCTATTATTTTCTCCCATTCAGAGGGTTGTCTTTTCACCTTGCTTATAGTTTCCTTTGTTGTGCAGAAGCTTTTAATTTTAATTAGATCCCATTTGTTTATATTTGCTTTTATTTCCAGTATTCTGGGAGGCGGATCATTGAGGATCCTGCTGTGATTTATGTCGGAGAGTGTTTTGCCTATGTTCTCCTCTAGGAGTTTTATAGTTTCTGGTCTTACATTTAGATCTTTAATCCATTTTGAGTTTATTTTTGTGTGTGGTGTTAGAAAGTGATCTAGTTTCATTCTTTTACAAGTGGTTGACCAGTTTTCCCAGCACCACTTGTTAAAGAGATTGTCTTTACTCCATTGTATATTCTTGCCTCCTTTGTCAAAGATAAGGTGTCCATATGTGTGTGGATTTATCTCTGGGCTTTCTATTTTGTTCCATTGATCTATATTTCTGTCTTTGTGCCAGTACCACACTGTCTTGATGACTGTGGCTTTGTAGTAGAGCCTGAAGTCAGGTAAGTTGATTCCTCCAGTTCCATTCTTCTTTCTCAAAATTGCTTTGGCTATTCGAGGTTTTTTGTATTTCCATACAAATCTTGAAATTATTTGTTCTAGTTCTGTGAAAAATACCGCTGGTAGCTTGATAGGGATTGCATTGAATCTGTAGATTGCTTTGGGTAATATATTCATTTTCACTATATTGATTCTTCCAATCCATGAACATGGTATATTTCTCCATCTATTAGTGTCCTCTTTGATTTCTTTCATCAGTGTTTTATAGTTTTCTATATATAAGTCTTTAGTTTCTTTAGGTAGATATATTCCTAAGTATTTTATTCTTTTCGTTGCAATGGTGAATGGAATTGTTTCCTTAATTTCGTTTTCTACTTTCTCATTATTAGTGTATAGGAATGCAAGGGATTTCTGTGTGTTGATTTTATATCCTGCAACTTTACTATATTCATTGATTAGCTCTAGTAATTTTCTGGTGGAGTCTTTAGGGTTTTCTATGTAGAGGATCATGTCATCTGCAAACAGTGAGAGTTTTACTTCTTCTTTTCCAATTTGGATTCCTTTTATTTCTTTTTCTGCTCTGATTGCTGTGGCCAAAACTTCCAGAACTATGTTGAATAGTAGCGGTGAAAGTGGACATCCTTGTCTTGTTCCTGACTTTAGGGGAAATGCTTTCAATTTTTCACCATTGAGGATAATGTTTGCTGTGGGTTTGTCATATATAGCTTTTATTATGTTGAGGTATGTTCCTTCTATTCCTGCTTTCTGGAGAGTTTTTATCATAAATGGATGTTGAATTTTATCAAAGGCCTTCTCTGCATCTATTGAGATAATCATATGGCATTTATTTTTCAATTTGTTAATGTGGTGAATTACATTGATTGATTTGCGAATATTGAAGAATCCTTGCATTCCTGGGATAAAGCCTACTTGGTCATGGTGTATGATCTTTTTAATGTGTTGTTGGATTCTGATTGCTAGAATTTTGTTGAGGATTTTTGCATCTATGTTCATCAGTGATATTGGCCTGTAGTTTTCTTTTTTTGTGGCATCTTTGTCAGGTTTTGGTATTAGGGTGATGGTGGCCTCATAGAATGAGTTTGGAAGTTTACCTTCCTCTGCAATTTTCTGGAAGAGTTTGAGTAGGATAGGTGTTAGCTCTTCTCGAAATTTTTGGTAGAATTCAGCTGTGAAGCCGTCTGGACCTGGGCTTTTGTTTGCTGGAAGATTTCTGATTACAGTTTCAATTTCCGTGCTTGTGATGGGTCTGTTAAGATTTTCTATTTCTTCCTGGTTCAGTTTTGGAAAGTTGTATTTTTCTAAGAATTTGTCCATTTCTTCCACGTTGTCCAATTTATTGGCATATAATTGCTGATAGTAGTCTCTTATGATTCTTTGTATTTCTGTGTTGTCTGTTGTGATCTCTCCATTTTCATTTCTGATTTTATTGATTTGATTTTTCTCCCTTTGTTTCTTGATGAGTCTGGCTAATGGTTTGTCAATTTTATTTATCTTTTCAAAAAACCAGCTTTTGGCTTTGTTGATTTTTGCTATGGTCTCTTTTGTTTCTTTTGCATTTATTTCTGCCCTAATTTTTAAGATTTCTTTCCTTCTACTAACTCTGGGGTTCTCCATTTCTTCCTTTTCTAGTTGCTTTAGGTGTAGAGTTAGGTTATTTATTTGACTTTTTTCTTGTTTCCTGAGGTATGCCTGTATTGCTATGAACTTTCCTCTTAGCACTGCTTTTATAGTGTCCCACAGGTTTTGGGTTGTTGTGTTTTCATTTTCATTCATTTCTATGCACATTTTGATTTCTTTTTTGATTTCTTCTGTGATTTGTTGGTTATTCAGAAGCGTATTGTTCAGCCTCCAAATGTTGGAATTTTTAATAGTTTTTCTCCTGTAATTGTGATCTAATCTTAATGCATTATGGTCAGAAAAGATGATTGGAATGATTTCGATTTTTTTGAATTTATCAAGGTTAGATTTATGGCCCAGGATGTGATCTATCCTGGAGAAGGTTCCGTGAGCACTTGAGAAAAAGGTGAAATTCATTGTTTTGGGGTGAAATGTCCTATAGATATCAATTAGGCCTAACTGGTCTACTGTATCATTTAAAGTTTGCATTTCTTTGTTAATTTTCTGTTTAGTTGATCTGTCCATAGGTGTGAGTGGGGTATTAAAGTCTCCCACTATTATTGTGTTATTGTTAATTTCCCCTTTCATACTTGTTAGCATTTGTCTTACATATTGCGGTGTTCCTATGTTGGGTGCATATATATTTATAATTGTTATATCTTCTTCTTGGATTGATCCTTTGATCATTATGTAGTGGCCTTCTTTGTCTCTTTTCACAGCCTTTGTTTTAAAGTCTATTTTATGAGTAAGGCATGTACATTGCTTTTGAAACACAATGCTATTGCACACATAACAGACTACAGTATGCTGTAAACACAACTTCTGTATGCACTTGGAAACCAAAAACTCCATGTGACTTGGTTTATTGAAATACTCACTTTATTGCAGTGCTTTGGAATAGAACCCACAATCCGAGGTATCCCTGTGTTATTATGTGTGTGTGCTTAGTTGCTCAGTTGTGTCTGACTCTTTTTGACCCCATGGACTGTAGCCTGCCAGGCTCCTCTGTCCATGGAATTCTCCAGGAAAGAATACTAGAGTGGGTAGTTGTTCCCTTCTCCAGGGGATCTTCCAGACCCAGGGACAGAACCCAGGCCTCCTGCACTGTAGGCAGATTCTCTACTGTCTGAGCCACCAGCGAAGCCCTGTGTTATTATAATGGCTGCAAAAAGCAGCAGGAAATATTTATGGGAATAATGCACATGTCATCACCAAAGATGACAGGCTACCTATATATTTAAATTGCGTCAGGAATTCACTGTTTCTTTAGGGTCAGAGGACCTCATTTACTGTAGATCATTTATAAGCAGTCAGTCCTCAGTATTCACAGATGTAGAACCCACAGAGCAGAGGCTGCCTGTACTCCACCATTTTATATAAGGGACTTGAGCACCCTTGGTATTTTGTTATCTGTGGGGGGGTTCTGGAACCAATTCCTCAAGGATACGGAGGGACCACTGAATATCACTACAGGAAAGTTAATGAGCTTCTTGCATTTGTGGTTGTCTTCCCACTTGTATTTAAACCATTTAGTCATTACAATTACTACTGATTCATCTCTGATCTAATGTCTGAAGGGAAGTTTATTTGGTCTCTCCATATTGCCTGGTCCTTTGGCCTCATCTCTCACCACTGCCTCCTCCACTTGCTTTATGCTTCAACTGTGCTGAGTCCAGAATCATGTTTCTTACATCTCTGTGGTTTTGCACAAGCTATGCTCCCCACCACACACATCTGAAATGAGTTCCTTGCTCACTACCTGCCCATCTTAATACATTCTTACACATCCTTCAAGACCAAGCTAAGGCGTCAATGTCCTCCGTAAAATCTTCACAGGCAGAGTAAGTCACTCCAGGCATACATACTTTATATATGTATCTATTACTGTAAGTTCATGCTATAATTACTTGTTTTCTTTTCTCATGGGTCATGTCTTAATTATCTTTGTAGCTCCAGAGTTTCCATGGTTCTTGGCACATTGGAGATTCTTCAAAGTAAATATTTGCTGATGAATAACTAAATGATTGTGGTCTCAAAAGTTTTGCTATTGCTGGCCTGTTCTGGAGAAATTTTAAGGATAATTTTCTGAATTATCCTCTGCCAACTTCCACTAAGGTTCTAAATTTTAGTGATTTTTCAACTTAGTCCGTTCAAGAGCATGCATCCACCCCATTAAATCACCACTTTTATTGTCTATTTCATTCTCAATATCTGGGAGTAACATTATTTGAATATCCATTATATGTATATGGGTTTCCTTGGTGGCTCAGACGGTAAAGAGTCTGCCTGCAATGCAGGAAACCTGGGTTTGATCCCTCGGTTGGGAAGATCGCCTGGAGAAGGAAATGGCAACCCACTCCAGTATTCTTGCCTGGAGAATCCCACAGNTATCCGTTATATGTATATGGGTTTCCTTGGTGGCTCAGACGGTAAAGAGTCTGCCTGCAATGCAGGAAACCTGGGTTTGATCCCTCGGTTGGGAAGATCGCCTGGAGAAGGAAATGGCAACCCACTCCAGTATTCTTGCCTGGAGAATCCCACAGACAGAGGAGTGTGGCAGGCTACAGTCCACGGGGCTGAAAAGAGCTGGACACAACTGAGTGACTTTGACTTTCGCTTTTCTATTTGTCCATAACACACACACACACAAAAGCTCTCGAACGTAAATTCCTTTTCTTTTCTTATGGACAAATGATCCAGCTCACTCTTTCTCTAGGAAACAACAGTAGTTTCATTGCTTTTAAAATCGGATGCTTTAAAATTTTATGGATGTGTGTGTGTACTGTCATGCACTGTGTGTGTGCACTACATGTATGTGGAAGGAGAAAGAGAGAAAAGCAATACAAAAAAAGAGAAAAAAAAAAAAAAAAACAAATGCTGTGGACCATGAAGATAATATGAAACCTTAAAGACAGTTTTGGAGGTTTTCTAAAATGTGGAGAGATACTAAAGTTTGGGACAGAAGACAAAATTTGAAAATATCAAACTTTTTTGAAGGTCAAGGTAAAGTTAATTACTAGGATTTTGTTATTTTGGACTTTCGTAAAGTTCTATAAAAACAATTTACAAAGAAGTAATTGTGCTTTACTAAATTACAAAAGAATTGTATTATAAAATTTCATTCTAAGAAGTCTATCTATTACAAACAGTATTCTCACTGATGTAAAGTAGCTCATGCTCCACACCATTTATTGTAGGCTTGGCTTTAGTGTGAAATAGAAATATAACAGAATTATATCTTATGCAGGATTGAAACAATACCACCATTAAGCGGTTAAAGCTATATAAAATTAAAGATCAAGGAGGAGATCATTTTGATAAAAAGTCTTCAAAATATAAGAACAGAATCACTACTTTTCCCATCTTCCACACTCTATGTTTCTTTGTATAATGTGGCATTTTAAGATAATAGGGGGTTTACAATGAGAGTGCTAATGGAATCGTTAAAATGACAAATGCTTGAAGACAGCAGATCTTAACCAAGGGTGATTTTGTCCCCCAAGACATTTGTGCCTATGCCTGGAGATTTTTTAAAAATTTTATTTTTGATCGCTACTATTAGGGTGCTATTGCTGACACCTAGTGGGTAGAGGCCAAGGATGTTAAACGTCCTACAACACACAAGTTAGCTCTCCACAATGAAGAATTACCCAAATGCTCTGAGTTTGAGAAGTCCTACTCTAAGAGAAAACGTCCAATGGTGTGTATCACAACTGACTGCAGGACTTACGGATTAATATTTTCTGCTGTGTATGGGCCACTTATATATCAGCACATGCTGTTCTAGTCTCCTTTGGAATGATGTTTTGTCTGGGACTATTTGTCTTTCCACAGGTTTACATGGTTTCTTATGACTAAGAAAGTATCAGAGCATGCTAGGAGATTTTTTAGGCACTTTAAATAATTTTGCAGTTTTGACTATGAAGAGATGTGCTTTGAGAGATCAGAGACACATCAACAGCAATCACCACATTTTCAATTATATGGAAAATTTGTTAAATAAATGATTAAAAATTTGGTTAAAGATCTTTTAATTTGCTATATCTAACATTTTAAATTTAAGTGATTTTAATACTTTTTAGAATTAGAATCTCACATGAAAATTAATGTCATTTTAAAAATAAAACTACTCATATCTTTTTATCATGCATGTGGTCAAGACTCATTTTAGCACTGATACTTCATGATGTGAGAGAAAAACAATAGGATTTTGTATTAGATCACAAACGTAAGTTCAGTTTTAATAAGTTAACCTGTTTCCAACTACTCTCGCCTGATAGAAAATTCTCTTGTCTCCCATCACAATTAAAACAAAAAAATCCTCAAAACACATACTCATCTATTTGCTTCCTCTCACACCGCTACCTTTTAAACACCTTATTATATTCTATACGTTCTTCCCCTTCCAGCTTGGGCTTCTTATCCCTTTTCTTTTCCTCACATATTTTATTCAACACATTTGTCTGTAAATGAGCTTAAACAGTTTTAAGAGAAAAATCAGCAAGTCCTATTATTATTACCTTAATAACTAAGAAAGACAGTCATTTAAGACTGATCTTTTTATAGTGATACTTATCTACATTAGTCTTTTTTCTTTTGTTTTTAATTGCACTTCTTAGCACAGTGGTGGCTGACAGTGGAGGTTCTGATGGAAGCTGAACCTGTGTGCAAGTTCCAGCTCTGCCCCTTCAACCAGGGGAAAATGACTTGCCTTTCTCTGATGCGCTCTTTCCAGATCATTACGTTGGGCATAATAAGTATCTGACATAAGAGTTTTAGTGAAGAGTAAATGAGATAACGTTGATGTTTATGGCATAATAACTAACACATAGTAAGTCCTCAGTAAATGTGTGTTAATCGCTCAGCCACAGTGTCTGACTCTGTGACTCCATGGACTCAAGCCTGCTAGGCTCCTCTATCCATGGAATTCGCCAGGCAAGAATACTGGAGTGGGTTGCCATTGCATTCTCCAGGGGATCTTCCCGACCTGGGGATCAAACCCAGGTCTTCTGCACTGCAGGCATTTTTTACTGTTTGAACCACAAGGGAAGCTTAGTAAATATTATCTATTAATAATATTTTAATTAGTAATATAAAAAGCATACTAAGAGACATTTACTATGTTTATTATTAAAGACAAACCTGGGAAGAGAAAGCCATCAGAAAAAATAAGTGACGTTCTTTCTGGATTTCTGGCAAACGATAAAGCAATTTTAAGTAAAATAATATTTGTAAAATTTATGCTTAAGTTTATATTTTTAATATTACTGTAAGAAGTGGAATTGAAGTGAAATAAATATATGCACTAATTAAGACTAACGAAGAAAGACTAGTCGGTTAAAAATATATTAGAAAAACAGAACTAAAAACAGAAATAAAATAACTAGTATAACAGTGTTATTTTATGTTCTTATATGTAAAACTAGAAGGATCTTCATTTTGGTGACAATAAAAATATTTATAGAAGTCACATCAATTGCATTATTATAAGCAGTACATATACAAAAAGTAGAATAAAAACTAGTATTATTTAGTTAAGTACTTGCTATGTACAAATATTGTATTCAGTGTTTTATGTATATTAATTCATTTAATTTTTCTTGAATCCTATAATGCTTTTTAATAGCTATTTTATAGAGGGCAAAAGTGACTGTACCAGTCTAATTGTTTTAAATAATAAACAACTGCTGAGTAAATGTATAATTGGTACAAAAAATAATAATATCCTTTAGCTTTGATATAACTTAACCATATCTGTATAATTTTTTTTCCGTTAAGAAATCCATTTCATTCCTTTACCACCTATTTCATTCTTGATTTCAATTTACAATCAATTCAAAATATCAAAGTGATTCAGGTTCAACTTAATATTTTATTTAAAAACTCTTCTGAATCATGTTACCACCAGTCCATCAGCTTACTTTTTTGTCTCCAACAATATGTTCTTAATTATTCCCTTGGGCCGCCTATAATATTACAACTTTCCAGGATTCTCTCATTCAAACACTTTTTGAATTTAAGATTTTTTATTTTAATGACTTATATAGCCTTTAAATGGGTATGATCCCTGGGTTGGGAAGATCCCTGGAGGAGGACATGGCAACCCACTCCAGTATTCTTGCCTGGAGCATCGCCATGGACAGAGAAGCCTGGCGGGCTACTGTCCATGGGGTCACAAAGAGTTGAACATGACTGAGTGACTAGCCCAGCACAGCCTTTAAAGGCATGCAGTTTAAAATTAAAATCATCATCTTCTGCTTTACTTATAATTCTCACTAGTTCTGTTTTCTTTTTAAGTCTATTTTTATTTGAAAACTAGCAGATTTTACCTGAATAAACCTAAAATGGGAATTACTCTAGAGGTATACAACAGCTATCCACATTGACAGGAAAGGTGAACTGGAATTAAGATAACTGAAGTTTGGTTTCAATATAATTTAGATGTTTTCCACAGTTCGTGTAAANAAAACTAGCAGATTTTACCTGAATAAACCTAAAATGGGAATTACTCTAGAGGTATACAACAGCTATCCACATTGACAGGAAAGGTGAACTGGAATTAAGATAACTGAAGTTTGGTTTCAATATAATTTAGATGTTTTCCACAGTTCGTGTAAAAAAAAAAATAAATACAAAAAAAAAAAAAAAGACAAAACCTAGTGTTGGTGAGAATATAAGACAAATAAAGCTCTCATTCACTACTGGGAAAAAAAAAAAAACAAATAAGAGAAAGGTAGAAGGCAAATAATTTTGTATTATCTCAATCCATAACCCCACAGAAGTTCTTGTGTTTCTTATGAAACAGTGGGCAACAATATACTGACCTTGGACTCATCTAACCCAAGCTTCTTTAGAGACTTTCTGACATAATCCGGAAAGGAGGAGGATTTGGAATAAATTTTACCAACGTGCCGGTCACTGCAAAACAAAATCGAATCACTTAGTTTTTCCAATTTAAATTATAGATGATTTTAAATTCAATCATGAAATATTTTTAAATACCTTCTGTACATACTGCACAAGCTCCACATGTGATAAAAATGTAGCAATATTTTTGTGAACCCTTAATTTACATATTTTAAAAAATTCAGGATCTGCTTTTGACAATTCCTCAGCACAAAACAGTAGAAGATAACATTATGAGAAATAAGTTGTAAAATTTTTAAAAGCCTCATTTTTAAAGAGCACAATAGGCCTTTCCAAAGGTTCCATTGTGCTACAAAGCACTTTAATGGCTCAGCATCACAAGTGGTGATATCCAACAGCCATGCAAAGAGAACTTCCTAAATGCCAGCCCATTGAGCAAGCACCATATACTGCCGAGTTAGGTCTGACTTAATTTCATTTGTGCCCTGCAGATTTTCATTATAGTTTAAAAGCAGAATACAAGATGGTTGGAAATTCAAATAATGCAATGCTGAAATACTGTATCTCACAATTTTGGTTGCAATTTAAGTATAATGTAAAAATCAAGAGAAGACAAAACTTACCACCTATAAGTATCAAAAACAATGAATAAAAGCTCATTTACTCATATGTGTATGCTAAGTCACATCCAACTCCTTGTGACCCTATGGATTATAGTCCGCCAGGCTCCTCTGTCCATGGGATTTTCCAGGCAAGAATACTGGAGTGGGTTGCCATTTCCTCCTCCAGGGAATGTTCTCAACCCAGGGATTGAACCTGTTTCTCCTGCATTACAGGCAGATTCTTTACTTCTGAGTCACTGACTCTTGGCAGTATAAATATTAATCACTATGTTCTAGTTAGACATGAAGCTCCATCAATTATTTCAGTGAAATATATCTCAAATATATAACTTCAACTCCATTTCTAGATGGCCACATCAATTACACTTGTTATTACCTTGGGCTCTAATTATTACAGCTACTTCCTAAATAAAGCTGATGTTGGTCCCTTCATTCCTATTACGTTATTTTCTTAGAAGAGTATTTTCATTTACCACTGCCCTGCTCAAAAACTGCACTGATATACTAGTTATTTGATAGGTACATGTTCCAGGAAGCAGAAATTATAATTTTTGTTACTTTTTGTGTAATACTCAGATCTTATACATATTAACATATAACAGACATCATATAATAGATATGAGTATGTATCATTGTATGTTGAATTGATTAAATGTGTAGCCAGAAAAATAAGTCAATATTAACTCCCTGCTTCTCATCTTAAAAAGGTTTTTAAACTTTAGTTATTTTTAATTCAAAAGGACAAACAATTCTTTCCCATGAGGAAGTGATTTTGGTTCTTATTGTATAGGATCCATTACTACCTAATGGAGAAGCTTAAAAGAGAAAGCAGAGCATAGCACGTAAGAGTATGACTTAGTCTGACGCCATCACCTCCATGTTTATAAAAATGTGATATTGATAGTACCTGTTTGGTAAAGTCACTGTGAGTATTAAATCAGGGAATACATGTAAGATCCTCAGAACTGTGCCATGATGTGAGCTGTTTTTGTTGCTGTCATGAATGTTGCTTTGTCATAACTGGAAGCATCATTTGGGCTCTTCTTTCATTTCAAATGATAAAGAGGAAGGGAAAGATGCTCACAGATCAGTGCTAACCATTGTAAGCTGAAGAGAGAATGTATTATAGTGTAAGTGCAGGTACTGATTTGTTTCCTGGGTTTTATGTTCCAGATTGCTTTCAAAATAAGAGAAACACTTTAAAATTTTAATTTGTCCTCATCAAGTGTAGGTATTGATTTGTTTCCTGGGTTTTATATTTCAGATTGCTTTCAAAATAAGAGAAACATTTAAACTTTTAATTTGCCCTCATCTTAAACTTTCTTCTTTCAGAATACACTACCCTTTAACTGTTACAGAATCTCACAACATGATTATTAGATTACTTTTAGTGTCTTAAGCAATAATTTGCTGCATAAGACTTTCCCCTTAATCTCTTGTTGATTTGTACTACTTCAGACCTGTTTTTAGCAGTAATCATGCTTGATTTCTTTCCAAGTATTTGTTAAGGAACAGTTCTGTGTTTTCCTTGCTGTTGGAGTTCTCTGACGGTGTGTCTGCTTTCATCATTGGTTTTGATTTCCTGTCTCATCCTGTTGTCTGATTAGTCATCTCAATCCAGACCCACCCCACCGCCCCCGAGGCTGTAGTTTACCCATCCGTCTCCCCTCCCCCGTCCCCCCACTTGCTCTGGTCATAGCCTGCTGTGGTCCACAGCGTGTGTGCCCTTAGTCGGGTTTGTGCTTTGTCTTCATGTCTCATTAAATGGTGTTTTTCCCCCATAGCAGTAAGTTGAATTGCTGCATCACTATGCAGTCACAGGAGAAGGCAATGGCAACACGCTCCAGTACTCCTGCCTGGAAAATCCCATGGATGGAGGAGGCTGGTAGGCTGCAGTCCACGAGGTCGCACAGAGTCGGACATGACTGAAGCGACTTAGCAGCAGTAAGGGAGGGGGCTTCCCTGGTGGCTCAGTAGGTACAGAACCTGCCTACAATGCAGGAGACCCAGGTTCAATCCCTGGATTAGGAAAATCCCCTGGAAAAGGCAATGGCAACTCACTCCAGTGTTCTTGCCTGGGAAATCCCATGGATTTCTCTATGCTGGTGGGCTATAGTCCATGGGGTCGCAAGAGTCAGACATGACTAAGTCATCACCGCCACCACCACAATAAGGGAGAAAAGTATCAACCAAGTAGAACTACAAAGGTGATTATTTGATCATGCTACTTCTCTTTAAATTCCTCCAGAGTTTCCCATGACCATTAGAATTAAGATCTAAACGCTTATAGTGAAAGCAAAAGTCACTCAGTCGTGTCCGACTCTTTGCAACCCCATGGGCTATACAGTCCACAGAATTCTCCAGGCCAGAATACTGGAGTGGATAGCCTTTCCCTTCTCCAGGGGATTTTCCCCAATCCAGGGATCGAACCCAGGTTTCCCGCCTTGCAGGCAGTTTCGTTACCAGCCACAGTGTATAAGAAGCCTTGCTCCACCTGTTCCTTTCCGCCACTCTTAGAACACTGCCTCTCCATCCACAATGAGAGCCTTTCCAGTTTCTTGAACACACCATGCTTCTGGCTATAAACACTATTTGTGTTACGCTTCGCTCTTTATTTTTTTGCCTAGGTAATCTCAAATTCACTCTTTTCATATTCTATCTTAAATGTTGCCTTCTTAGGAAAGTCTTTTCTGGCCCTCCAGATGAAGTCAGGCTCCTGACACAGAACTTTTCTTTCACATGATTACTCTTTTAGAGTCAGTGGACTCCAAAGAGGGGTGAACATATCCCAGGGAAAAGAGAATATTAGAACTGTAATTTCTATTAAGTCTTTATTGTTTTAATTTCAATTTTCCAGTTTATTTTAAAAATCTATACAACAGACTAGCAGAAAGACACATGAGTCACTTATAAAGAACTATTCATTTTGGGGGTGTCTACTCAGAAATGTTTATTGATAGAGGGATGATATTTAAAAATATATTTGAGTTCACTGCTCTGAGCAGCTGGAGAGCAGAGTTTTGACCTGTTTTGCTCATGACTATCTCCTCTATTCTTTTAGTCGTATCACACATCTAGCAGGATCCTACTACATGGATTAAATAATGAAATATCTCTTGCAGCTTGCAAAAACAAAAACATCTAGGTAGACTACAACATGAGATGTGTTAATACAGTAAATGGATCTATTTGCTAGTCAGGTAAACAAAATATAGGAAGGCAGGCTTACACATACAAATAAGCAAGTGTAATTTAAAATATATATTTATATATATATAGAGAGAGAACTACTGAGAAAAATATATAAAGAAAATGCAATGTAAAGAAAACAAATAAAAACAGCTAATATTTATTTCATTTTTATGATGTGCCAGAGACTCTTTATTTATTTATTTTGCTGTGCTGGGTCTTCAGTACTGTGCACAAGCTTTCTCCAGCTGTGGCAAGTGGGAGCTACTCTCTTATTGGGCTTAGTTGCCTCACATGTGGAATCTTACCAGACCCGAGGTCGAACCCGTGTTTTCTGCACTGGCAGGCGGATTCTTCACCATTGGACCATCAGGGAAGTCCATAANAGTACCTGTTTGGTAAAGTCACTGTGAGTATTAAATCAGGGAATACATGTAAGATCCTCAGAACTGTGCCATGATGTGAGCTGTTTTTGTTGCTGTCATGAATGTTGCTTTGTCATAACTGGAAGCATCATTTGGGCTCTTCTTTCATTTCAAATGATAAAGAGGAAGGGAAAGATGCTCACAGATCAGTGCTAACCATTGTAAGCTGAAGAGAGAATGTATTATAGTGTAAGTGCAGGTACTGATTTGTTTCCTGGGTTTTATGTTCCAGATTGCTTTCAAAATAAGAGAAACACTTTAAAATTTTAATTTGTCCTCATCAAGTGTAGGTATTGATTTGTTTCCTGGGTTTTATATTTCAGATTGCTTTCAAAATAAGAGAAACATTTAAACTTTTAATTTGCCCTCATCTTAAACTTTCTTCTTTCAGAATACACTACCCTTTAACTGTTACAGAATCTCACAACATGATTATTAGATTACTTTTAGTGTCTTAAGCAATAATTTGCTGCATAAGACTTTCCCCTTAATCTCTTGTTGATTTGTACTACTTCAGACCTGTTTTTAGCAGTAATCATGCTTGATTTCTTTCCAAGTATTTGTTAAGGAACAGTTCTGTGTTTTCCTTGCTGTTGGAGTTCTCTGACGGTGTGTCTGCTTTCATCATTGGTTTTGATTTCCTGTCTCATCCTGTTGTCTGATTAGTCATCTCAATCCAGACCCACCCCACCGCCCCCGAGGCTGTAGTTTACCCATCCGTCTCCCCTCCCCCGTCCCCCCACTTGCTCTGGTCATAGCCTGCTGTGGTCCACAGCGTGTGTGCCCTTAGTCGGGTTTGTGCTTTGTCTTCATGTCTCATTAAATGGTGTTTTTCCCCCATAGCAGTAAGTTGAATTGCTGCATCACTATGCAGTCACAGGAGAAGGCAATGGCAACACGCTCCAGTACTCCTGCCTGGAAAATCCCATGGATGGAGGAGGCTGGTAGGCTGCAGTCCACGAGGTCGCACAGAGTCGGACATGACTGAAGCGACTTAGCAGCAGTAAGGGAGGGGGCTTCCCTGGTGGCTCAGTAGGTACAGAACCTGCCTACAATGCAGGAGACCCAGGTTCAATCCCTGGATTAGGAAAATCCCCTGGAAAAGGCAATGGCAACTCACTCCAGTGTTCTTGCCTGGGAAATCCCATGGATTTCTCTATGCTGGTGGGCTATAGTCCATGGGGTCGCAAGAGTCAGACATGACTAAGTCATCACCGCCACCACCACAATAAGGGAGAAAAGTATCAACCAAGTAGAACTACAAAGGTGATTATTTGATCATGCTACTTCTCTTTAAATTCCTCCAGAGTTTCCCATGACCATTAGAATTAAGATCTAAACGCTTATAGTGAAAGCAAAAGTCACTCAGTCGTGTCCGACTCTTTGCAACCCCATGGGCTATACAGTCCACAGAATTCTCCAGGCCAGAATACTGGAGTGGATAGCCTTTCCCTTCTCCAGGGGATTTTCCCCAATCCAGGGATCGAACCCAGGTTTCCCGCCTTGCAGGCAGTTTCGTTACCAGCCACAGTGTATAAGAAGCCTTGCTCCACCTGTTCCTTTCCGCCACTCTTAGAACACTGCCTCTCCATCCACAATGAGAGCCTTTCCAGTTTCTTGAACACACCATGCTTCTGGCTATAAACACTATTTGTGTTACGCTTCGCTCTTTATTTTTTTGCCTAGGTAATCTCAAATTCACTCTTTTCATATTCTATCTTAAATGTTGCCTTCTTAGGAAAGTCTTTTCTGGCCCTCCAGATGAAGTCAGGCTCCTGACACAGAACTTTTCTTTCACATGATTACTCTTTTAGAGTCAGTGGACTCCAAAGAGGGGTGAACATATCCCAGGGAAAAGAGAATATTAGAACTGTAATTTCTATTAAGTCTTTATTGTTTTAATTTCAATTTTCCAGTTTATTTTAAAAATCTATACAACAGACTAGCAGAAAGACACATGAGTCACTTATAAAGAACTATTCATTTTGGGGGTGTCTACTCAGAAATGTTTATTGATAGAGGGATGATATTTAAAAATATATTTGAGTTCACTGCTCTGAGCAGCTGGAGAGCAGAGTTTTGACCTGTTTTGCTCATGACTATCTCCTCTATTCTTTTAGTCGTATCACACATCTAGCAGGATCCTACTACATGGATTAAATAATGAAATATCTCTTGCAGCTTGCAAAAACAAAAACATCTAGGTAGACTACAACATGAGATGTGTTAATACAGTAAATGGATCTATTTGCTAGTCAGGTAAACAAAATATAGGAAGGCAGGCTTACACATACAAATAAGCAAGTGTAATTTAAAATATATATTTATATATATATAGAGAGAGAACTACTGAGAAAAATATATAAAGAAAATGCAATGTAAAGAAAACAAATAAAAACAGCTAATATTTATTTCATTTTTATGATGTGCCAGAGACTCTTTATTTATTTATTTTGCTGTGCTGGGTCTTCAGTACTGTGCACAAGCTTTCTCCAGCTGTGGCAAGTGGGAGCTACTCTCTTATTGGGCTTAGTTGCCTCACATGTGGAATCTTACCAGACCCGAGGTCGAACCCGTGTTTTCTGCACTGGCAGGCGGATTCTTCACCATTGGACCATCAGGGAAGTCCATAAGCCCTTGGCTGCATCTACTTATTTAATCCTTACAACTATTCCGTGTCGTAGGTCCCATTATTATCCTCATTTTAAAGATGGTGAAACTAATGAATGGAGAGGTTAAGTAAATCGCTCACGTTTTAATTCAGGAAGTCTGGCTTCAGCATCTAGGATATTAACTACTATTAAATATTAACTCTGGCATAGCACTTCAAAGGACTTCCCTGGTGGCTCAGCAATAAACAATCTGCCAGCAATGCAGGAGCCAAAGGAGATGCCAGTTCAATCCCTGGGTCAGGAAGAGCCTCTGTTAAGAGGGCACAGCAACCCACTCCAGTATTCTTGCCTGGAGAATCCCATGGACAGAGGAGCCTGGCAAGCTATGGTCCATAGTGTCACAAAGGTCAAACATGACTGAAGCAACTTAGCATGCATGCATAGCACTGCTGTAAGATGCACATTTGATACTGTTAAATTCCAGACGAATAATGCCTACCTCTGCATTACAGGCAAACAGAAGTAGGCAGAGTCCATGTGAACTTGAGACTGAAGTGAGTCTGAACCCTTGCTCTACCACTTATTTACCCCTTAAAAGCCTCTCTTGTCCCATCTCGTTTAGCAGTAGAAGGTTGAAGATTCAATAACAGAGTCTAAATAGCGTGCTTGGCTCAGTATCTGACAAACATTCAATGAATAGTGGTCATTTTCCTGTTACTGTGCTGCATTCTAGGGGTAGAATCATCCACAGTTTATGAGGGAAGACAGGTGAAAAAAATGCTAGAATTCAATGTGATAAGCACAAGATGGTGTGAGCAGAATACAGCACGGAGTAGGGAGCGCTTCAGCTACTGCAATTGACAAGGGGAACTTTCTTAGAGGAAGAATTGAGCTTCAAAAGGTCTCAATTTCCAACAGTATTGTGAAGAGCAATATTGATAAAAGAGATGAATATACAGTAACATTAAAATTAGGTCAACACTTAAAATTTAGAAATAGGTTAAACAATTTTTAAAAATTGCTTTCTTAAGGACTTCAAAGAGGTACTCTAAGGTTTACAGTTTTCCATGAAATACGAAAGGATAACTGTGTAAGAAAAGTTCTTTTCTAGAATTTATTAAATTTATTTGCTTCTATATAAGATTGTACTTGAAAATAGAGTGCTATTGTTAAAAATGTTCTGAAAAATGGTTTTATTACTTTTATGGCTATGGAAAGAAAGGAAAGTACCAATAAGTCCATTTTGGTTTAAGAAATAAGAATATATTATGGAAAACAGAACATCAATTTAAATATTATTACCAAAGCAACATAAGATTAAGTAGAATGAATCAGGCTTTTAGAATTTTTGGAGGTAAAAAAAGTTACTCCTGCCAGACATGGTGCTAATATCTAAAGTCTGGGTACCTTACAAAACAATGTTCTTAAAAATAATAGCTTCAAAGAGAGTTTATAATGAAGAGTGCAACCTGTTCCTTTCCAGCTATAAGAAAAAGACTACTTCTTTCATCAGCCTTTAGAAGAGTCTATAGTTTTAAAGATAAATATTGCAATTCTAATAATTAAGAAACAAGAATAAAGAAGGGCAGGTACAAGAAAAATCTCAATACTATTCAGAAAGTACAAGGGCAGAATAAGATTGTTAGTAAATGGAATATGGGGCAATCCCACTTTTAATTTTAATTTTTAGTAAGTGCCAATTGTGTTTTTCTCATTACTTAACACTAAAGGTTGGAGTCTGCCTTTTATAATTACATATTATAACATCACAGAATCACTGTAATCTTAATTTTTGGTGACACGTGTGTAAATAAATCTTTCTCTGTTAATTACTTAGTATAATTAGTATGTAACAGTTTAGTCACTAAACCATGTCCAACTCTTTGTGACCCCATGGACTGTAGCCTACCAGGCTCCTCTGTCCATGGGATTCTCTAGGCAAGAATACAGGAGTGGATTGCCATGCCCTTCTCCAGGGGACTTTTCTCACCCAGGGTTTAAACCTGGGTCTGCTGCATTGCACGTGGATTCTTTAGCAACAGAGCCATGAGGAAGGCCACATATATAATTATATATAATTAGTCTAGTTAATATATTTGTTTCTGTAAGAAAATGCCTAAGATCTAGGGTCTGGAGGCCTTCTCGTTCTGTCTCCTCTGACCTATTAAGTAAGTATCTTTGACTTCTCTTTACTGACTCTTGACTCATCACAGGAAAACATTCAAGTTTTTCTGTCTGAAAAAAGCAAGCAAGTACACCAAAATCCCCCACCCCACACAAAACCTCTCTCTGATCCTATATCCTAAAACTACCTACCGAGGGTGGTTGTCACATGATCAAATGATGAGTTGAGTCCGAGAAGCATTTAATGTACGTGAATTCAAGTATGTACACACGGCATGTCATGAAAAATACTGTGAAACTTTTTATGTATGTATTTTATACTGCATACAGGCAAACAATATGCACTTAAAACATTTTACACATTTAATTACGATACTGGTTTATAATACTGAATCTATGTACTTTCCTACAGTACTTTGTAGGAAATGCAAGGCATTTTCATAGGTAGACTTTACTGTACGTGACTCCTATGCTTCCACTGTATAGAATGGCTTTTCTATATAAATTTTCTTATTAGACCACATGCCCTTGGTTACTTGTCCAGAAAGCCTGGGAACCATGTAAATAATGGGTGGCACTTGCTGTGATAAGACTGCTAGACTAGTGTGCAATACTGCTTACCATCCTCCTGAGAAAGAGTGATGCTAGAATCCTTTCTAGAATCCTTCTGATAATCCAGAGAAGCACATTGTAGGGTGGTTGTCACATGATCAAATGATGAGTTGAGTCCGAGAAGCATTTAATGTACGTGAATTCAAGTATGTACACACGGCATGTCATGAAAAATACTGTGAAACTTTTTATGTATGTATTTTATACTGCATACAGGCAAACAATATGCACTTAAAACATTTTACACATTTAATTACGATACTGGTTTATAATACTGAATCTATGTACTTTCCTACAGTACTTTGTAGGAAATGCAAGGCATTTTCATAGGTAGACTTTACTGTACGTGACTCCTATGCTTCCACTGTATAGAATGGCTTTTCTATATAAATTTTCTTATTAGACCACATGCCCTTGGTTACTTGTCCAGAAAGCCTGGGAACCATGTAAATAATGGGTGGCACTTGCTGTGATAAGACTGCTAGACTAGTGTGCAATACTGCTTACCATCCTCCTGAGAAAGAGTGATGCTAGAATCCTTTCTAGAATCCTTCTGATAATCCAGAGAAGCACATTGCTGCCTGTTTAATATACCTGTCTCTGTTACTCTACTATGAATGAGCTCCCTGATGGCAGGGTCCACAGATTATTTGTCAGGTTATCTTCAATGCCTCAGACAGAGCCTCAGATCACAGAGGGTAGTGTTTAACACAAAGCAGACTGTCTGATTAACAGGACAATAACAGCAGAGTAAGAGAAAATTAGGGCCATGATCCAAATTTTGGCCTCCCTGGCAATAGCACTCTTTCTCATACAGACTTCAAGAATGCTCTAATTTTAATCAAGAATACTCTCTAAAATTGCATTGTACTAGGAAAAAACAAACAAACAAACAAACACTTGGACAAGGAGTCAACAGATCTAAATTCCAACAGCAGTAAACAAATCAGCTCTCAGAACTTCAACTTTCTCCCTGAGAAAACAGAGATTAAACAGAGGTAACATCTACTTAATAGCTCAACAGAAAGATGTAAATGAGATAATGCACATTAACAGTAAATTGTAAAGTGTTACAGAAATATTAGGTAAGGTAGTACTTATATTACTTTATAAAATTATGATTTTGGTAATAACTGTGTTGGTATTTTATTTTTTAAATAAGTACCTTGACTTGTTATTAATAAAAGTTTTGGTTTTCTTATTGCTTGACCACTTACCATGGAATGCAGTAAGGTTAAATGCAGGGATTTAAAACTGTGGTCTTCACTGGCTATGCGGAATCCGCAAAGACTTTTAAAGGGGTACACCGTTGGGGCTGATTAAAAAAAAATGTTTCCAAATCCTCTACTTCCTTATACCCACTTTCCTTAAACTCATCTGTCTGGGAAAATGCCTGTTTTCTACATCTCCTTTCACAGATGGCCTTTCTGCTCTAACTTGGCAAAGAAAAGGCATACCTCTCACTCATATTACTATGTTGCATTGCTATGAGGTGTAAGATCCTCTGGAGAATCGTTGACAAATAGTTTCCTTACTAAAGGCATTATAAAGGCCACACCCATCTGTCTCAATAGGAGATGCATTCCAATAAAGTTTAACTATTCATATTTAACAATTAAAAGTAAAAACTTTAAATTTATGTTGTCTACATGTATAAATATTCATGTAACAATAACTTGATCCTAAATAATTTATTTTTTAACATTTAGAGCTTTGACAAGTATAGGAAATTTTGTCATCAGGTAGACATGACATACAAGTAACAGGAGAGCAAGGACTAGTCATCAAAAGGAAAGGATGTTTGTTGCACTATGTTCCTATTTTGGATTTAAAAGGTCCGTCTAGTCAAGGCTATGGTTTTTCCTGTGGTCATGTATGGATGTGAGAGTTAGACTCTGAAAAAAGCTGAGAGCCAAAGAATTGATGCTTTTGAACTGTGGTGTTGGAGAAGACTCTTGAGAGTGCCTTGGACTGCAAGGAGATCCAACCAGTCCATTCTGAAGGAGATCAGCCCTGGGATTTCTTTGGAAGGAATGATGCTAAAGCTGAAACTCTAATACTTTGGCCACCTCATGTGAAGAGTTGACTCACTGGAAAAGACTCTGATGCTGGGAGGGATTGGGGACAGGAGAAGAAGGGGACAACAGAGGATGAGATGGCTGGATGGCATCACTGACTCGATGGATATGAGTTTGAGTGAACTCCGGGAGTTGGTGATGGACAGGGACGTGCTGTGATTCATGGGGTTGCAAAGAGTCGGACTCAACTGAGCGACTGAACTGAACTGAACTGAGACTTACTGTATATAACAGAAAATATTCCATAGTATTCTATAATTGACAATATATGTGATATTAAACAAAATAATCAAAACAATCTTATTTTGCCATTGTCATTTCCTTTGGAACTGAAAGACAAATGATTAAATAATCATATTAATCACAAATGAGATCCTCAGATAAGTTATAATAATTATTTTTAAGATTTTTCTGTGCTTCTTAGAGTATGCCCCATAAAACACTTAGTGTTACAAATTTTAATTACGTGCATGTATAGTTTTGAGAGAAAAAATATCATATGAGCAAATAAACACGTTTCAACAAAGTTCAATAGATTAATTTTAATAATAATAGCAATCACTCACTGTGTTCCAGGCACTATTTTATGCATTTTATATATACTAACTTACATTTCACAACATCTCTTTGAGGTAGGTACCATTTTTCACTCCAGTTTACAGGCTGGAAAACTGAAGCAGAAAGACATTAGGTCATGTGCCCAAGATCACAGTGCTATCATCCAGTGAGGACGGGGCAGCGCTGTTAGCCATCACACCCTGCTGTCTCTCCACAGACTACTGAGAGTCTTTAAAACAAAAGTGTGCATTCGAATTTTAAACAGGATGGCAGTACACGAAGCATTTACTTGATCAAGAAATTCTTTTCTCTCAAAGGATTTTTACAGAATCACTGCTCTTCAGACAACAATATGAAGAATACTCTTATAGCGTAATCAGGATCTGATTTATCTTTCTTCAAAGGCATTTCTAAAATACTCTGGAGCCAGATTACAAGGTTCCATGACTTGTGAATGAAACCAGCCAAACAAAAGTCATTTGAATTGGGAAATGATCAGAGACACGTAAGTAAAAACATTCCGTATATTATGTGCAGCATAAGAGCTAATGAGAAGCTGATGATAGAGGAGAGAAAGTGGATATAAAATGTTAGAGAGGAGTGATGGTAGGTGTCACAGAGAGGATAATTTTGAGTGAAGAACTGACGGAGAGTCAGCTAGCCATGTGGCTATCTGGTGATGATATTCCAAGCAGAGAATGCATTATAGGGAAAGGCCTTAAAGTAGAGAGTTCCTGTTATTTTTAAGTAATAGCAAGGAAGGCAGTACAGACACAAATAAATGGGAAATTAGTGGAAATGAGATCAGAGTGATAATGATAGCGCCATCATATAAGGCTTTGTAGGTCATAGTGAAAATAATCAGCTTTACTTTCACATAAATAAGAATCCATGGGAAGATTGTGAGGAAGATCTCACTTAAAAGTATTAACATGATCACTCTGGCTATTGTGTAGAGAATAGACTCAACAGGGCAAAAACAGAAGCAGGAAGAGCAATTAGGAGGTTACTGTAATCATCTAAATGAGAGATAATGGTGGCTTAGAGCAGAGTGGTGGCCCTGAGGGTGGTAAGAAGTGGGAGCATGTTAGATATGTTTAATTAGAGACCACAAAATTGCTGGACTAGATCGAGGCAGTGTGAGAGAGAGGGGGCAAAACTGTCTCCAGAATTCCTGACCAGAACAACTAGAAGAACTGGACTATGGTGAGCTACAGTCCACAGGCTCGCAGAGTCAGACACAACTTGAAGGAACAAGAACGATTAGACTACAGATTTGAGATTCATCGGCATCAGACGGTATTGAAAGCCATGCGATGTTATGAGATGACCTGGTTAGTGGGGACAGAAAAAAGCACTTTAACAATGAGAGCTTTCAGAGGAAGAGGAGTCAGCAAAATACACTGGGGGGAAAGAAAGAATGAAATGAAAAAAGTGACTATCTTAAGAGGGGCTTTTTCTAGCATATAAGAGAAAAGGTGTTTCTGTAAAAAGTAGTAAACTGTGTGAAATACTGATGGCAGGCTAGGTCAGATGAGGACAGAACTGACCACAGGATTTAGCCATATGGGGTCACTGCTGTTGTTCCGTCGCTAAGTCATGTCCGACTCTTTGCTGTCCCATGAATTGCTGCATGCCAGGCTTCCCTGTCCTTCTCTGTCTCCCGGAGCCTGCCCAAATTCATATTCCACAGAGTCAATGATGCTATCCAGCCATCTCCTTTTCTGTCAACCCATTCTCCTCCTGCCTTCAATTTTTCCCCGCATGAGATTCTTTTCCAATGAGTCAGCTCATTGCATCAGGTGGCCAAAGTATTGGAGTTTCAGCCACAGCATCAGTTCTTCCAAAGAGTATTCTGATACAAAGGGTTGACTGCCTTTACGATTGACCGGTTTGATCTTGCAGTCCAAAGGATTCTCGAAAGTCTTCTCCAGCATCACAGTTTGAAAGTGTCAGTTCTTTGGCACTCAGCCTTCTTTAAGGTCTGATTCTAACATCTGTACATGACTACTGTGGGGTCAAAAGTGATTCTAAAAAGGGGAGTTTGATGGAGTGATGGAAGTCAAGTCTGATTGGTATTCAAGCAAAAATGGGAAAGAAATTGGCAGCCCTTTCAAGGATTTTCCCAGTAAAGGAAAGAAGAGATATGAGATAGTAGTTGGAGGGGAAAATGGGTCCAAAGAGGATTTTCAGAATCAGTGTTCTTAACCATGATGATATATGACTTCATTAAATAAAGCTAAAAACTGGCCACCAGGGCTCACTAGGTAGCAGAGGAGCAGACACAATTACTAATTGTACATTTAGATTGGATAAGAGCAACGAATCAAACAGATTAAGTACTATGGTAGAAGAGAGTGAGAAGGAGAAGAGTAAGATTCTTCTAGAGATGCTTTCTAAACTGAGTTTTAAGGAAACCCTAGGATTTCACCTGCCAGAGGTCAGTGGAGGAAAGGATGACAGGAATGGGGAGGTGAAGATTTCAAGTAGGCACAGGAGCTCTAAGAACACACAGGAGGTGCAAAATTTATTGCATGGGAAATGAATAATCTAGTGTACAAACGATGTGCACGAGCAGCTGCTTGGGGTGCAGAGAAGGAAGAAAGGGGTGACTTAAGCTGGAAAGGACATCAGTGACACCTGAAAAATGGCCCTGAGTGCCATAATAAGGATATTTTAGTTTTTGAGTATGAAGAAGAGGAATTATCAAACATACTGAAGTAAGAAAAGTAACATGAATGTTTCTGAAAGATGAATGATGGGATCTGAAGAACAGACTGAAAGGGGGCCCTCTGTCAGAATAGGGCATGTTTAGCATGCTAAAAAGGAATTAGCATTCTTTCTTTTAATAAAAGTGAATGCAGTAGATCTAATTAAAATTCTACTCCAGTGAATCCAACACCATCCACATGCTGTCCACAAAATGAAGAACATGGCTTACTTGTGGCATTTTCCAAAGAAGCAACATCAGTGTAGGAAATTTTAGGAAAAGGTCAAGTAGAGATATACTCTAAAAATAAGCAGAAAGTATCAAAATTCAGTTTCTCTATCATCACAAAATATTTATGAAATTATTTATTTTGTGTCTTTTATATGCTAATATATACTGAAAGACAAGGAAACTTTAAGTATTTTTTAAGACTTATAAAATTTTGCTGAAAATGGAAATCCCTTAAGGAAGTACCAAAAATCTTCAAACTACTATTCAATTTAAAAGATACTGACTTACTAATTTGACCACACGTTAGGGACTAAATAATTACCTTTAATTTTGTGAGCCAGTGTCGATGACCTGGCTTTTCAAATACTTATCTGATTACTGCAAAATCATAATGAAAATTAAACTAATTAATAATTGCAGGCATCAGAAATGATGTATTTCTTATACAGAGGTTTACAGTACTCACTATGAAAGAGAATTGTAAAGTATATATATCTATTTCTCTGTCTTCTTTTGAAGTGTTCTGAAGGATTTTTAATTCCATGAAATGCTTTCTTTGGCATTTCCCTTAGAAAGTTTCCAGATAAGGACTAATTATAACATCTTAAAAATTATACAAATTATTAAGTTTTAACATAAATGTTAAATGCTAAGTCACAAGTACAATCAACAGAGTAAAGATACTCTGTTAATTTAAGTTCATGGAAAAAGTTTACTTCTAATATAAACAATTATACTTAAAGAATTTTCAGAACAATATTTCAAGTATTCTAAAGTGGGATATCACTTGAAGACAATATATTTTAGTTAGCAAGGAAAATTAAATTAAATGCAAAAGAAATTATTGTGATCTTATTTCTATCTTTAGTGCTCTTGCTGGCTAGAGATTCCAATCAAGGTAACCTTGTTACATTGCTAATACAAGGAGACCTATAACTCAACTCATATTAAAAATATCCCAAAGAATTTACAAGGAAACCTGTAACTCAACTCATATTAAACATATTCCAAAGAGAAGCATGGGATAGCAAAAACATTTGTGGACTACAAATTTGGTCCTAATCCTGGTTCTTTTAAGCTGTATGACTTAAGACAAGCTTTTAACCACTTTATCTTAATTTTCCTTATTACTATAATAAAGTGATTACAATAGATACTAGGGATATAATATGTAGCTCAACTAACCCTGAGGTGTGGCCTGAAATGAGATTATAATTTTATTACTACTGCATAAAAACAAGGATTTAAAAAAATACAGTGTGTATGTCAATAAAACGAACTCCTATAAGCAATACCAAATCTGAGAAACAGAACATTACCAGTCTTTAGAAATTCCTATGTGCCCCTCGCCTTCCCCACCTCATCACTCTGTGTACTCAACTGCCCTCCCTCCCACAGGATGCTACTAAAAAATACAGTGTGTATGTCAATAAAACGAACTCCTATAAGCAATACCAAATCTGAGAAACAGAACATTACCAGTCTTTAGAAATTCCTATGTGCCCCTCGCCTTCCCTACCTCATCACTCTGTGTACTCAACTGCCCTCCCTCCCACAGGATGCTACACCACTGAATAAGGCTTGTGTTTATCATTGCTATGCTTTTCTTGATTGCTTACCACATATTTTATACTCCTGCATAATTATACAGCTGTGCTTGTTTCCAAATTATAAGAATGGATCCATCCTACAGGAATTTTTCTATAACGTTTACCATATTCATTCACTTTGATGCACGTAGTTGTAATTCATACATTTTCACTAAGACACAGTATTCTACTACAGTTTATCCATTCTCTTAATTAAATTTTTGTTCATTTTATTCATTCTGTTTAGATTACTGCTCTTATAAACACTGCTGCTATTTATCATTCTTCTGTTGATGCTGATATTGTTGCTTTATTCTATTTAATTTCTTAAATTCGGTCACACTGGACAGCTGGTGAGACCTTAAATTCCTGATTGAAGCAAGGATTGAACCCGGGCCCTGGCAATGAAAGCACTAAGTCCTAACTGCTGGACTGCCAGGGAATTTGCCTTTTGTGTATCTAGGAAATGGCCTCTGGGGAAAAATGAAAATCTAAAGCTGAGCTCATTTCTCTTGGTTTCCATCTTCTCCTAAATATCTGATAATTTTAAATTTCCTTTCTAGTATCTGATGTTCACCAGCCAATTAAAAACAGATTTAAATACACACAAACACACGAACGCACATACTTGTATACACTTACCACACACATGCATATGTACACATCTCAGCAGTTTCAGCTTTTCTCAGGCGGAGAGCTAGCTCTAATTACTTAGTCTGCTGTTCTTGGACGTGGGTTTCTCTTATTTTCTTTGGTTTTTGCATATGCCATCCTGACTAGATTATGAAAGACTCCTATGTGGATACTAGATCCATAGTACGCATTCAGAACTTGATAGACTGCCTGCCACACAATAAACAATCCCTGTGTCAAAAAATGTAACAAGTACAAGTCTTGGCAACTGATTAGAATGTGTGGCGTGATATTGGGAAACGAAAATAAGCAAACATCATTTTAAGATTCCTAAAGATTGATAATGGCCATGCAATTCCCCAGAAAGGACAAAAGAAGTCAAAGGACAGAAGAAACAGCAATAGAACTGGGGTGAAGCTGACTCTGTTTTTCGGCTATGGCTGAGTCTGGTGTATTTTTAAGGTACTTAAGTGAAGCTATTCGAGTTAAACTGAGAAATGTAGACTGGAGCTTCAGAAAAGAGGTATGAGCTGGATACATGATGTAAGTTATCTCTTGTTACGGTAATTACTAAGAGAAAGAAGAAATATAAAGAGACAGCAGCTGAGTATAAAACACTAGAGAATTTCTAGAAACACCAAGGGGCTAAGTAAGAAGAACACTTAAAGAAGACAGATGAGTGTTGAGAGTAGGAAGAGGAAACTAGAGGAATGTCGCTTAATGGAAGATAATGAGGAAGGCAGTCTGGGAAAAGCAATTATTGCATGATCAAATGTGGCTGAAAGGTTAATAAAGGTCTGGAATGAAAAAAAGTATTATAATAAATAACATCTATTGAGTAATCAAGGCAGGCAAGAATGTGAAGGGTTGGAGAGATTTGAATTTTTAAATGAGAAGAAAGGTTTAGGAAAGAGTTTAGATGATTTTAAGCAGGCATTAAGAGAACAACAGAACAACAAACACACTAATGAATAGATCTGAGGGCTTAAAGGAAGGCAGGCAGTCAATATGTGAGTGAACATGAATTGGCACAATTTTGTGACTTTTGCCAACAAGGTTAACATCTTGGCGTGAGAAAGAAATCAGTCTTCTAGAAAGAGAAAGGAATTAGTTTACAGGAAACCATGAGAAATTCATTTCTAGACATTTTAAAGATTAATATTTGGAAAAAAAGAATGGATAGTGGGATACAGATTTGGGAGTTAACTACATAGAAATGACAATTTAAATCAATGGCATATGTTGTAGATATTTACATGTCATAATTTTTTTAGTTTTTAAAAAAAGACTATTTTTCTTAGAGAAATTATACCTAATCTGAAAATATTAATAGCTTCCATTCCTATTAATGAGTTTGGATTTGTTTTTGTTTTTGAGAACTTGAAAACTATCCTATTTTAATTTTAAGAATAATTCCATTATAACCAAATGGCAATAAGAATCCTAAAATTATAACTATTAGGAATAAACTCACGAAACCCAAAGGGATTGCAGATATATGCTTGAGTATAGCAGTTGTTAAATCACTATCATGAAAAACTCTCCTAACCCTTGCCTTTGTATATAGGCAGTTATTATCTGGGGAAAACAGAAACAAAACAAAACATATGCAGGGCTACTATTTTACCAGTAGAGACATGAATGGCCACAATGGCTATTTAAAATTGATATCTGTTCTAACTGCTTAAGTTTCATGCTCCAGTGGCTGTGAAACTTTTACGATATAACCTCTGCTCATATTTGGGCTTCCCAGTGGTGTAATGGTAAAGAATCTGCCTGCCAATGCAGTAGACACAAGAGATGCAGATTCAACCCCGGGGTTGGGAAGATCCCCTAGAACAGGAAATGGCAACCCAATCCAGTATTCTTGGCTGGGAGAATTCCATGGAGGAGCTTGGCGGCCTATATAGTCCATGGGGTCACAAAGAGTCGGACACGACTGGGCACTTACACACAAATACACACACACCTGCTCATATTATAGTCACTGAATTACTAATATATAACATTTCAATACTTCTCACACTCTAAAGTGCATTTTACATATATAACCATATATAACTTTATCATCATAACAACCTTTCAGTACAAAAGGGAACCATTAGAACTCTTATTTCATTCTCAAATTAAAAGCTTCTTCTACTAATAACAGTGACCCTGAATAAATTCACCTGAAAATGAACAGTCATTTCACTTACAACACAGGATAGTTATTATTAAAACAAAATCATCATACCATTTGGTGATGCCATAACACTCTTTAATAATATCCTGGAGTATGGCACGATAGAAGAGAGACTCAGTAGGCAGCTAAAAAAAAGCAGATACATATGAGCACAAGAAACAAGTTAAAAAACAGAAATTAAGTCAATGCTTGAGAGTCGGAACCATAAGTGAATGTTAGAAACCTGAGTTTGCTGTTAACATAGAGGATAACATTATAACTCTTCTATTCTAAATAAAATGTACCTGGGGGCTAATTCTCACTGAGAAAATAGAAGAAACTATAAAGAAGTAGCAGTGAGTGAAGTAGAAAAGAAATAATCAAAGAAAAATGAGCTAACATCCAAAATGGAGTGCTTAACATTTAAAAACGTAGAAATAAACTTTCACAACTGCGTCAGCACTGTATAAGAGAGAAGTAGGATGTGTGCAAAAGAGCAGAGAATGTGGGTCTTTCCTCCTAGATGTGGATTAGAGATTTAACCTAGGATGCTGAGCCAGAGAGAAAAGGTACTACACTACATAAGGACATTCCAAAATATGTTCATTTCCTAGGGAGAAAGAAGTGGAAAGTGTCCATGAAGGTTCAAAGGTAGGGAAGAAGGCCTTAGTGATGCATAATAGTTTCAAAGAAGTAGAAGGTAATAAAGTACTATACATAAAAGAAAAATGCTTCACTGTGGCAATGTAAGAGGTACTCTTACATTAAGAAACTATAAATAGTAGCCAAAGACCTTTTAATACTGATAGTATAGAAAATTCTACACAAATATCAGGAATAACCCTGTTTCCATGTCAAGTTACTGTTGAAAGAAAAGAAAAACAAGCAAGTATGGAAGGAGGTCAACAATAATTGAATACCTCTGAGTAGTCAAATAAGGTAAAAACTGTTTT
>SJYX01024080.1:27495-110743 GCA_006410675.1 Oreotragus oreotragus | reverse complement strand
TGGACACGACTGAGCGACTGAACTGAACTGAACTGAGAACACGTTGGATTCAAGTGGAGTTTAGCAGAAAATAAACATTTTGCTTATCTGCTCAGGCAGGAAACCTATTCTACCGCCCCGTTTCCCCATTTAACATCAAGTTCATACATTGTCTGTCCCAGATGCTGAGACTAAAAAAAAATCTCAAGTTGGCAGTTGAGGGTCAACCATTATTTCTTGAGTCTTTACTTGATGGCATTGCCTTCTTAAGTTACCAGAGAACATCTGACTTGTAGGATCTTGAGAGAGTACTCTGAACACAAGTTATATGCTCACTGGATGGTGGGACCTAGAAGGGTGTTTCTAGTAGGAAATGGTATTAGTAATACCACAGTTTCCAACCCAACTCCTAAATGACTCACTGAAAAGCAGACCTATATATATACTTGAGTGCCCACACTAAAATTTATAACCTTCAAAAGCACACTCCTTATATAAAATTTCTTTCCAAATACAACTCCTTGACTTATGACAAATCTCTGATTTATAAACTTTCATTTCCTGAAGAGTTTTCCAAAAATTTCATTAAGAATTTCCCATCTCTGGATATATTTTCCATTTGATAGTTTTTGATCTTGAGTAATTCTTTTCTGCAGTACCTACAATCTCTATTATCTGTCCCCCATTTCTCCCAAATCCTTTCAGTTCTCTCACAGAAATGCTGAAATCCCTTTTCATATATTAATACCTACTCATATTGTTCTATTAAAATTCAAGACATTCTGGGAAATAGTTAATGAAGTGAAATATTAGAATTATAATTGCTTACAAAATTTTTTTATTTGATTAGTTATAATAGATAGGAATTTCAATTTTATGTAAATTTTATATACAATTCCTTAAAATATTGAAGCTGAGGAAGCCTGGCTCTGATGTCCCACTACCAAGCCACGATGTTATTTTGCTTCTTCCACATTTTGGCAAAGATGAGATATCATCAATTGTTTTATTATACACTTTCATGTAGGAAAGCTGAGAAGAAACTCTTAAAGCACTCCTTTCCCATGCCTTTTAGAAAAATTATATAAAATTATATTCATATAATTTATAAATACATGTACATTTATTATTAAAAACTGACTATATAAAGGCCACCAAAAACCCGAGAAACATACTTTAAGCAAGAGAACATACAAACATGGAATGCACAGAGGAATACAAACAGGATAGAATAAATCATCATTCCGCAGTAACCCTGAGTAAAGAACTTTACAGCTGTTTCCTAAGAGAAAGCAAAGAGAGTTATGAAGTGCCTTCGAATGTGCACTCCGAGAATAACCAGGACTATCCATCCTGGTAAATACAGACGGGGGTAAGTGGGAAGGAAGTCAACATCTTCCGAGCAGCCTATGCCTGACTATTCCAGGAAAAAGCTGGATGTGCCTCAGAGTTTACTTTCTTCCCTTTGCAAATGATAAATCAACTTAACACTTTAATGAATTTTAAAGTGAGAGGGAGCAGACAGAGGACACCCTTAAAGGATGTATATGTATATTAAGACATACATGTTATAGGTCTAGTAGACAGGGCACTAAGCTGGAAAAACTCTATAGTTAATTGAGCTAGAATGTACTGTTAAACTTGTGCTCTGTATCATGTTTTCATGTAAGTTTGGGGAACACTTAACTCACAAGATGGGCTGTAAACATGAGCAAGCACTTGGGCAACTGAAGAGCAGAGCACAAATGCTCTGGGGCATTATCATGATTAATGCTCTTTCCTCTTCCAGACCCCTAAGGAACCACTGTTTTGATCTGTACTACAGTCAAGGGCTTGGGCTCCAGAGTCAGAGATTCAAATCTCACTGTTCACTACTTAACAGTTTTCTTGTATTGTGTATTGTGAAATAATAGTCCCCACCTCAGAGGCCATGTATGTGGCACTTTAACTGATAAAGCAAACTTTGAACTGAACTTTGGTAAGCACTGTATGAAACTAAGTTTTCATTTTCATGATCATAATTAATCACCTAAAACAGTAACAAGAGTTGATTTGTATTGAACACTAACTATGTGACATTGTTTTAAGCATTTTACATTTTACACTCTTAATTCTCACAGAAACTCTAAGAGAAAGGTATTATTTTTACTCTTAGTTTTATGATTGTTACTATGTGTATTTTACAGATAAAGAAATTAAGCTGTGGAGAAATCATGATGTGTCCCCAGCTCACTAAGCCAGTAACTGATGTATTTAAGATAGGACGCAAATCAGCCGTCAGAGACTAAAGCCTACATGCTCAAAGTATGCTCGAATGCCTTCAAAAAATCAGTTTTTGTCAGTTTTTAGGTAGCTACAATCAATATTTTTTAAACTGTGCTCAGTCGTGTCCAACTCTTTGCAGCCCCATGGACTGTAGCCTGCCAGGTTTCTCTGTCCATAGAATTTTCCAGTCAAGAATACTGGATTGGGTTGTCATTTCCTTCTCCCGGGGATCTTCCCAACTCAGGGATCAAACCTGTGTCTCTTGTGCCTCCTGCATTGGCAGGCGGATTCGTTACCACTAGTGCCACCTGGGAAGCTCCTACTTAAAAAAAGAAAAAATCCACACAAAGTTCTTAGCATTGTGTCTGACCCAAAGTAAGCACTCAGTAAATGATATTTGTTACTACTGTTATACTATTATATTTAAAAATTAAAATTGACATATTAATACTCTGAAAAGAAGCTATAAAGAAATCTCTAAAATTTAGGTCCAGTAAGAAAATTTTCTGATAAATTTAAAAGGAACTCTTTAAAAAAAGTTACAAATATTAAGACATTTCATAAATCATAAGGTAGAGGATAAAGCAATTACATTGAATACATTTAACATCTGTTTACATATAAAAACTTATTTGGTTGTTGCAACTAATGACTAATGAAGTCAATAAAAAAAAAAGTTAAAAAACAACCAAATAAAATGTGTGCTTTGAACTATAGTTAAAAAATAAATTCAATGGAATACCTGGTTTATCTTTGCTTGAACTAAGCCCATAAAAGCTTGAAAGTCAGCAACAACATTCTTCAGAAATATTTATAGACTATTTAATATAATATGAAGAAATGAGACCCTAGTATAAGAGTATAATGTAGAAGTTTTCCTAAAAGCTCAATTTTCTTTTCCTGAGAGTTCAATTCTCTTTTATAATAAAGTAAACTTACAGAAAATGTGTAAGTTTGAATATGAAGAGGAGACAAGAAAAGGGAGTATTTATTAAAATCCATCAGGTTTTAGGTTTATCAGCAGGTCAAGTAGGAAGAGCACTTTGAGAAAACCTATCACTTTCATCAGCTGGATTAGAGTAAACACTCTCACTTACCCCTTGGCCGACTGCAACCCGCTCCAGAGCCTTTAAGGAGAAAAAAATAAGACAAAGATAGTTGATATGTTTAGTCTTATCTTATAAAACTTATAAACACATTATATGCGGGCTTGTAAAAGTGACATTTAAAAAGATTAATTAACTGATAACATAATAGTTTATACACTTACACGTGTTAATATCATGAAGGAATGTTAACTGGTACACTTGCGTAATGTAGGGCTGCCATATGCATGTGTGTCATGTACACAAACACATACACACTGCAACTGCGTACACTCTTTGAACTTAGAAGGAATTAGAAAACAGGAAAGATATAAAGACACATTCTTGGCTCTCTTTTATTGTAGCTAAAACAAATAAATCCAAAGCTATTATAATATATACATAATAGACATAATTTATATGCTATGTTTTATTTTCTTCCAATTTTTAAAAAACATATAATTTTATCTTCTATTAAATAAAAGTATATTGAACAAATTATGGTTGAAAGCTTACAAAAGTACATGTTTTTGGTCTGCATGGTCTGCAAATTCAAATCAAATTCACATACGATAAACTCGCTTTAAGAGAAAGTAATACATGTTTTTACAATTTTATGTGTAGTTGGTTTTACATTTATATTTATTTAAAATATAAAATATTTTTACAAAATATTTCCTAATATTTCTAATAAATAATCATAATACAATATACATGAAAGATTTGTTATAATTTAAATATGAAATAGAGCCTTCTGAAACTTTCACTTTTTTTTAGAAACATACATTTCCACACTTAGGTTGTTTTATAACTGAATCATCTGAAAATATTTTAACTAAAATTTTATTTTTAAAGCTTTAATTAGAAAATATTTCAAACATAAAGTAGTAAAATGTAACAGATTTGCATATACTTCCTAATTCAAAGTACTCATATTTGCTTCAGATGCCTATGTCTTCTTAAATATTACTTTTTATATTTAGCTGAATCATGTCCTTTTAAAGCTGAAAGAAAATTTACAGAAGATGTGTATAAGAGACAGTGTTATTATTTCAAACATAAAGTAGTAAAATGTAACAGATTTGCATATACTTCCTAATTCAAAGTACTCATATTTGCTTCAGATGCCTATGTCTTCTTAAATATTACTTTTTATATTTAGCTGAATCATGTCCTTTTAAAGCTGAAAGAAAATCTACAGATTATCCGAAGTGCAATTTTTGCAGATGCACAAGGTCACTGACAATGAAAGGAACTTGCCACAAGTTGCAAAGTTAGTTAGCAGGTGAGTAGGAACTAAAAACTTGTTTTCCAAAACCCAATTTACTTTTCATGATCTCATGTCATGAAGATTTAGTGGGAAAATGAGCTCATGTTATGAAACTTTGCTTCACAGAAATTATTGGAAGAAAAAAATGGAACTTTTCCATTGACTTCAAGGATACCTTCACTGAACATCAAGAGCAAGAGTGTTATGAATACAGAAGATGATTATTAAATAATAAACATTTTTTTATACTGGGTATTCATTGGAAGGACTGATGCTAAAGCTGAAACTCCAATACTTTGGCCACCTCACGTGAAGAGTTGACTCACTGGAAAAGACTCTGATGCTGGGAGGGGTTGGGGGCAGGAGGAGAAGGGGATGACAGAGGATGAGATGGCTGGATGGCATCACCGACTCAATGGACATGAGTTTGGGTGAACTCTGGGAGTTGGTGATGGACAGGGAGGCCTGGCGTGCTGCGATTCATGGGGTCGCAAAGAGTCGGACACAACTGAGCGACTGAACTGACTGAAATGAATAGACAATTCTCTGGTAGCTAAGATGGTAAAGAATCTGCCTGCATTGCAGGAGACCTGGGTTTGATCCCTGGGTTGGGAAGATTCCCTGGAGAAGGGAATGGCAACCCATTCCAGTATTCTTCTCCGGAGAAATTTATGGACAGTGGGAGCCTGGTGGGCTATGGTCCTTGGGATTGAAAAGAGTCAGTCAGACATGAAAAGAGTCAGTCAGACATGATGCATTGAAGGAGACCTGGGTTTGATCCCTGGGTTGGGAAGATTCCCTGGAGAAGGGAATGGCAACCCATTCCAGTATTCTTCTCCGGAGAAATTTATGGACAGTGGGAGCCTGGTGGGCTATGGTCCTTGGGATTGAAAAGAGTCAGTCAGACATGAAAAGAGTCAGTCAGACATGACAGAGTGACTAATATTATAGTCAATTAACAATATTGTGACAGACAAGTTTTTAATAATATATTATTTGGTGTCAATACAAATATCATATAACACAGGGATACTTTTGGTGTGTGTTATTGATGAGTTTATTTTAGAAAACCAAATGTTAACTTTTGATTACGTGATAAAAGATAAACAGGTAGGTAATAAACAGTTTCTTACAAATATTAATAATTTTCCTTGGCCAATAAATATAGATGATGAAGAGAATATAATAAGTATTCATTTCATACTAATACAAAATATTTTGAAGTTTTATCAGGCTAAAAGTATGCTGATAAGATTACACTAATATAATTCATTCCCCCCGCTCTGGTTAGTACCCTTAACAATTTATCTGAAAGTGTTACCAGAAAGATATCTCTCTGTCTCTCTCTCAATCCTTTAAACTCTAAATATTTGTAGAAAAGGTGAGTTATGAAGAAAAAGACAATGAAAAAAGAAACACCAAAAAAATGTTCTTTAGACTTTCTAAGATTAGTCACTAAAAGAAATCCCCATGAGTAAAGACAAGGATAGAACTAGAAGGAAAGGAGCATTCTATAAGAAGCTGACATTAGTCAGGCAAAGTGGTTGATAAATTCTTTATTTTGGAATTTATTTTTCAAAAACCCTTCTTTATGGTTTGTTGAATGTTTAGTTTATAGCAAACAATTTTGTTTTGTTAATATACTATATTCTTTTATCTTTCTAAGGGATATTAATTGCTATTATATATTATTTTAGATAGTATCTCTTTTTATTTTGGATTGCTTTCTCCAAGTTGCTTCTTTCCTATTTGTTTATCTGATCTCTATTTTTTCCTGTTAGACTTTCTTAGACAGCTAATGATTCTTGGCTGTCTGCTGATAATTAAAATGTGGGTATCATAAACTTGAATGGAAGCACTGTGCTTATGAGAGGACTATTAATTGCAGACCTCACCACAAATGTCCTATTTTATCGTGAAATTTCTAATGCCAGTTCAGTTCAGTTCAGTTGCTCAGTCATGTCCGACTCTTTGCGACCCCATGAATCGCAGCACGCCAGGCCTCCCTATCCATCACCATCTCCCGGAGTTCACTCAGACTCACGTCCATCGAGTCCGTGATGCCGTCCAGCCATCTCATCCTCGGTCGTCCCCTTCTCCTCCTGCCCCCAATCCCTCCCAGCATCAGAGTCTTTTCCAATGAGTCAACTCTTCGCATGAGGTGGCCAAAGTACTGGAGTTTCAGCTNGTCCATGATGCCATCCAGCCATCTCATCCTCGGTCGTCCCCTTCTCCTCCTGCCCCCAATCCCTCCCAGCATCAGAGTCTTTTCCAATGAGTCAACTCTTCGCATGAGGTGGCCAAAGTACTGGAGTTTCAGCTTTAGCATCATTCCTTCCAAAGAAATCCCAGGGTTGATCTCCTTCAGAATGGGCTGGTTGGATCTCCTTGCAGTCCAAGGGACTCTCAAGAGTCTTCTCCAACACCACAGAACTTTAAGCACTTATAATTCAAATATTTAAAATGTTAGACAAAATGAGTTTCAAGTTCATGTGAAAGGGGAAATACTATATTGTTGATACTTGGTATTAAGTTTAGTTTGTTGATTAATTAGGTCTTTAGCGTCATCAACTTTCATGCTTTCATAAAGTATCATTTTCATTGAGCCTAGGTTTAGCAGAAGTTAAAGAAAATCTTGTGATATCTGTTGCAAATTTGTAGGTGAGAAAAATAACTTGTTGTGGTGAAATTTTTGAGTTAATTAAACTATAAGAATAATTATGTTCTGAAAATTATCTAAAATAATCTCTCCAAATTTCGGTAAAAATTACTTGTCCTCTTGGTTTTCATTAGAAATTAAGATGTTTAAAAGTTGGGGATTCTAATTTAAATATGTAGTTAAAGTTACTAGACAAAAACCATTTCACTATATAGTAAGAAAGTGGGTTATATATTTTGAGAAAAAAGTTTTATGCGTGGTCAGGCTTATTTTAGCTTAAACTTAATTGGGTACATGGATTTTGTTATTAAAAGTAGACTGGTACAGGACTAGATTTGGTTCTTTTCTGCCAAAAGAACAAGTTTACTTCAAATGCTGCTTTTGATTATATATTGTGTGAACTTCCTTGCCTTTCAATGATATGATTTTGTTTTGAAATAGTCTAAGAGACCTATGATTCTACCACACCAAATGTTCTTAAAACTTTTTGATGTTTTTGATGAACTTCTTATCAAATTCTGGGTTTAGACTGGTACAGGACTAGATTTGGTTCTTTTCTGCCAAAAGAACAAGTTTACTTCAAATGCTGCTTTTGATTATATATTGTGTGAACTTCCTTGCCTTTCAATGATATGATTTTGTTTTGAAATAGTCTAAGAGACCTATGATTCTACCACACCAAATGTTCTTAAAACTTTTTGATGTTTTTGATGAACTTCTTATCAAATTCTGGGTTTCCCAGGTGGCACTTGTGGTAAAGAACCTGCTTGCCAATGCAAGAGAAGTAAGAGACCTGGGTTCGGTCACTGGGTCGGGAAGATCCCCTGGAGGAGGGCATGGCAACCCACTCCAGTATTCTTACCTGGAGGAGCATACTATGGACAGAGGAGCCTGGCGGGCTACAGTCCTTGAGGTCGCAGAGTCGCACAGGACTGAGCAACTAACACACACACACACACTATCCAATTCTAATTAAATTTCTTTTGACTTCAGCTTGCTCTGGGATGCTTCAGAGGGCCCCTAAGTCATGAGATATTCCTTCCCAGGCAAATACTGGAGTGGGTTGCCATTCCCTTCTCCAGGGGATCTTCTGGACCCAGGGATCAAACCCAGGTCTTCCACATTTCAGGCAAATTCTTTTCCACCTGAGCCACCAGGGAAGCTCAGCACATTGAGTGGCCTACCAGGAAATCTTCACCAGATTTGGGAATGAGCATTCCCAGCACCACGGGATGAAATGGTCATGAAATACCCCCAAAGCCAGGATCAAATTTATAAATACAAAAAGGCCTTGCCAGCTGGAAACTGACACTTGCTCTCTACATCTACAAGGATTAAATCATGAGCCACTGCAGTTGTTGACCTTGAACAACCCCTGAAAGGAGTTTCAGGGTGGAGATTAGGAATGAGGCATGCCGGGAGCCAGTGTGAGGAACTCTGCCCATGGCAAAGGTCATGAAGAAGGAGGCTTCGACATACGCAAAGGCAGGATCGAGCCTCAGGAAATCCCCTGTTCCCAAGCATCTACCCCCAAAACCAGAGTCTACCTACTTTACTTTTTCATGCTATCACCTATACCTCTGACTTTACGGGGGACTGAGCCCCATTACCTCTCTCGGAGAAGGAGTTAACGTACACCTCCAAGTCAATAAAAATTCCTGGGTGTGACAAGAGTGTTTCAACTTAAGAACTCCTCTGAAGGTTATCTGCTGGCTTAAGACTGAACATTAAAAAAAAACTAAGATCATGGAATCTGGCCCCATTACTACATGGCAAATAGAAAGGGAAAAGGTGGAAGTAATGACAGATTTCCTCTTCTTGGGCTCCAAAATCACTGCAGACGGAGACTGCAGTCATGAAATCAGAAGACAATTGTTTCTTGGCAGGAAAGCGATCACAGACCTCGACAGTGTGTTGAAAAGCAGAGACATCACTCTGCTGGCAAAGGTCCATATAGTCAAGGCTATGATCTTCCCACTGGTTAGGTACAGTTGTGAGAGCTGGACTGTAAAGAAGGCAGAATGCCAAATAATTGAAGCCTTTGAACTCTGATGCTGGAAAAGACTCTTAAGCATCCCTTGGACAGCAAAGAGATCAAACCAGTCAATCTTAAGGGAGATTAACCCTGAATACACCCTGAAAGGACTGATGCTGAAGCTCTAGTATTTTGTTCATCTGATGTGAACAGACAACTCATTGGAATAGTCCCTGATGCTGCGGAAGTTTGAGGGCAGAAGGAGAAGAGGGCATCAAAGGATGAGATGGCTGGACAGCATCACCAAAGCAATGAACATGAACCTGAGCAAACTCCAGGAGATGGTGAAGGATATGAAGGCTGGGCGTGCTGCAGTCCATGGTGTCACAAAGAGTTGGACATGACTGCGTGACTGAAAAACAACAAGTCAGATTCCCTACAAAAGACTATTTCAATTTCTTCTTGCTTAGAGGGTATAAGCTGCCAACACTTTGGGAATCAAGTCATTCCAAAAATGAGCCGCCATTCTAACAAGACCCTAAATGAGTATTATTTACAAATATAATGAAAGAACAAGACAAATTCCCAGAAAAATATTTTAAGAGGACTTATCAAAGGAAATCATTATTTTAGCAAAAATAGATTTCTAAGTTAACTCTCAGATACATGACCTAGAACATTGCAGCACTATTTCTTTACATTGCTGTGTTACTGGCAATATAAAATTATCAAAATAATGACCACATAATCGTTAATTTTCCTTGGGGTTGTAAATTAGAAACATTATTATAGAAACTATATTTTACATTTATGATGGCAAAGTCCATTAACACCATTTAACTGGCATTTGGTCCTTTTTAGACCAACATAACACCACAAACAGAGAAAACTGTGGGCCAAACTGTTCTAGATCTAAGGATAAGAGCCAACTCAGACATTTTAAATAAAGATTTCAGTTAACTAGATAGGTACTTCCTATCCCAGACAGTTTAATAATATTTTCCCCATTTTATGAAAACTTAGGAGACCAAATGATGTGCTACACACACACACACACACACACACACACACACACCACAGAGCTGTGGATAAAGCACTAAAGTAATTCTGTGTTTAAGAATTGGTTGTTGGTACATTTTATATGATAATTAAAGTAATTACATGTAAAAAATTAAGTGCCATAATGCAGAATTAAAGTATAACTATAAATTGTGACCATACTGCATGCAGAGTGAATAATGTTGTAAGGGCAAGCCGTGTTTTTCCTGTCATAATTTGCAGTGCATAAAAACATTAATAAAGATGCTCTGCAAAATTTGGCATTTAACAGAGCCAAAGAAATAAATTCAGCAACATCCGGATAAAGCTCTTAGTTGAGAAAGAACAAATCCTACCAAACAGGCTGACATTCTGGCGTTACGGCCACAGCACCATCTCTCTTCCTTCAAATAGTGGCACATTGGAAATCCCCGCCTTTCTTGGGTATATTCTGCAGATGGAAGAAAAATATGAATTATTTAAATAAAATTCTTCCTGTTTTGGTTAAAGTAAATAATCTATTGAGAGCGCAAATCAGTCATTTGAAAGTCAAACAGTAGTTAAACATGGAAGTGGTAATGTTTAACAGCTCATTCCAGTATGTTAATTGAAAACATATTAATGTTATGAAAATGGCATTTTCTCAACAACAGCTGTTTTGCGTTCAAGCTCCAGGTCTGATACCAGCCAATTTGCCAAAATTATTTCTCAAAGATTTAGCAAAAGCAAGTTAAAATGGAAATACTTTTCATGTTCAGTGTAACTACAGAAGATAAGTAATGAGATACTGGGCATTTTCTGCTGACCCAACTTTCCTATAAAATGATTTATTAAATGTGACATTTGGCAATTTATTCTAGAACAATATTAATTTATTCCCAACAACGTTGAAGCATCAATATTTTTTCCCCAGCCACAGTGTTCACTTTCCAGAACAGCTGTATGCACTCTTCTTTTTTCCGTTATATTAATAGGATGTTACATTTGCAACTGTGATTCAGTTTGGCTCAACTGCATTTATGGTTTAAGTAACAACAACAAAAAAGTAAACATTCACTACTTAATCACACATATCTGCTGTTGACTCACTTACAGAGTTATATATGTAACTTGCTGATGTTAAAACCCCTTACGAACAACTATTAATTACACAGCATTTCTGACAAGGAAAAAAAAATCTATTTTAAATTAAAGCCTGGAAAATAAGAAGTCAAGTTTATCAAAACAGTGGTAATGAAAAGAAAATTGAGATACATATAAATTTTCTATTAGGTTAAAAAGTAAAATAGAACTAGAAAATAAGAAAATGGTTTAAAACAAAATATTATTGAGGCTGTTGCTGTCGTTTAGCCACTAAGTGCGTCTGACTCTTTTGCAACTCTTGTACCCACCAGGCTCCTCTGTCCATGGGATTTCCCAGGCAAGAATACTGGAGTGGGTTGCCATTTCCTCCTCCAGGGGACCTTCCCAAACCAGGGACTGAACCCATGTCTCCTGCATTGGCAGATGGATTCTTTACCACTGAGCTACCAGTGAAGCAATACTGTTGATGTAGATTCCACCAAATAAATGTTTGTGTTATGAAATATCAGATGGTTTTTGATTAAAATAGAGAAAATTTAAGTTTCATATAGACATGAGCCTGTGATAGTGATGTCCTTCTTTCTTTTAATTAAGATTTTATAATTGACCTTATTTGATAATCATATGGAAGATGGAAGACATATTCCTTGCCCCAGGAATATAAATAATAATAATGCTAGTATTTATACAACACAATATTGTTAAGCACTGTTATAAGTACTTTAAATATATTAATTACCTTTAAATGCTAGGAGCTTTCAGTGTATTAACAAGTCCCCACAGCAATTCTATGAAATAGGTTTACTATGGTTCTCATGTTTCAGATAGAGAAACTAAGCACAGGGACTTTAAGAGAATTGCCTAAGTTGCAAATCTAGGACATGACAGACCTGGAATCTAAACCAGCAGTCTGACTCCAGAGGCCATGCTCTTAACCACCAGGCTATATAAACAACTTCACTTACAATTGCCCAGGACTCATGGAGCCCTTGAAGCCTGTCCAAGTCCAGGGGACCCCAGCCTACTTCCTTCGTGAATTACCAAGATGGCTTGAAAGAGAGGTTTGAGTTTTACTGAAGGCTTTACGATTTAACCAAAACATGATTATTGCTAAATGAAAGGGTTACTGTAAGTAGTTTAATCCTTTTTCTGACAGCTAAACTTTACTCTAAAGAGTGAAGTGCTGAAGAAATGGGGTTTTGCTCTTTTACTGAGAGTGTTTAGGAAAGTCCTAACTAATAAAACAGTTTTTTCCCTTTCCCCATCTGCTCTCTCCTTCTTCCTTATAAAGTAACAGAGCATTCAAACTTTAGCTGACTATTCAGCTGTTCAGATTAAAGACTATAATTTCCAGACTCCCATGCAGCCACTAGGATAGCTAGAGATTAAGTTTTGGCTAACAGGATGTGGGCAGAAGAGATGTGTGCAAATGCTCAAAAAGGAGAAAGCTCTCCCCTCCCCACTTTATGGTCATGTTAGCAAGCAGATGATGGAGCAACAAGACAGAAGGATTATGGGTTCTTGGAAGGCTTTTTTGTACAGAGCTCCTTTGTGTGTGTCTGTGTGTTAGACACTCAGTCATGTCTGACTCTGCAACCCCATGGACTGTAGCCTGCCAGACTCCTCTGTCCATGGAATTCTCCAGGNGAAGGATTATGGGTTCTTGGAAGGCTTTTTTGTACAGAGCTCCTTTGTGTGTGTCTGTGTGTTAGACACTCAGTCATGTCTGACTCTGCAACCCCATGGACTGTAGCCTGCCAGACTCCTCTGTCCATGGAATTCTCCAGGCAAGAATAGTGGAGCGGGTAGCCATTCTCTTCTCCAGGGGATCTTTCCAACCCAGGGATCGAACCTGAGTCTCCTGCATCACAGACAGATTCTTTACCGTCTGAGGGCATCTGTGTGGATGCCCACAGAGCTCCTTTAACCAGCTCTAATTGTCTACCTTGGGACGGAAACAGAAACATCCATCTGTTTTGTTGAAGTGACTGCTACTTTGGGTTTGAATCTATCTAGCATCTAAATCTTTAATTCAGTGTTACCCAAACTTTTTTTTGTAGCTCAACACTCAAAGAATATGGTGGATTTTGTAGATCACAGTGGAATAAACAGATGATAACTATGTTGAGTCAAAACCCATGGGATGAAGGAAGCAATATCACAGGAACTCCCATGTAGCATCCATGACACACTGGTTGAATCCCTCTGTTTTAATTAATTCAGGAGTCTTCTTTGACAATGTGTATTTGAGCAGAGACGTACATGAGGAGACAAGTCATGAAAATATTTGTTAGGAAGACTTAATGAAAAGCAAACAAGCACAGCTCCAACAAGACATAGTTAATTTCCAAAAATACAATACCAGAATATTATACAATTTAAAAATTATTAACTAGCAATTTTTCAATTTCTAATATTCCAACCAAATATCTACAGAACAAACTTATAGGAATGGAAAAGAAGAGATGAAAGTCAGCTTGCTACAAAACAGGAAAAGAATTCCACTTAAGAAACAAGCAATGGATTTGTAATGAAACGTATAATTAGTGTACCATCTAACAAAAGTATAATTAGTGTACCAAACTGCTCTGCAATTTGCCTTATGCTGCCAGGAAAAAAGCATGTCTACTTGCCTGAAAATAGGTAGAAATTTCCTCCACCAATAATAAGCTAAAATTACTACTTAACATTAGAATGAAATAAGAAGAGTATTTCTGGAAAATATATTACAATGGAAGGGGTATATTATTTCCAGGAAAAAAAAATCTAATATAAGAAATCCATGCCCAAGTTAGTCTCAAATTCTTAACCCACAGAAATTGTAATAAAATATAATAAAATTTATTTTGTCTCTAAGTCATTCAGTTTTGTGGTGATCTCTCAAACAACATTAGATGATGAATACAGTCTTGAAGTAGCAACAAAGCAGCCAATTACTTCATACAAGGAAACTGAGACAGAAAAACGCACTGCTTGTTGAGTACGGCAAGCGTGCTTCCTCGGGGAAGAGCTCCATTTTGATTAGACAGTAAAGTGATCTTCAGAGAACAGGTTGCACATAAAGGCAATTTTGGTAATGCATGACCGAATTCAAGAACATTTTGGAAATGAGAAGAGGTAGAAGACAAGGCAGAACAAAGGACATATATACATTTGTTGAGAGTCCTGGAAATCAGGAATGAATGGTGAGGCCGGGTTTCTGATGGGGACTGACACAAATGGGGATCAAAGGCATGATGGGGTTAGACCTTAGCATATCTAGAGATAGTGGTAAAGCTGTGAGTGTTGTGGTAGGGGCAGGGAAGGGAATTTTTCAGGGAAATAGAGAGCTCTGGGCTTGCCAGCTGATGCATGGTGATAAAGGGGAGATGCAGATAGGGTTACATAGGACTGGGATTTCTCTAGATTTCAGATGATAGTGTGGAAGCCAGCAGGGGAGGAGTCATACACTGGGCTGTCACTGGAGAAAGGGAGGCTGAAAGATGGGAAGCATGTTCCCTCACTTGTGCTGATGAATGTGATGAGGTGGGAAGAGGGTTACTGTCTTCTTTCAGTTCAGTTCAGTCATTCATTTGTGTCCGACTCTTTGTGACCCCATGAATCGCAGCACGCCAGGCCTCCCTGTTCATCACCATCTTAAGCTGAAGCTCCAATACTTTGGTCACCTGATGTGAAGAACTGACTCACTGGAAAAGACCCTGATGCTGAGAAAGATTGAAGGCAGGGGAAGAAGGAGATGACAGAGGATGAGATGGTTGGATGGCATCATCAACTCGATGCACATGAGTTTGAGCAAGCTCCGGGAATTGGTGATGGACAGGGAAGCCTGGCATGCTGCAATCCATGGAGTTGCAGAATCAGACACAACTGAGCGACTGAACTGAACTGAACTGAATCCTAATCCCCATGAAGGGTAGTACTAAAGAATGTGCTAACCATTGGACAGTTGCACTGATCTCCCATGCTAGTAAGGTCATGCTTAAAATCTTGCATGCTAGGCTTCAGAATTATGCGAACCAAGAACTTCCAGATGTCCGAGCTGGATTTAGAAAAGGAAGAGGAACTAGAAATCGAATTGCCAACATTTGCTGGATTATAGAAAAAGCAAGGGAGTTTCAGAAAAACATCCATCTTTGTTTCATGGACTACACTATCACCTTTGACTGTGTAGATCATGACAAACTAGAAGGTTCTTAGACAGATGGGAATACCAGACCACTTTACCTGTCTCCTGAGAAACCTGCATGCAGGTCAAGAGGTAACAGTTAGAATCCTGTATGGAAAAACTGACTGGTTCAATATAGAGAAAGGAGTATGATAGGGCTATCTGCTGTCACCCTGTTTATTTAACCAATATGCTGAGCACATCAGGAGCAATGCCAAACTGGATGAGTTACAAACCAGAAGTCAAGATAGGTGGGAGAAACATCAACAACCTCAGATATGCGGATAATAACCACTTTAATGGCAGAAAGTGAAGAGGAACTAACAAGCCTCTTGATGAGGGTGAAGGAGGAGAGTGAAAGAGGCTGGCTTAAGACTGAACATTAAAAAAAAACTAAGATCATGGAATCTGGCCCCATTACTACATGGCAAATAGAAAGGGAAAAGGTGGAAGTAATGACAGATTTCCTCTTCTTGGGCTCCAAAATCACTGCAGACGGAGACTGCAGTCATGAAATCAGAAGACAATTGTTTCTTGGCAGGAAAGCGATCACAGACCTCGACAGTGTGTTGAAAAGCAGAGACATCACTCTGCTGGCAAAGGTCCATATAGTCAAGGCTATGATCTTCCCACTGGTTAGGTACAGTTGTGAGAGCTGGACTGTAAAGAAGGCAGAATGCCAAATAATTGAAGCCTTTGAACTCTGATGCTGGAAAAGACTCTTAAGCATCCCTTGGACAGCAAAGAGATCAAACCAGTCAATCTTAAGGGAGATTAACCCTGAATATACCCTGAAAGGACTGATGCTGAAGCTCTAGTATTTTGTTCATCTGATGTGAACAGACAACTCATTGGAATAGTCCCTGATGCTGCGGAAGTTTGAGGGCAGAAGGAGAAGAGGGCATCAAAGGATGAGATGGCTGGACAGCATCACCAAAGCAATGAACATGAACCTGAGCAAACTCCAGGAGATGGTGAAGGATATGAAGGCTGGGCGTGCTGCAGTCCATGGTGTCACAAAGAGTTGGACACGACTGCGTGATTGAAAAACAACAAGTCAGATTCCCTACAAAAGACTATTTCAATTTCTTCTTGCTTAGAGGGTATAAGCTGCCAACACTCTGGGAATCAAGTCATTCCAAAAATGAGCCGCCATTCCAACAAGACCCTAAATGAGTATTATTTACAAATATAATGAAAGAACAAGACAAATTCCCAGAAAAATATTTTAAGAGGACTTATCAAAGGAAATCATTATTTTAGCAAAAATAGATTTCTAAGTTAACTCTCAGATACATGACCTAGAACATTGCAGCACTATTTCTTTACATTGCTGTGTTACTGGCAATATAAAATTATCAAAATAATGACCACATAATCATTAATTTTCCTTGGGGTTGTAAATTAGAAACATTATTATAGAAACTATATTTTACATTTATGATGGCAAAGTCCATTAATACCATTTAACTGGCATTTGGTCCTTTTTAGACCAACATAACACCACAAACAGAGAAAACTGTGGGCCAAACTGTTCTAGATCTAAGGATAAGAGCCAACTCAGACATTTTAAATAAAGATTTCAGTTAACTAGATAGGTACTTCCTATCCCAGACAGTTTAATAATATTTTCCCCATTTTATGAAAACTTAGGAGACCAAATGATGTGCTACACACACACACACACACACACACACACNAAAAAAAAAAAAAAAAAAAAACGGATCAGTTTCTGGAAAGACTAATTCCCCCGTGTCGTTTCTTTCTTGTTCCCCATTTTTCTGGCTGAATTCCCATCTGGAGCATGGGTGCTTGCCACATCTACTTACATGCCCTGGCTTCTACGATCCATGAGAGAGGGAGCCCAAGGCGGGGCACCCTCTGATATTCAAACGGATGCTGGTGACCCAACGTAGATGGTGCAAATTCCTTGTCTTGGAGTTTTATTGGTATCCCATGTAAACCAAGTTATTCAGCCTCTTTTTCTCCACTAACATTCCCTACTACACTATCCGTTTCTAGTCTCTCTATATATCTGTAATTAAATAAGTTTTTTCCTAGGACACCGATTCATAATTCCTAACCAACCCACTATACTAATAATTTCTAACTTTCCAAAATTTGAATTACCCTGGATCCCCCAGGGCTGGACCCCGGCAGGGGCACTCTGTGCTCAGGGGTAAAACTGGTAAAACAGGCTCTCAGATACAAATTTTAAGAAGATTTTTATGAGCATAAATCAAGACATCTTCTCATATCTTAAAAAGCATTAAAATCACTAATGGTGATGTCTTTTTTTGGCCATTTAGGAGAGAAATGCATTTGGATGTAAAAATGGAGTAGCTGTCAGACTCAGACATGCCTAGTCATTCTCACGGTTGTGTCTGTTGGAATTGTAACCCAGCAGAACCCTGTAGGTACCTCCATCAAGTGCATGATTAACCTCCTTATCTGAACCTGTATTCTTTTTCTTGTTCAAAACTTATTCTCCTCAAGATTGAGAATTATCAAAGAAAAAGGGGGGAATTGTAACCCAGCAGGACCCTAAGGGGCCTTCCCAGGACAGGCTTTTCCCCCTATATTCTACTTTAGATATACCTAGATAGCAGTATTTGATGCAATAATGTGACTGATAATGTTAACCCTGTAATATCACCCTGTTCCCTCAACCTCAGCCACTCAGAATTATACACTCATTATCACATACCCTGAAACCCCCTTCCCTTGCTTGGTTTTTAAAAATTCTTTGCTGAATTTACCCTGTGCTGGGAACTCAGGGTAGTGGGTGGGGGAAGGGGAGTGAGTGTAGCGCATAAACTTCTCTCCTTGCATGGCGCTGCAATAAATACTTCTCTGCTCCAGACTTCAGTGTTCCCGAGTGTTTGGCCTCACTGCATCAGGCACACAAACTTGCTCTAACAAAACTGTTCCAAAGATGTTGGTATACATGTGATCAGTAGACATATGATTTTGGTGAAGGGAGAATACATACGATCAAGCATATATTTCTTTGTAGAAGATTACTGCTGGTCACCAGGGGCAGAGGTCACTATGAAGAATTTTAGTGCTTTTCTAGATACAAGAAGATGCAAGAATTGGGCTCATGAAATCTCCTGAAAACATCTATCTGAAGACATGTTCTGCCAGATTTTCCCAGAGCACAGTGTCTCGTTCTTGATCTCCACCCTGAACTCCTTTCAGGGGGTGTTAAAGTTCAGCAGCTGCTGCTGCTGCTAAGTCACTTATGTCTGACTCTGTGTGACCCTATAGACGACAGCCCACCAGGCTCCCCCGTCCCTGGGATTCTCCAGGCAAGAACACTGGAGTGGGTTGCCATTTCCTTCTCCAATGCATGAAAGTGAAAAGTGAAAGTGAAGTTGCTCAGTCACGTCCAACCCTCAGCGACCCCATGGACTGCAGCCTTCCAGGCTCCTCCATCCATGGGATTTTCCAGGCAGGAGTACTGGAGTGAGGTGCCATTGCCTTCTCAGCTGCAGCGGCTCGTAATTTGATCTTTGTAGAGGTAGAACGCAAGTGCCAATTTATAGGTGACAGTATATTGTATTGCTTTTTAACTTTATCAGTCTATGTTCTCTCTTCTCTAAGCTTTATTGTATCAAAGAATATCTTATATTAATTTTTTTGTCTACAGCTATTCTCTCCAACAGCAATAAAACACTCCTATACTTTCCTGCTATAAGGGCATAACTGCTTTCTGGACAGATAAAAAAGTCCTTGGGTTGAAAAAATGACTGATTTATGCTCTCAACTAGGTGAATGACAAGCTTTGAGCTAAAACAAACAAAAATAATAAAGTATTTGTGAGCTCATTTCCTGTTTATCTCTTTAGTCAGATCTCTCTTGACAATATATCACATCATGTGATTTAACATGGTTGTAGAACTTTAATCTTATGTTTTCCACTTTTCACAGATGTTGCAACAAACTCTGGTCCTGTGGCTGCCTCCTCCAGTCGTGTTTTTGGTTACTAACTCCAAATCCCCTTCTACTTCATCCTCATGGACATCCCTGACTTTGAGGTCTTCCGTACCTGGATTTCCATCCCATTCTGCTGTCTCTACACTATCTCTACTGCAGGCAACACCACCATACTGGCTATCATCAGGGCAGAGCCCTCTCTGCATAAGTCCATGTACTTATTTCTCTCCATGTTGGCCCTAACAGACCTGGGACTTAGCTTCACCATTTTGCCTACACTCATGAGGATCCTCTGGTTCAGAGATGAGCTTTGAGGCTTGCTTTATTCAGTTCTTCTTCCTCATAGATTCTCCTGTATGGAATCTTCTGCATTGTTGGCCATGTCTTTTGACCACTACTGGCCATTTGCCACCCCTTCCATTATTTTTCCATCCTCACCAGGAAGGCAATCTGCAGAATAGGTCTAGCCATCATTTGCCTCTGTCTTCTGGCTGTTCTTCCTGCATTGTTCCTGTTGAAAAGGCTCCCCTTTTGTGGCTCCCCTCATCTCTCCCACTCCTACTGCCTCCATCAAGACACGATTCACCTAGTATGTGCTGACATCACTACAAATAATGGGTATGGATTTGCTGTAGCTCTGCTTATTATCATACTGGACCCCTTGCTCATTGTGCTGTCCTATCCACTCATCCTGAGACAAGTCCTCAGAATTGCCTCCCAGTTTGAAAGGCTCTGGGCCCTCAATAACTGTCTGTCCCACATTTTGGCAGTTTTGGTCCTTTACGTGCCCATGGTGGGTGTGTCCATGACTCACCGCTTTGCCAAGCATGCCCCCCACCAATCGTACATGTCAGTATGGCCAGTGTCTATGTACTAGCGCCTCCTGTGATGAACCCCATTATCTACAGTGTTAAAACCAAACAGATCCGTTGAAGGATCTTTGATGTCTTTGCTCACAGACAATTGGAATAGAGTCTTGAGAAGTAGGCTTTTGATATTACTCCATAAAATAATAGTTTGAGAAACTTGAAAAATTATGGTTAACCCTGGATGTCTAGTCATACATGAATCAGGAAGCAGGGCTGGGAGTTAAATACAATATTGTGTTCATTGGATTTGTAATTTAAGCTAAGTTGAACCACCTGTATGTGGCAGAGCTGCTTCATTTACACACACTTTTTGCACGCTAAGTTCCTCAACATTTTTATCCTGGAATTGCCAAGCTTCTAGTTCAAGATGTGAAATATGTTATAGAGTGAACTACCTAAGTTAGGTAACCCCTCAAAAGTCCTTCAAATGGGGACACACTGTTTTTAACAGTGTCTCCTCTTGTGAAGCCCTCCCCTAACATGCACATGAAGCCTCTAAGCTGCTTCCATTTACACTGTTTCTTCTCAGAAAATGCCCTGAGAAGTAATTCTGGATTCAAAAGAAAACACAAAACAACAAAAACTCACTAGGCATCAAATGTGGGGGTCTCTCATGATCCAATATAAGTTCTAGGGTTTCTCCCTCTCACCTCTCAGCTTCTAAGTGGCAATTATTTCATCTTGTATTTCTTAGACTTCAGATGTGTACCTGAACATTAATTTGGGATATCGGTATTCACAGTGAAAATTTGTTGAGAAGGAGATCAGAAGGACCTTGGAAATAAACCGGCTTCCTCTTGCAGGTTCATTCATTCATTCGTATACTTTTACTTGCTTTTCTTATTTTTTGGGCTAGGACCTACAGTTCAATGATGAATGAATGTTGACATGTTCCTTGATATGTTCCCAGTCAGACAGAGAATGTATTCAATATTTAACCATTAAATACGATGTTAACTTTGTGCTTTTTCTTACTTAGCTTGAGCAGATTGGTATTTCTAATTTATTACTATCATGACTGGATAGTGGATTTTGTGTAATGCATTTCTGCCTGCATTGAAATGAGCATGTAATTTTTACCCTCTTGTTTCTTATTTAACTCAACTACACTTGCAGTTTTACAACTGCAATATCTTAGTATTTTTTTCTGTAGTTAAAGCCTATGTTGTTACTTTGAATTTTTTAACACGGTATTTAGTATATATTCATACTTTAAAATACAACTAGTCTTTCTTTTGTGATTCTCTTAAGCCAAAACTTCATCTGTTTTTTGATTATCATTTTTAGTTTTAGTTTGTCAATAAAAATCTATTTCTATTTGTCTTCATCTAGTGCATGTTAAGTATAAAGTTATTTTCTTTTATATATTCCATGCTTGATACAATGGCTGCTGTGAATTGCTTGTCTATTACATTCAATATCTGGATTATTTTGGAGCTGATCCCCAAAGATTATTTTTCTCTGGAATATGCACCACGTTTCTAGTTTCATTTTATGTTGAATACTCTTAAATTGTATCTAAAATTCCCTCAACCATGTTTTGAATAAGATGTTGAGATTCTGGATTCTGTTTATATCTCTGAAGAATTTGATTGGTTTTTATACAAATAGTTAACTCATGGAACTCAAATTCTCAATTCACCCCTGAATTTTGAAGCACCTAAAATCTTTGTTCAGTTTTGTTAGCCTTACATAGGCTGTTTGATACCTGTCTCAAACATGTACAGTTAGATATTCACTGAGTTTATATGCACAAATTTGTGTTCTTCTTCTTGATCTCTCTTTTACATATATTTTCCTACTACTTTCTAGATAATCTGGCAGCCCCCAAACATTCCTTTTGTTTTTCAAACCAGTAAGTCTGTATGTTGTTTACTGAATTTTAATAGAGATCTCTGTCAAACTAAAAATCATAAAACAAGAAACTTCCTCAATAATGTTCTCTTTTTCTAAGTAAGTGTAACTTTGCTCTAAGTACACTGTAGATTCTCTTTTATCACTCTCTAGTGCTTTCATGTGGAGAAGGCAATGGCACCCCACTCCAGTAATCTTGCCTGGAAAATCCCATGGACGGAGGAGCCTGGTAGGCTGCAGTCCATGGGGTCGCTAAGAGTCAGACACGACCGAGCATGCCTGGACACACACCATTCTGAGATTCTTCCCAGCCCCGCCTCTGAGTGGCCAGTCACCCCAGAGCTGCAAGAAGGGGACATCTGTGTACAGGCAAGGACTATAGCAGGAACCCTGTCGCCAGTCATCTTTGCCCCCTTTGGGGGCAGCAGAGTGACCAGTGGACTTGAGGAACATGGTTTGGAGATGGAGAGGTGGAGAGTCGTGGCTGTAGACTCTAGATCCTCACTAGCTATGATCTTGAACCAAGCACACAATCTAACCAAACAATTGTTGCTGTTGTCCAGTTGCCAAGCTGTGTCTGACCCTTTGCGACCCCATGCACTGCAGCATGCCAGGCCTCCCTGTCCCTCCCCATCTCCCAAAGTTTGCCCAAATTTAGGTTTATTGAATGGGGGATGCCATCCAACTATCTCATCCTCTGTTGCCCTCTTCCCTTCTCCCTTCAATCTTTCCCATCATCAGGATCTTTTCTGATGAGTCGGCTGTTCTGAACAATATGGTGAAAATAATAACAGCCATTCTTCCTTTGGGTGTTAGCATCTGACCTGATACCATAATAGAAATATATAAGGAAGCCCTCCCTTCCTTTGAAAATATGGTCGGTTCTTCTTGTCTGCTTAACTTTGAGGATGGAGAATGGACAATTTGGACTTTTCCATACTTTTAATGCAGGAGCAAAAGTACTACCTACCTGTGACGTGCCGGGCGCCGTGCTAAGTGTCCCAGGAAGGCAGGTATGACTACAAGCTTGGGCTGTGAAGGCCGGGTTGGGGAGCTAACATCAGTCAGGGAGACAAATGCCCAGCAAGGTGTAATGCGAACTGCAAGGTGGAATGATGTAAGAGCTGAAAGGCAGTGTTTGTGTGGAGTGGTTGAGTGGACTCAGTTGTTCAGTTGCTAAGTTGTGGCCAACTCTTTGGGACCCCATGGACCGCAGCACACCAGGCTTCCCTGTCCTTCACTGTCTCCCGGAGCTTGCTCAAACTCATGTCCATAGGGTCGGTGATATCATTGAAACATCTCATCCTCTGTTGCTCCCTTCTCCTCCTCCCTTCAATCTTTCCCAGCACCAGGGTCTTTTCCAGTGAGTCGGCTCTTTGTTTCACGTAGCCAAAGTATTGGAGATTCAGCGTCAGTCCTTCCAATGAATATTTATGGAAGTATGGACTCAGAGCCAGGAAAAATTTATTTTGATCAAGGAGATTCAGAAAGGGGCTCTTGGAGCAGCTAGCATCTGAGCTAGGCCATGGAGAAGAGCTGGAACTGAGGATCATAGTAGAATCCAGCTCGGAAACTGTCAGCTGTGGGTTTGGGTCTTAACTAGTTTGCTGCTAAGTCACTTCAGTTGTGTCCGACTCTGTGTGACCCCACAGACAGCAGCCCACCAGGCTCTGCCGTCCCTGGGATTCTCCAGGCAAGAACACTGGAGTGGGTTGCCATTTCCTTCTCCAGTGCATGAAAGTGAAAAGTGAAAGTGAAGTCGCTCAGTCGTGTCTGACTCTTAGCGAACCCATGGACTGCAGCCCACCAGGCTCCTCCGTCCATGGGATTTTCCAGGCAAGAGTACTGGAGTGGGGGTACTATTGCCTTCTCCGCTTAACTAGTTTATAAGGCTCTAACTAATCCATCTAAATGAAGACTGTACATCTGAAGCACTCGGGGATCATATAGATAATTTGCAAAGGGCTAGATTCCTTTCAGATCCCCAGTTTCAGGTCCCTAGGGTTGGAGCCTGGGTGTTTGCATATGAAGAGGCCCCCATTTCCTCCTCTAACCCACCAACCCAGGTGATTCTGATGAGGGTTTTTGGTGAAGAGCCAAGCCCTAAACCATTCCCAAGCTTTAGCATGGTTAACCATCTCCTGGAGATCTTATTCAAAGGCAGATTCTTGGGCCATTCCATCAAAGATTCTGATTCAAAGGATCTGAAGTGAGGCCTGAGACCCTGCATTTCTAACGTACTCTCCATGGACGCTGATGCTGCAGATTTGGGGACCACACTTTGAATTGTCATTGTCGTTCAGTCACTAAGTCATGCCTGACTCTTTGCGACCCTATGAACTATAGCACACCAGGCTTCACTGTCCTTTACTGTCTCCCCAGAGTTGCTCTAACTCATTCCATTGAGTCGATGATGCCATCCAACCATCTCATCCTCTGCCACCTCCTTCTCTTCTTGCCCTCAATCTTTCCCAGTGTTATTTTGAGTAGCGGGGCTTTAAACCATCACCTGGCTCTGGTGATTCTGGCTAGGATGCTAAGACCCAGAGTGAACAGGTCCACTTAATGAGGAAATGCTTTGGAAAGCAGACACATGCTTCTGCATCCTGGACCTTTATGAAATCACATTCAATCACCTGGAAACCACCAGGCCTCTGCAGGTGACATAAGGCCAGCCTGGAGGGATTTCAAGCACCCCATCTTCGCCCTCTGTACTTGCTTCCCCTGCCTCTAGTCTCCCACCCACCCCTGCTCCTCAGAGGTGTTCCTGTATAATGCTCCTGGATCTTGGACATCCTGCCTGCTCCGCCCAAGGGTCTTAGAAATTTGTTCCACATCTTTTTATGGGCAGTCCACCAGACACACAGCAAAGCGACAGTTTAGTGGCAGCAGACAGTTTGGCTCAGAAAACAGGTGATCTGTCCGTCTTCTTTTTGACACTCAGGAAAGACTGGCCCAATGACTTTGGGTCCTGTTTGTTCTCCACATGTTTTTAATCAGCTTCATTTTTTGAAAAATATTGTTCATGAGAGCAATTTAGTTAGAGTGAAGGAACTCGTCCAAGCCCTTTGTGTTAGGAAAAATTACCTGGAAAGAATTGGAGAGCTGGCTGACCGACCCTGGGATTTGGTCATTGGGACAAGTTAGCTGTTGACAGATGATGCCTGGCTTTTAGAATCTAACACCATAGGTCTTGCATTGTGGGTTTTCACTAATTCAGTGGAACTTGGCTGGCTCCCTGCTTTCAGCCCTAGGGAAAAGTCTTAATCTCACCAGAGGTGCTTTTCAGAAGCAACATCTTCATGCATTTCAATTAAATTATACAGAGGTTTTTTTTTTTTTTTAGATTTTCTCTCTTTTTTCTCCTTCCTTTTTGTGGAATCAAGTCTCTTTTGTGCTAGAAACAATATTAGATGAGATGCTGGAAATGAAGAGATAAATTAGATTTGATCAGCTTTCCTCAAACCACTCAGTGGAAGAGGCATAGCTCTAACTATGATACTATGTGTTGTCACAGGGATCCTGAGCACAGTGTATAGAAAAGGGACTATTCATTTTTGGCTTAAGGAAGTTTTATGGAGAAAGAGATACTGCTTTTTTTGCACAAGAAAGTCAGGCTTTAAAGGAGTTAATCTCCAAATTATACAAATAGCTCATATAGCTCAACATAAAAAAAAAAAAAAATGAGCAGGAGCTCTAAATAGACATTTCTCCAAAGAAGACATACAAATGGTCAAAAGGCACATAAAAGATGCTCAACATCACTAATTGTCAGAGATATACAACTCAAAACTACAATGATCGCACTTCAGTCAGAATGGCCATCTTTAAAAAGTCCTAAAATAACACATGTTGGAGAGGATTTTGAAAAAAAGGAAATCTTCTATATCTTTGGTGGGAATGTGAACTGATACAGCCAATATGGAGAACAGCATGGAAGTTCCTTTAAAAACTGAAAATAGAGCTAATATGATCCTGCAATCCCACTCCTGGGCATGTATCTGGAGAAAATCATAATTCAAAAAGATACATGCACCGTGATGTTCACTGAAGCACTATATGCAATAGCCAAGAAATGGAAATAACTTAAATGTTTACTGACAGATGAATGCATGAAGATATGATATATATATATAATGGAATATATATAATGGAATATATATACATATGTATATGTACATATATACATATATAGTAGAATATATATATGCATATGTATATGTACATATATACATATATATAATGGAATATTACTCAGCCATAAAAAAGAATGAAAGGATGTACCTAGAAATTATTATACTAAGTGAAGTAAGCCAGAGAAAGAAAAATATCATATGATATCACTTATACATAGAATCTTTAAAGTGATACAAATAAATTTATATACAAAACATAAGTAGATTCACAGACAGAAAACAAACTTATGGCTACCAAGGGGAAAGGGTGGGAGGAATAAATTAGGAATTTGGGATTAACATATACACATTACTATATATAAAATAGATAACCAACAAGGACCTACTATAGCACAGAGAACTATACTCAATATTTTATAACAACCCATAAGAGAAAAGAATCTGAAAAAGAACACATACATATATATGTATGTGTGTGTGTGTGTATATATATATATATATATAAGCTGTCTCTTATACACATCTGGCGGGGGCAAGGGGGACTAGCAGGGCAGGTCTTCAGATAGTTAGATATTTTCAGCAGCCAATTTTATGAGCCCAGTTCTCGTATCTCTTCGTATCTAGAAAAGCACTAAAGATGTGTATAAGAGACAGGTATATATATATATATATATAAGTAATATATCTGAATCATTTGCTGTATACCTGAAACTAACACCACATTGTAAATCAACTACAATTTAAAAAAAGAAAAAGAATGGTCAGGCTTTGAGAGGATAACAACATCTGAATAAACACAAGAAATATATGGTAATTATGAGGGTGAATATGTATCACACCTCTTAGATAACCACAATGGAGGTTTTGGTAATACTAATGATAGTAAAAACAAATGTCTTTTGAATACTTTCTATATGCCAAGTACTGTGTTAAATAATTTATATGCATTATCTAATTTAATGAAATCTTCCTCACAAGCCTACAAAGTGACAATATTACCCCATTTTATACATGAGTATACTGAGGCATTCAGATGCTTATATCTTTCCTTTTCTCCTTTGCTTTTCATTTCTCTTCTTTTCACAGCTATTTGTAAGGCCTCCTCAGCCATTTTGCCTTTTTGCATTTCTTTTCCATGGGAATGGTCTTGATCCCTGTCTCCTGTACAATGTCATGAACCTCCGGTTCATCAGGCACTCTATCAGATCTATCAGATCTTCTGCTAACAGAAGCAGAAGATATTAAGAAGAGGTGGCAAGAATACACAGAAGAACTGTACAAAAAAGATTGTCATGACCTAGATAATCACAATGGTGTGATCACTTACCTAGAGCCAGACATCCTGGAATGTGGAGTCAAGCGGGCCTTAGAAAGCATCACTACGAACAAAGCTAGTGGAGGTGATGGAATTCCAGTTGAGCTATTTCAAATCCTGAAGAATGATGCTGTCAAAGAGCTGCACTCAATATGCCAGCAAATTTGGAAAACTCAGCAGTGGCCACACCCACTCCAGTATTCTTGCCTGGAGAATCCCAGGGATGGGGGAGCCTGGTGGGCTGCCGTCTATGGGGTCACACAGAGTCGGACACGACTGAAGTGACTTAGCAGCAGCAGCAGCAGCAGCAGCAGCATCAGTNTGGAAAAGTTGGCTTAAAGCTCAACATTCAGCAAACTAAGATCATGGCATCCAGTCCCATCACTTCATGGCAAATAGATGGGGAAATGATGGAAACAGTGAGAGACTTTATTTTTTTTGGCGGGGGGGAGGGGGCTCCAAAGTCACTGCAGATGGTGACTGCAGCCATGACATGAAGACACTCCTTGGAAGAAAAGCTATGATCAACCTAAACAGCTTATTAAAAAGCAGAGACATTACTTTACCAACAAAGATCTGTCTAGTCAAAGCTATGGTTTTTCCAGTAGTCATGTATGGATGTGAGAGTTGGACTATAAAGAAAGCTGAGCACCAAAGAATTGATGCTTTTGAACTGTGGTGTTGGAGAAGACTCTGGAGAATCCCTTGGACTGCTAGGAAATCCAACCAGTCTACCCTAAAGGAAATCAGTCCTGAATATCCATTGGAAGGACTGATGCTGAAGCTGAAACTCCAATACTTTGGCCACTTGATGTGACTCATTAGAAAAGACCCTGGTTCTGGGAAAGACTGAAGGTGAGAGAAGGAGACAACAGAGGATGAAATGGTTGAATGGCATCACCGACATGATGGACATGAGTTTGAGCAAGCTTTGGGAGTTGGTGATGGACAGGGAAGCCTGGTGTGCTGCAGTCCATGGGGTCACAAAGAGTCAGACATGACTGAGTGACTGAACTGAACTGAACTAAACTAAGGCTCTGAATTTAACCTCCAGTCATTAAATGTCATGCCTAGAGAGGAATCCAGTGAAATATTTCTTCCTTTGGCCCGTGGATATTTTCTCCTTTGAGAAAATCTTAGGCCAAAGTAAGAGTTACTGTGGTTAAAATGTGGTAGTGGAGACAGATTAAATACCAATCTTGTAAATTTTAGAAAGAAAAGAGGAGATAGGAATAATTATTGGCCAGTCCTTCTCAAAGGAACCATATTTTGTTCATAATACCATAAAAATTGCTGCATTTCATTATGTGATACAGCAACTGTGTTTACATGAAGAAGAGTAGATAGATGCGTTATCGTCAAGATGTTCAGTTCAGCTGAACTGTAGTCACATTTACATCTGTAGAGCTGTATTTCTCACACTTTTGCACGCCTTAGGCATTATTCAGTAAAATGAAGTCCTTATCTGACTTCATGAAACTTTCAGTCGGGGGTGCAGTGTGGGGTTGTGTTGGAGACGCCTAATGACAGTGTTGGTAAAGAGCACTATCCCTACTGCGCCTCACTTCTTTAGCTTCCACCAGGTGGCGCGAGTGGTAAGGAACCCCTCTGCCAACGCAGGAGCCATAAGAGATGGGGGTTTGATTCCTGGGTCAGGAAGATCTCCCGGAGGAGGGCATGGCAACCCACTCCGTTATTCTTGCCTGGCGCATCGCCATGGACAAAGGAGCCTGGCAGGCTACAATCCGTAGGGTTGAAAGAGTCAGACATGACTGAAGCGACAGCCACACACACATGTATTTTAACTTTCTAACTTGGGTACACTCACCTCTTGGAGTTCTCACCTCTAGGAGTACTCCTACTTCTCACCAGGACTTCCTGAGAAATTCCTGCAGTCATCTTCCTGGAAACATTGAAACATCAGAATTAATCTACTTTTCACAGTCATAGCCACAGCATTTATAGGTTATGCCACATCTTGAGGTCGAATATCCTCTTGCTGTACGGCAGTCATTACAAATCTCTTTCCAGCAATTCTCTTCATGGATACTAGTCTAGTTGAATGAGTCTGGGGGTGATTCTCAGTTGACAAAACCACTTTCTGTTAATTGCTTACCTTTCCCTTTATGCCTTAATGTCCCAGGAGGAATCTCATCTGATACAGACAAAATTACACATTATCCATACTACACAATCAAAGACACCTTGGGTATCTTATTCCTAATTCTAGCATTATTAATATTAATACTATTCTCAGTTCATCTTTTAGGAAATTCAAAGTATACTTCAGATAACTCCATCAAAACTCCCCTTCACATCAAACTACATGATACTTCTTATTCACCTATGCAATCTTACAGTCCATTCCCAATAATTCAGTGGATGTACAGGCTTTAGTCTTTCCAGTTCTGATTTTAGCAGTTATCTCAATACTTGATGCATGTATGCTAAGTTGCTTCAGTCATGTTTGTCTCTTTGCGACCCTATGGACTATAGCACTCCAGGGTCCTCCGTCCATGGGATTCTCCAGGCAAGAATACTGGAGTGGGTTGCCATGCCCTCCTCCAGGGGATCTTCCCAACCCAGGTTCGATCCCAACCCAGGGACTGAATTCCTGTCTCTTACATCTCTCCTGCATTGTCAGGCAGGTTCTTTACTGTTAGTACCCACCTGGGAAGCCCCAATACTTTATACATCAAAATAACAAAGCATAACATTTCAGTCCCTTAGCCAATGCCTGTTCCGTGTACTAACAGCTGACCTACAAACACTAGCAAGAATTGGAGGACTATTCATTTGTCATCACTGCACAATTAGAATCTATTTTATAATTTCTCCTAATTCTCTTTCTTCCACCACTAGCCAGTATCCTTGAAAACCACTACCTGAAATGTATTTATATATGTAACCAAATCTTACCACATATTCATTATCCATTCCTCTGTTAATGGACATTTACATTACTTGCATGTCCTGGCTATTGTGGATAGTTCTACAATGAAAACTAGAATTATGGAATCTTTTGGAATTATGTTTGTCTCTGGGTATATCCCCAGGAGTAGAATTGTTCGATTATTTAATTGTTTTATTTTCAGTTTTTTAAAGGAAGCCCTATGCTATTCTCCATAGTGGCTGTACCAGTTTGCATTCCCACCAACAGTCTAGGAGTGTTCCCTTTTCTCCACACCTGCTCCAGCATTTATCATTTGTAGATTTTTACTTTTTAATGACCATACTCTCAGGTGTAAGGTGCTACCTGATTGTACTATTGATTTGCATTTCTCTGATAATTAGTGATGTTAAGCATTTTTATGCTTCTGGCACAAAAACAGAAATATAGATCAATGAAACATGATAGAAAATCCAGAAATAAATTCATGCACACACCTATGGTCAATCGATCTATAACAAACGAGGCAAGGATACAATGGAGAAAAGACAGTGTCTTCAATAAGTGGTGCTGGGAAACCTGGACAGCTACATGGAAAAGAATGATATTAGAACATTCTCTAACATAATAAATAAAAAAACTAAAAATGGATCAAAACCCAGACAATGTAAAATCCTTAGAGGAAAACATGGGCAGAAGACTTTCACATAATTCACAGCAATATTTTTTTTAAACCACTTCCTGAAATAATGAAAATAAAAACAAAAACAAATGGGACTTGGTTAAACTTAAAAAATGTCTGCAAGGAAATGAAATATAAATCAAAGAAACAACCCTCAGAATGGGAGAAAATATTTGCAAACAAAGTGACCGATAAAAGGTTAATATCCAAAATACACAAACAGCTCATGCAGCTCTATGTTCAAAAAACAAACAATTCAATTAAAAGAAAAACGGGCAGAAAGTCTAAATAGATATTTCTCCAGAGAAGATATACAGATAAAAGTATATATATATATTTTAAAGTATATTGTTAATTAAAAAATACTTGTAAGCTTCTGACTCTTACTTTATATAGGACTTTCCATGTCTTCTATATACTTGATGCTTTCCATACAAGCTATTCTCTCAGTATTTAAAGGGAATTATTGAAATCTGCAACTGCTATTATTGAATCATCTCCTTCATCAATGTCTTAGAGTTTTAGAGGAAAGGTCATCACCTCCTTGCTTAAGTTTACTCCTAGATATTTTATTATTTTTATGTGACTATAAATAGGATTTTTTAAAAATTTCTCTCTCTGATAGGTCACTATTAGCATATAGAAAAGCAACAAATTTCAGGATATTAATCTTGTATCATGAAACTTCTCTGAATTCATTTATTAGTTCTAGTAGCTTTTCTGGTGAAGACTTGAGAGTTTTTTATATATTTTTATATACAGTCATCTGCAAGTAGTGTTAGTCGCTCAGTCATGTCTGACTCTTTGTGACCTTATGGACTGTAGCCTGCCAGACTCCTCTGTCCATGAAATTCTCCAGGCAAGGATACTGGAGTAGGTAGACATTCCTTTCTCCAGAGAATCTTCCCAATCCAGGGACTGAACCCATGTCTCCTGCATTGCAGGCTGATTCTTTTCTTTTCTTTTTTTTTTTGATAAAGGATTTTTATTCAAAACATACAAAGAATTCTTAAAACTCAACAATAAGAAGACAAACAATCCAATTAAAAAATGAACAAATACTTGAACAAGTACCTCACCAAAGAATATATACAGATGGCAAATGAACATACAAAAAGATGTTCAACATCATATGTCACTAGGAAATTGCAAATTAAAGCAACAGTACGCGATCATCACATACCTATTAGACAGGCCAAAATCCAAAACACTAGACAACACCAAATGCTGGTGAGGGTTTGAAGCATTAGGAACTCTCATTCATTGCTGGTGGGAATGCAAAACAGTACAGCCACTTGGGAAGAGTTAGGTAGTTTCTTGCAAAAGTAAACACATTTACCATACCATCCAACAGTCGCACTCCTCGGTATTTACTCAAAGTTGTTGAAAACTAATGTCTGTACAAATACCTGCATGTAAATGTTTATATTAGCTTTGTTCATAATTACAAAAAAATTGAAGAAACCAAGATGTTCTTCAGTAGGTGAAAGGAATAAATAAATTGTGATATATCTAGATAATGGAATGTTATTCAGTACTAAAATGAGCTATCAAGCTATGAAAAGGCNAATGTTTATATTAGCTTTGTTCATAATTACAAAAAAATTGAAGAAACCAAGATGTTCTTCAGTAGGTGAAAGGAATAAATAAATTGTGATATATCTAGATAATGGAATGTTATTCAGTACTAAAATGAGCTATCAAGCTATGAAAAGGCATGGAGGAATCTCAGCTACATATTACATTGTTAAAGAAGTCATTCTGAAAAAGCAATGTACTGTATGATTCTAACCATATGACCTTCTGGGAAAGACAAAACTCCAGTGAGAATAAAAAAGGTCAGTGGTTGCCAGGGGTTGAGGGGAGGGGTAAATACTCGGAGAACAGGGGAAATCTATGGCAGTGAAACTACTCTGCATGATACTGTAGTGGTGAATACGTGCCAGTGTACATTTGTCAAAACACATAGAATATACAATACCAAGAGTAAACCTGATGTAAACTGTTAACTCTGGTTGATAAAAAGCAAAACTAAGGGGGTGAAAATTTATGGAGAGGGCAGACAGAAGAACATAGGAGCCTGCCTTTTGTGCCAGGGACTCAGCAATACTGTAGTGGTGAATACGTGCCAGTGTACATTTGTCAAAACACATAGAATATACAATACCAAGAGTAAACCTGATGTAAACTGTTAACTCTGGTTGATAAAAAGCAAAACTAAGGGGGTGAAAATTTATGGAGAGGGCAGACAGAAGAACATAGGAGCCTGCCTTTTGTGCCAGGGACTCAGCAGGGGCTAGAAGTAGAGTAAGTGAATAGAATGGGGCAATCACAGCCCTTGTGGAGCTTATATTCTAGAAAGCCCACAGGCAGATTCTTTACCATTAGGCCATCTGGGGAGCCCTGAGAATCCTATAAGTAATTGTAAATGTTTACATTTGTGAGGAAAGGTAAGCCCGGTACCCCCTACACTGCCATCTTAATATTTCTTCCTTAAACCCTCTGTTTAGACTCATGTATGTGTTTATTGATACTATTCCCATTGCTAGCATATAATTTGTCAATGATAATTAGTTGAATGATACTGCCTATTATTCTTCATCTGTTTCTATATATTTTTTAATGTATCTGACATCTTCAGACTTCTGCCAATGTACTTGGCACATTTCCAGGCCAATGTGAAATCTGAATTTGCATACTCAAGACTTCCCAGAAACTTTCAGCTGCTCTGATGTCCTCACTTCTTTACACTCACCTCTGTATTGCTCTGGATATCATTGGGTCCATGAAGTTATCTGCATTTGATTAACTGAGTGGAAGAGAAGATAGGCCTCTGAAGGAAGACTCAGATACATGAAGTTCATCTCTACTCTTTGTATTTCAGATGCATGATATTTATAAGTCACTATTTCCAGTTGCACATCTGATAGAAGCTTTGCTCCCTCCATATACTCAAACACGTTGTCATATATGATGATGATAGAAATAATTGCAAAGGTAAAGTAAATAATGGCAGTGGTTACATTGTAAACAACTTAGTTTGAGCGGGTCTTTATTATGAGAGAATATGTAAGGAAAGGGCTTATTGAAGTATGAGAGAGAGTTATATCAAAATCAGGGCTGCCATTCCATGTAAGAAGACCAGGTATGTATGCCCAAAGGCATAAGCAGTTTCAACCTATTCATACTGAGGATAATTTGGGGGCATAGGAATGAAAAAGCAGGATAGACTGAATCATACAAGTATCTTGGTAGAAAACGTCTCAGATCATCCTTTCATTTAGTAAAATGAAATAATAAAGACCATTACACACATAAAGATGGAATTTTTCATGTGATAAGGAGTTGGTGATGGACAGGGAGGCCTGGCGTGCTGCGATTCATGGGGTCACAAAGAGTCGAACACGACTGAGCGACTGAACTGATGAGAGTAAAGTGCTTAAAATTATCACAAAATGTTCTTTTCACCAGGTCATCAAGCTCCTTCCCTTGTTTTTTCACATTTTCTTTTGTGTCCTTCAGTAACTTGGTTTTGGACTGTACTTGATTTATATCCTGTTAGTATCATGTACAGAGAAGGCACTGGCACCCCACTCTAGTACTCTTGCCTGGAGAATCCTATGGACAGAGGAGCCTGGTAGGCTGCAGTCTATGGGGTCGTGAAGAGTCGGACACGACTGAGTGACTTCACTTTCACTTTTCACTTTCATGCACTGGAGAAGGAAATGGCAACCCACTCCAGTGTTCTTGCCTGGAGAATCCCTGGGACGGAGGAGCCTGGTGGGCTGCCGTCTGTCTATGGGGTCGCACAGTCAGACACAACTGAAGTGACTTAGCATTAACAGCAGCAGTATCATGCATGTCTACCTTTCTTACTCAACCCCTTTTAACAGTCCCAGTCATGCAGGGATCTGTGAACAAGAGAACCCACAGAAGCCAGGAGAGGTAGGAGCAGGCAAACAGCTGTGATGGCTTCAGTAATCCTGGTGAACTTACAGTAGGAAGTGACCTGCCCCATTTGCCTGGAGCTTCTGACAGAACCCTTGAGCCTTGACTGGCCATAGCTTCTACCAAGCCTGCATCACTACAAATGACAAGGAGTCAAATATTGGCCAAGAGGGAGAGAGTAACTGCCCTGTGTGCAGATTCAATTATGATCCTGGGAACCTGCGGCCTAATAGGCATGAGGCCAGCATAGTGCAGAAGTTCAGGGAGGTCAAGGGGAGCCTGGAGGAGCAAGACAGAAATCTCTGTACCACGGAGAGAAGCTCCTACTCTTCCATTGGAAGATGGGGAGCTCATTTTCTGGCTTTGCGAGTGGTCCCAGGAGCACTGTGGTCACCACACATTCCTCATGGAGGAGGTTGCCCAACAGTAGCAGGTAAGAGACCAGAATGGAGGAAAGAAAGGCCAGAAAATGATACTTCAGGGGAAATCTTTGCTTGACATTGGACTATCAAAATTCTCCAAGCCAGGCTTCAGCAATACATGAACCGTGAACTCCCTGATGTTCAAGCTGGTTTTAGAAAAGGCAGAGGAACCAGAGATCAACTTGCCAATATCTGCTGGATCATCAAAAAAGCAAGAGAGTTCCAGAAAAACATCTATTTCTGCTTTATTGACCTGTCTCTTATACACATCTAGATGTGTATAAGAGACAGCTTTCATGCACTGGAGAAGGAAATGGCAACCCACTCCAGTGTTCTTGCCTGGAGAATCCCTGGGACGGAGGAGCCTGGTGGGCTGCCGTCTGTCTATGGGGTCGCACAGTCAGACACAACTGAAGTGACTTAGCATTAACAGCAGCAGTATCATGCATGTCTACCTTTCTTACTCAACCCCTTTTAACAGTCCCAGTCATGCAGGGATCTGTGAACAAGAGAACCCACAGAAGCCAGGAAAGGTAGGAGCAGGCAAACAGCTGTGATGGCTTCAGTAATCCTGGTGAACTTACAGTAGGAAGTGACCTGCCCCATTTGCCTGGAGCTTCTGACAGAACCCTTGAGCCTTGACTGGCCATAGCTTCTACCAAGCCTGCATCACTACAAATGACAAGGAGTCAAATATTGGCCAAGAGGGAGAGAGTAACTGCCCTGTGTGCAGATTCAATTATGATCCTGGGAACCTGCGGCCTAATAGGCATGAGGCCAGCATAGTGCAGAAGTTCAGGGAGGTCAAGGGGAGCCTGGAGGAGCAAGACAGAAATCTCTGTACCACGGAGAGAAGCTCCTACTCTTCCATTGGAAGATGGGGAGCTCATTTTCTGGCTTTGCGAGTGGTCCCAGGAGCACTGTGGTCACCACACATTCCTCATGGAGGAGGTTGCCCAACAGTAGCAGGTAAGAGACCAGAATGGAGGAAAGAAAGGCCAGAAAATGATACTTCAGGGGAAATCTTTGCTTGACATTGGACTTTACCTGGTCACCAGGAACCTAAGGCCTGTGATTCTTTCTTTCCTATGTGTTGCTGCTCAGTCACTAAGCCATGTCCCACTCCTTGCAACCCCAAGGACCGCAAGCATGCCAGGGTCATCTGTCCGCCATCGTCTCTCAGAGTTTGACTGTTTATGGAATTCTCATGGAGTGGTTTGCCATTCCCTCCTCTAGTGGACCATATTTTGTCAGAACTCTTCACTGTGACCCATCCATCTTGGGTGGCCCTGCACTGCATGGCTCATAGATTCATTGAGTTATGCAGCCCTTTCACCATGACAAGGCTATGATCCCTGAAGGGGATATGCTTCACCGTGAATTGCTCTCTTCTTTTTCTTTCATTCTGATATCTGAAAAGCATTTCTGTACACTCACCCACTTACAAAGTAATAGCCCTACATACAGATTCTTAGTCAGAAGTAGACATTCATGCATCTTGTGTTAATAGGTGTAGATCTTTGCCCAGGAGAAGTTCTCATTACCCCCATTTTGAACAGGAGGGTAACTAGGACATTGGGACGATTGAGGTATACTTTTTCCCCACTCTAGAATCAGGTTTGTTCTAGAACAAAGAGAACCAGTCTTCTTTCTGGTAAGAGAAGATGGTAATTTCTGTCTCTTGAGTTGTAAAGAACACATTTTCCACCTCAGTATTTTTTCAAAATCAGATTATAATTGCTGTTCTCAGTTTATGTAATGTTTATTTATTTATTTATTTATTTATTGGAAATCAGCCTGATTCCTCCACCATTTATCCTCTACAGTCTTGCTGAGAAGGCCCTTTCTTGACTCTGATGTGATTCTTTTCTCACAGAAAATGCTCCAATCATGTTTGGAGAAGTTGAAGAGGGAGAAGCAGGAAGCAGAGAAGATGGGATCTGACTTCAGAAAAGAGATATCTACCTGGAAGGTAGGAGGAGACACTTACTGAGGAAGTTAGATAGATATCTTGGCAGGACCTTGGGATGATCTCAAGGAGCTGCCTTCTTCTTTGTTCCCTGACAGTTAAGTTATTTGACTAAGCCTTTTCTTCATCCTCTCCTGATAAGAATGGTGGCTGAGAAGTGAACATATCACAAATGGCCACAGATATTTAGAGGGAGATATTCTTATAGAGGGGCTCTCTGGTGAGGATGACAAGCAAATTTCATTTTCCATTCTTGTCGTGTGTTTTAACCTTTGACTCTCAGAAGACATCTGGCAATAGCTCATGGCTTCGTCCTTGGGGTTCAACTTTTTGGCAGAGGGTGGTGGAAGGGGATCAGGAGTAATACAGAGAAGCATGAGCATCCTGGACAGGTATGAGAAGCCTGCCCACACCCAGGGATTACGTTTGGCTCTGAGTTGTCCTCAACAACTTGGGGCAGATTTGGGGCCATGTTTTTGAAGTCATATAGAAAAAAATGGACAAAGTCAGTTTCACCATGAATTGCTCTCCTCCTATTTCTCATTCCTGAAGAATCAAGTATAACATGAGACAAAATGTCCAGGCAAAGTTTCAAAAACGGAGTGATCCTGGACAGTGAGGAGCTGAAGGGACTGCAAAAGTTGAGATATGAAGAGTAAGTTGGTTTGCAGAATATGGCAAATTCTGAGAATGAGCTGGTTCAGTAGAGTCAATTGGTGAGAGATGTCATCTCAGATCTGGAGCATCATTTGCAGGGATCAGCAATGGAGATGCTGCAGGTAAGACTTGGAAAGAAGTCTGAGGATCCAAGGTATTAAAAAAAAAACTAAGACTAAGTTTTCATCTCTTCTGTGTTGCTATACTCTTTGTGGTGTTGTCAGTAAGGTTGTTTTGGGCCTCCAGTACCCTTTCTTTGCATCTATTTCAGAGGTTTTAAGAATAAGTGAATACATGAATTGAATGCAAGAATAATGAGGGAAATTTTCATTTTTTTAATGTGCCAATTTCCCTGTAAATACTTGATTGTGGAGAGAAGATTCACTGTGTTTGGAGGTTTTCTAAAGGCCTCTGTTATCTGTGATCTAGTGTTAAGCATTTATTGGATGTTTCTTCATGATGCAGCTTAGTCATAGACAAACAAATACACCTCAGATTCCAAGAGGCTTTTTTTCTTCATTCAATGTGTTGAGATTTTCTCCCTCTTTCTCTATTTCCGAAGAAAGTTTTTGAAGGATTGCTATTTATTCTCTAAACAGTCAATGGAATTAACTATTGAATTATCTCACTCTGGATGTTTTCTATTGAAAGGGTTATCTTGCTTGTGTTAGGATCATTTAGATTTTTTTTACAGTCCTTGAGTCAGTTATTGTATGTCTTGTAGAAAGTTGTCTATTCTAAGTTGCCTGATTTGTAAGCATATAGTAGGTTATAACAATCCTCTATTATCCCTTTAATTTGTATAATAATCACAATAATGTCTTTTATTCCTGATTTTCACTTTTTTTGTCACTTTAGCTATGCTTTGTTAACTTATTGATCTAAAAAACATTATTTTTGTTATTTTGTTTTTAAGCTTTCTTTTTTTGTTTATTTTTAAACTTTCTTATTCATTTATTTCTGCTGTTACATTTATTTTTTTCTTTGTGTGTGTTTGTGTGTGTGNAAAAAAAAAAAGAGCAAGAGGTAAGAAAATATGCACGTAAGAATATGTGAGCAAGATGATAGTTTTTAAAACATATTGGAACGTTTGCAGGTTGGTAGAATTTTGCTTTTCAGAGTTTCGCTTTCTAACTTTTCACCTGTTCCCATCCCCAAACAAGAAACCATCACGTGTTAACTTCTTCTACCTTGTCCTAGGAAGAATGTTGTAATTCATTTATTTATTTACTGCTGTTTATTGATTGGCCGCTTGTCAAGTCATAAATTCTAGACTGGATTCCCGAAATAGAGCTTAGGTTCACAAGTCTTTGTGGAAATTAAGAGATTCAGAATAGAGTTAATTAATTACACAAATGGGCAGAATTCAGTACAAGAGCTGTTCTTAATCAGATAAAAGATTATCCATTCTGTAAAATTAAGACACAGTATCTATTAAGAGACCACCCAAAGACATCAAAGCTTTATGGAAGTTGTCTTTTTTCCCAATCCAGCCTTTAAACTGCTTTGACCCTGAAGTAGATACAGTATCTGTTTTCCCTAGTATCTTCTTTATAACTAGATAAGTTTTCAGTTCATCTACAGTAATTCCTAAAGTAAAGTCATAATTGCAGTCAAATAAATATAATTTTGCATGGCTGTGAAATAATAAAGCATACAGTTTGAGTTGCAGAATCTGTGTTCAGCATTCTAGATTTTATGCATAATTTTACAAACATTCAGTTTCACAGAAATCCTTCAGAAAGGAAAAAATGTATGAACTCCAAGTGTCTGTGGTGTTTTCCCTTCATGTGGTAGCCACATGTATGTAGGAGGCTACGACGCCAGGTATGTGTGGTCCCAAGTTATGAGTGAAGCTATCTAAAATATTGATAACATCTATACTTGTTTTTACTAAAATGTGAAAAACTGTCAACATGTTACTAAAGTGTAGTCTAATTTGCTAAAGCTGTGTCCTAGGTGAGTTGATATTTTCTGTTCTTCCTCTGTATACTACTTTCTTTGTTTGTGATGGTTCTTTCATAACCTAGTGTCAATGTTTCTGTTGCCATCCTCTATAAAAAATGGACTAAAGCCCTTTGATCAGAGACTACAGAGCTTTCAAGAGTCTCATATTGCAATTTGGAATAGTGCTGCATAGTATTTTCAGAGGGAGTTAAAGTGCCAACCCCCCAAAAGACTAAATAATTGTAAATCTCACATAGTAACCTACACAATAGTGAGAAATGTTTTTGAAACATTTCTTTAAATACTTTTAAAGTATCAAATTGCAGGGATAGAGTTTGGGGTGGAGGGGATTACTGATTATGTCTCTAATTTAGACTCCAGAAGCCGTCCATATATCCAAAGCCAACATCTCAAAACTCTGAGTAAAAAGCGTGAACTTTGTAAATATCACTGAATATCATTGTTGGTGATGGAGCAATATGCAAAGGAACATGTAGAAGGAATTTTACTAGAAATAGGGCAGTTCTTTCTCTAGGACTCATTAAGGTGTCTGGAAACCAAAGACAGACATATCCATCCCACCTTCTGGAAGGTCTAGTATCACTAGACCTTACAGATAGAACTCCCACTGATCGCAGCATCCCTTACTGTTATATTCCATGTGAATTAATCAATTACGTGGGGTTGGTGAGCACTTGGCTGTCATTAAGCACTACTGCGTAGGCTCACAATTCCTTTCCAGGCTTCATAAATAGACATCCAAAACATACAAACTATTCGATACATATGATGAAAGCAGCACAGATGTTCAAGAAGGAAGGCTGTCTTTTGTCAAGAGAACATAATTAGCAACTGCAAATATGGAAACAAGCCTAATTAATAAACATTTTTCTTGCATAAGAAAATTTATTTGGGGTACAGTGAACCACTATATGCTTAGCTACTTAAGTCTCAACTTTTAGATGTATTGTTCTCAGTCTTAAAACTAGAAATTCAGCTACAGTCAAAATGTTATATATTCATCAATTTATTGAACATCATTATCCATCAAATTGTGCTGTCCACCAAGTAATCTATGTAACATTTTGTGAATAAATAGAAAAGATAAACATAAGGCTTACAAATTGTGATTATTATATACAGATAACCTGAATAATGGTATAAAGTTTAAAATGAGAGAGAGCTTCCATTACTCAGTCCCTTCATTAAGACCTTGAGCATGTATATAATTAAACTTTCCATTTCTTGTTAATGCATGAGTTATTTAACTTCCAGATTTTTTTTTTCTTACGCTGGCTTCATAGCATCCACTTTTTCAAATTTTTCACTTTTAAGAAAATCTTTCATTGGTGAAACAAATAATGCCTAGAACTGAGAACCTCATTTGAAAAAGATTAACTTTTTTCCCAGCTGCTAATTCCAACAATAAAGTTATTGCTAAAAGAGAGATTACTGTTAAAGGAATTCTGTTGTCTATGAAACCTGACCTCAAAGGAATTAATTACAGAAAACATATTAGGTACAAGTACAAGTAAATCTTCAATTTGAAATGTCAGTTGCAAAACATAAATCTCTTTGATAAGTGTTAAGTAATAGTGTCAAAGTTGCAATTGGCGTCTAAACCGATTATAAAGAAAATATTCAGGATTTTATATAACCTTAACATATGTTTTACTTTCTTTTACTTTTCTATATTATGGAACAATTTCACGTTAACATTTCTGAGGTTATTTTACAGACTGATTCCAGATTTTTTTAAGTATTACAAGTTCACTTCATATCTAAGTGTAGTATCTGCCTGAATAATATGCTGTATTATTTCCCAGAAGCTTTCTTTTAAGGAATATCATTTAGAAGGACCTTTTAAAAATATATGAAGAGTGAAGTTCCATCAAAAGCCATCTGAATCTAGTGTGTAAGGGTATGTATGTATGTGTGTATGTTTAAAATATCAATGTTTTTATATATAAAACAAAATATACATGTGTTATATAGACACATGCATGCATTTTAACATATTAAAGTTAGAACAATATATAAGAGGCTTTTAGACTGACATTTCTTGACAGATTTATGTTCATCAGCCTTTGTGAAAAATGTCACTATCCATATAGGGAGATAGTAGCTTTATATCACACAGAAACTATTATCTGTTCCGAGTCCCTTTACTTGTCCACTGTGTTATCCTCAGTAAGTCACTTGATATCCCTTCCACATACTCATAACCAACCCCTACGTCTTTTCTTAATCTGTGAAATTGGTGTAATATTTGACTACAAAATCATTTAAGAAGTTCACATGGAATAGTTAGTACTAAGCATACAAACATAGAAAATGTATTTTGCCATTATGAATAATAAATTCTGTTTCCAATCTGTTTCTTTTTCACTCTCATCATTTTGACTTTTTTTCTTTCATTAAAGTCCCTTTTAAAATTAGGGACTGATATACATGCACACATACTTTTATAATTTGTGGTGAATTATATCAAGAAAGAAATGTTTTCAAAATGTACATTATCTATGTGGTACTACACTAATGTAATACAGTGAAACTTTTAAAATTTAATTACAACATGTATAGAGACATTTAAAGCTCAGTGTTTGTCAATCATCCTTTTTTTTTTCATGAATGTTCTTAATTGTTTATGTTGTATTGCCTCTGCCTACTTTTTAAAACAAATTTATTGGAGGATAATCACTTTACAATATTGTTACGGTTTCTGCCATACACCAACATGAATCAGGCACAGGTGGACATATGCCCGCTCCCTCTTGAACCGCCCTCATAGTTCCCATCCTTTCATTCTGAGGCTTTTATAACCACATCAGAGGTCCTTGTTGATCCACTGAAACAATAAAAATCTTGGAGAGATCCTTTCTTTACTATAGCAGATATGAAAAAAGAAAGAGAGCTTACACTAGAATGATATTTACAAGTAACAAAAGGTACTTATAAAGATATCTCTAAAAGGTGAGGCAGCATCTTAAGAAAACAGGTCATAGCATATTAGAAAAACAAGATGGTATTCATTGACTATTGTAGGTAAATGATCCACTAACAAAAAAATGAGCATGTACCATTGAAAGAGACCAAAAATTAAGAAAAAAAACAACTAGAAATGGAATCCATCTTTGTGTTTCTAAGTATGCCAATAGAACGTATTGAATGCACAAGCTAAAATTATCACTGTAATCAGTGCTATAAGATTTACATATAATGAAATAAAGAAGGAATAATACTTCTTATAATAGCAAATTATGTTTCTTCCAAGCATGTACCATTGAAAGAGACCAAAAATTTAAAAAAAAACAACTAGAAATGGAATCCATCTTTGTGTTTCTAAGTATGCCAATAGAACGTATTGAATGCACAAGCTAAAATTATCACTGTAATCAGTGCTATAAGATTTACATATAATGAAATAAAGAAGGAATAATACTTCTTATAATAGCAAATTATGTTTCTTCCACTTAAAAATGTATAATACACAAAATTTTTATGATAAATGAATGTAGATAATGATGCCTATGGATAAATATTTTTAAAGTCTTAAATATTACACACAAGTGAATTAATTTTACATATTTGACATAGAACATGTTTATACCTCAAAATTTTATATTTTTTGTATAAATGAATACAAATAGATTTCTTTAGTTGGCATAGTTTAACAGTTATTGTTAAGTTTTAATTATTATTAAAATACTAGAATATCTGGTTAATGCTGTGGTTCCCAAAAACTGAAATATTGGTCATTAAAATTTGGAGATAATTAAAAGAAACCCTATATCAATTAGTGGTAACTACAGTTAATAAAAAGAAGAAAATTCAAATTTAAAAGTTAAAAGCTATACATAGCAAAAGGAAAATGTAACCATCTGTGAGCACTAGGTATTGGAAGTTAATTTTTTAAGTTATGTAGATACCTCTTTGCTATGATATAATGCTAGCAGAATAAACAGATGAATAAAGTTCTTCTCCTTTAAAAGAAGTGATCTACATCATCCCTTTTTTACATCTTCCATCTTCTTTTCAGAGAAGGCAAACACCATAATCTCATTTGATCTCAAATAAATTTTGAGAATTTGTTTCTTTAGAATTCTATAAAAATACAACAGGGGTTCTTATAAAGCAGAAGTTTCAGAAAAAGGGAGATATTCCTGTTGTAGACTTTTTAAGTTATATATAGAGATATAGTGTACACTAATCAGTTCAGTTCAGTCGCTCAGTCGTGTCCAACTCTTTGTGACCCCATGAATTGCAGCATGCCAGGCCTCCCTGTCCATCACTATCTCACTAATGGGATGATATAAAAACAGAATTTTAGGTGTAAGGACTTTTCTCAGGCATATTTGGAAATTGTTCGGAGTTAAACAGAATAAACTGTATACTATCCTGTGGGTTGGATGTGGATGTTCTGTATTATATGGGTTAACACTTTTCAAAGAATTAGAACACAGTAAACTCACATATCTTGGAGAAGGCAATGGCACCCCACTCCAGTACTCTTGCTTGGAATCTCCTATGGACGGAGGAGCCTGGTAGGCTGCAGTCCATGGGGTCGCTAAGAGTTCGGCACGACTGAGCGACTTCACTTTCACTTTTCACTTTCATGCATTGGAGAAGGAAATGGCAACCCACTCCAGTACTCTTGCCTGGAGAATCCCAGGGACAGAGGAGCGTAGTGGGCTTCCGTCTATGGGGTCGCACAGAATCGGACACGACTGAAGTGACTTAGCAGCAGCAGCAGCAGCAAACTCACATATCTATGAAGTTCTACCATACAGTTACCTACACTGTCTAATGATTCAGAAGGTACTTCATCAATTTTTGTACCTTTGAATTAATATTTATAAACCTTCATTACAGAAGTATCAATTAGCAGAGGAGTCGGATGACAGAATGTCATATTAACCAAGCTTTAACTGTGTATAGATAGACACTTTATTTTCATCTGCCTATAGTGTCAATATTACTATTTTTTGTTTTGATAACTTCATTCTCATAAATACAAAATCCCCAAATTTAAAAGGAAATTTCTTTGAATATAAGTTTGCCTAGCCCCTGTTTTTCCCTGTTTATTTATTTTTTTTTATTAGACCATACGCAATCCTCTCAGTGTTCATAGTTACAACTCCATTCTTGGTAATTTCCAAAGAAATTCATCAGGTTGATAAAAACATAAATAGAGGAGCTAGTGGATACTAATATGAAACAGAAGTGATCTTTCTTTGTCTCACCTTGGATACCATGTAGATATCTGCCACGGATGTGATTTGACTCTCAATACTGGGACCCTCATAGCTCAATTCATAATGATTAAGAGTCCATATTCTTTCAAAAGAAAAATTCTAACCATACAGTCCCTACCCAAGTTTTCAGTCTTTTTTATGTATAGTTCTTTGGTCCTTATTCATGGATTGTCCCCTCTTTAAAAATAGATATGTTACTTCCTTTCACCAATGGGTTTCCAAACCCACATTTGTTCTTTTTTGACTGATATTATCAGAACAGTGCAAACACTAGAAACTCCATATATTTACAAAAGACATCAGTTTCCATCTCACATCATTTTTTCCTACAGCATTCAATCATTACATTATTTGGACAGTTATCTGTGTAGTATTATCCAGTTGGGGCATCCAAATTCCTTCTCTTTATGCCCCATGTGAAAATGTTTGGACTGCTATTGTGTTGTTTTCATATCCTGCCCTTTTCTAAGAGATCACTTTTCTGTTCCTTTTAAAGAGCACCGAACCCTCCCAATATCATTCAAAGCAAACAACATGAAACCTAAAATGTTTTCCCTCATCTTCTTCCCCCACTTCCTTATTTTTTATTAAAATTGTAACATAAAAATGTCACTCTGAAGAAAAGCCTTGGGCTCATCATTCCCAGTTCCCCTTCCCTGGAAAGAGAATACATTGCCTTTTAATCATGTTGGCCTTGCTTTTCCATAAGAGAAAAAAAAAAAAAAAAAAGTCTCAACAGAGGTTGCCAGTTATAACTTGTGTATAAAAAATGGAATTAAAAATATTTGAAGAGATAGAATCAGTTTCATAGGGACCCCAACCCTAGATTTCCCAGGTTTTTATTTTCTCCTTGCCTTCCTCTAGTCTGTCTTAATTTTGTCTTGCATGATTCTTTCTCCCAAACACACCCTTAGGATCTTAAAGGGGACTCCTTCCCTAATTTCCCCATTTTTTCTTCTTTCTTACCAACCAGCATGCTGCATTTATTTTCTATTGACTCTATACTGTCACCCTCTACAAATATTCATTATAGTTGAAAGCCTCAATCTACCTTCTCTTCTGGTGCATCAACAGCACATGAACTGAGTTCTGCAAGATTATTTCCTTTTTCTTATTGACCAGATATATGGACTAGTTTTAGATTCACTGTGAGGTTTTCGAAATGAATTTATATAGCTGGTAAAGAAACATGCCTACATCATCAATCTTATCTTTCATCTTTAATGATTTTTACATGCTTGCTAAATTGTTTCAGTCGTGTCCTATTCTTTGCAACCCCATGGACTGTAGCCCGCCAGGCTCCTTTGTCCATGGGATTCTCCAGGCAGGAACACCAGAGTGGGTTGCCCTGCCCTCCTCCAGAGGATCTTCCCATTTCAGGGATTGACCCTGGGTCTCTTATGTCTCCTGCACTGGCAGGCAGGTTCCTCACCACTGGCACCACATTTTACCTGCTTCAAATTGGCCAGTTCCTCCAATCACATTGACTTCCCTGGTGGCTCAGACAGTAAAAGCATCTGCCTACAATGTGGGAGACCTGGGTTCAATCCTGGGTTGGGAAGATCCCCTGGAGAAGGAAATAGCAACCCACTCCAGTACTCTTGCCGGGAAAATCCCATGGACAAGGAGCCTGGTAGGCTACAGTCCATGGGGTCGCAAAGAGTCGGACACGACTGAGCAACTACACTTTCCAATCACATTTCTTAACCTCCATCTCATGCATTTGGATGCTAAACCCTATAATTTCATCATTTCGATTTAGTCACTCAGTCATGTCCAACTCTGTGATCCCATGAACTGCAGCATGCCAGCCCTCCCTGTCCATCACTAATTCCTGGAGTTTACTCAAACTCATTTCCATCGAGTCACTGATGCCATCCAACCATCTCACCCTTTGTCATCCCTTTCTCCTCCCGCCTTCAATCTTTCCCAGCATCACGGTCTTTTCCAACGAGTCAGTTCTTCACATCAGGTGGCCAAAGTACTGGAGTTTCATCTTCAGCATCAGTCCTTCCAATGAATATTCAGGACTGATTTCCTTTACTTTCATGGTTTAACAGTAAACCATGTCCTGTTATAGGTACTGCCTTCTTTTGCATGTTCTCTAGATACTCTCTATCCCACTTCTGGTGAGTGGAATACATACCTTCCCCTTTCTCCTATTTATTATAGGCTGAGTGTTGTGTTAGCTACTTGCAGTCTCACAGTGTAAATCCTGGCAGAAGATTATACAGGATATAACCTGTTGGCCTAAGGGATTCAAATTTCTCACATCCTGCACCATTTATTCTTGAGACACATGTTCAATAACCCATTTTGCATGGACTCCATTAAAGTTTTACTTTTCCCTGAAAACCTTTCTTGATTCCTTGTCCCCTTTTTCCTGCTTTCTGATCTTACCTGGATCCCACCATCAGCCTTCATGTCCCTGAAGTACCCACAGAGATACTGTGTGTTTAAGCGGTGTGTGAGTGGAGGGCAGCTTCCAAGATAGCTCCCAGCAACCCTGCCTTCTGTATTCACAATCGTCCCAGCCCCTGAGGGTGAGCTGCACCTTAGTGAACTGCTTTAAACAAATACAATATGGCAAACATGTTGGGATGCATGTTGGGATGCATGTTGGGATGCATGTTGGGATGCATGTTGGGATGCATGTTGGGATGCATGTTGGGATGCATGTTGGGATGCATGTTGGGATGCATGTTGGGATGCATGTTGGGATGCATGTTGGGATGCATGTTGGGATGCATGTTGGGATGCATGTTGGGATGCATGTTGGGATGCATGTTGGGATGCATGTTGGGATGCATGTTGGGATGCATGTTGGGATGCATGTTGGGATGCATGTTGGGATGCATGTTGGGATGCATGTTGGGATGCATGTTGGGATGCATGTTGGGATGCATGTTGGGATGCATGTTGGGATGCATGTTGGGATGCATGTTGGGATGCATGTTGGGATGCATGTTGGGATGCATGTTGGGATGCATGTTGGGATGCATGTTGGGATGCATGTTGGGATGCATGTTGGGATGCATGTTGGGATGCATGTTGGGATGCATGTTGGGATGCATGTTGGGATGCATGTTGGGATGCATGTTGGGATGCATGTTGGGATGCATGTTGGGATGCATGTTGGGATGCATGTTGGGATGCATGTTGGGATGCATGTTGGGATGCATGTTGGGATGCATGTTGGGATGCATGTTGGGATGCATGTTGGGATGCATGTTGGGATGCATGTTGGGATGCATGTTGGGATGCATGTTGGGATGCATGTTGGGATGCATGTTGGGATGCATGTTGGGATGCATGTTGGGATGCATGTTGGGATGCATGTTGGGATGCATGTTGGGATGCATGTTGGGATGCATGTTGGGATGCATGTTGGGATGCATGTTGGGATGCATGTTGGGATGCATGTTGGGATGCATGTTGGGATGCATGTTGGGATGCATGTTGGGATGCATGTTGGGATGCATGTTGGGATGCATGTTGGGATGCATGTTGGGATGCATGTTGGGATGCATGTTGGGATGCATGTTGGGATGCATGTTGGGATGCATGTTGGGATGCATGTTGGGATGCATGTTGGGATGCATGTTGGGATGCATGTTGGGATGCATGTTGGGATGCATGTTGGGATGCATGTTGGGATGCATGTTGGGATGCATGTTGGGATGCATGTTGGGATGCATGTTGGGATGCATGTTGGGATGCATGTTGGGATGCATGTTGGGATGCATGTTGGGATGCATGTTGGGATGCATGTTGGGATGCATGTTGGGATGCATGTTGGGATGCATGTTGGGATGCATGTTGGGGTGCATGTTGGGATGCATGTTGGGATGCAACGTCTGAATTCAGTTTACAAAAATGCCCCATCTCTGGCTTTTCTTGCTTGCTGAGTCCAAGAGAAGCCACTTACCATATTGTGAGCTGCTCTGTGCAGAGGCTCACAAAACAAGAAAATTAGGTGAGCTTCTGACCAAAGGTCAGCAAGAAACCGGGGCCCTCAGGCCACTAGCCCACAAAAGATTGGGCATGGCCCCAAACCACATGAGTGAACTTAGCTTCTTCTCCAGTCAGGCCTTTACCTGAGATTGCCCACAACTTCACTGCAACCTTTGCTGACCCAGAAGGCCCAGCTAAGATCTTAACTTACAGAAACTGTGAGATACGAGATGTTTGCTGTTTATGTCACTCAGTTTGGGGGAAATTTGTTACTCATCAAGAGATAGGTAATATACATGGTATTATAAATATGGTTTTTATATTTGACTCTTTCATTAGCCTGTGTAATTAATGACAGGGTTCTAATGAAGTACTCAGCTCTGTTTCTTCAGAACCATAATATAGTGTAATAATGGAATGGCAACTCACTCCAGTATTCTTGCCTGGAAAACTCCACGGACAGAGGAGCCTGGTGGACTACAGTCCATGGGGCTGCAAAAGAGTTGGACATGACTGAGTGACTAAACAACAAGGTATAATAGTGCTTCCTGGGTGGCACTAGTGGTAACGAACCCACCTGCCAGTGCAAGAGATGTACGAGACCCAGATTCCATCCCTGGGTCGTGAAGATCCCCTGGAGAAGGGAATTCCTGCTCCAATGTTCTTGCCTGGAGAATCCCATGGACAGAAGAGCCTGATGGACTATGATTCATGGGGTCTCAAAGAGTCAGAAACAACTGAACAACTTCGCATGTACACTTAATAATAAAATGTTTAAACCTTAAAACTTGCTCAAGAAACTTATTGACTAAACAATCTAATGAGAGCTTCTCATTTCTCTTAAACTTCTTTAATCACCACCACCAGTAAGCTGCTGTATCAGTTGAGCTCTGTCTTATTCTGCTCGGGCTTCTGTAACAGAATACCACGGACTGAGTGACTTAACAACAACAGAAATTTATTTATCACAGTTCTATGGGCTGGAAGCCTCAGATCGAGGTGCAGGTATATTCAGCCTCTAGTGCGGGCTGCTTCCAAGGACACAGTAGCCATCGTCTTGCTGTGTCCTCACAGGGTTAAAGGGCCAAGGGTCTACCTGGGACCTCTTTTATAAGGGTACTAACATCACTTGTGTGGGGGCCACCATCATGACCTAATCACCTCCCAGAGGCCCGACCTTCAAACACCATCATTCCGGGCATTAAGATTTAACATATGAATTTGGGGTGGCTCTTGTGCTCAGTTGGATCTGATTTTTTGTGACCCTGGGATTCTCCAGGCAAGAATACTGGAGTGGGTTGCCATTTCCTCATCCAGGGGATCTTCCTGACCCAGGGATCGAACCTGAGTCTCTTATGTCTCTTGCACTGGCAAGCAGATTCTTTACCGCTGGGCTGTTGGGGTGGGGAGACACAAGCATTTAGTCCATGGCAGGTTTCTTGGTAACTAATTCAGGCAAAGTTAAGCAGGAAGGGGAACAGATAGATCGGAGATCCAAGGAAGGCTCAAGATGGATGTTTAGAGAAGGCACAAGCACCAGGAGAGGCTGACATCGGTTAAAGCCCTTGGGGACACTGGTTGGGACGTGATGTTCCAGGGTCCTTGGGCACTGTTGCACTTGAGAGTCCACTGCTGCCTCTGTGCATTTGTATGTCCTTCCTTAAAGATCTCGAATTCAGGGGTACCAGCTGGCTGAGCCATGCCCCCTGCCAGGGTGCAGAGGAAAGGACTGTCTGCCCACCTGTTGGTAGATGAAGGTGAATTTCTTCCTCCTTCCCAAATCACCAATATGGTTTTTCTCCAAAGAGGGAGGGAATCAGATGCAGGCAGGAGGGAGTGCAAAAATGACAAATAGTTACACTATTGAACAAACTGTGTGTGTGTGCTAAAGTCACTTCAGTCATGCCCCACTCTTTGTGAATCCACAGACGGTAGCCCGCCAGGCTCCTCTGTCCATGGTATTTTTCTGGGCAAGAATACTGGAGTGGGTTGCCATGCCCTCCTCCAGCAGATCTTCCTGACCCAGGAATCGAACCCATGTCTGTTACATCTTCTGCATTGGCAGGTGGGTTCTTTACCACTAGCGCCACCTGGGCAGGCTATTGAACAAACTAATTCTTTCTAAATTCGGTAGGAAAACCACCCATTAGAGGAACAGCTCTTTCCTTAGAAGCTTTAGTATTCTCCTAGGTAATTTTGTTTTTCTTTTTAAACTTTCCTACCATATGGATTCCCTTTTTAGCACAAATCCTCTAAAATAATAGTCCATGCATAAATGTTAACCTTGTTCCTTTGCTGCCCACCACTTGACATCTATTATAGTCCATTTTCTAGACAGATGTGTGAAGAAGTGAAAGAGCATGTTTATATGTTTTCTTTTCTCAGGTATGAAAAGGCCTAGATTAATGCTTTTAGTCTAAAGAAATAAATTTACAAAGCACCCAGTGCTAAACCTGGTACCCACTAAAGCCAATGAATGGCACTTCCCTTTCTGTCACATGTGTTTTCCAAGAGTAATTTGAGCTTTTCCTCCTAGGAGGCTTCATAAATTGTACCTCTATACTTGTGGAACTAACTATTGTGAATAATTTTTCCTCTGCTCTTATATTCTTTATTTTTTCTTGTTTACTTATTTTTATTGAGGTATACCTGATTTACAATGTTGTTAATTCCTATTATATGGCAAAGGAATTCTGTTATCATATACATATATTCTTTTTTAATATTCTTTTCCATAATGGTTTATCATAGGATATGTTTTTATCTAGAGGATAATTGCTTTACAGTGCTGTGTTACTTTCTGTTGTACAGCAGTGTGAATCAGGTGTAAGTATACATATATCCCCTCCCTCTTGAGCCTCCCTCTCACTCACCCCCATCCCCCCCGCTAGGTCATCACAGAGCACAGAGCTGAGCTCCCTTTGCTATACAGCAGCTTCCCACTAGCTATCTGTTTTATACATTATTCTTTAATTGTTTATTTCCAGCTCCAGCAAAAACTCACCAACTGTTCCTAATCCTCATAATCTGTATTTTAAAATTTATGTCACCACTTGCAGTTGTCCTGGGCCTGCCTCCTTTCTTCTTTCTCATATTTCTCCAGCCTTGTAGCAGAGACAGAACAGCTCGCTCACAACCCCTTTGGCTGGTTTTCTAGGATTTTTCTTGAGCTCCTCCCTCTAAACCCCATCTTTGCTTGTGTTCTGAATGTCTCTATCTTTCAAGCTGTTGACTTTCTCTGGTTTTCTTTCCTTCTTCACATTCTCTCTCTCTTTCGGCCTGCTTTATTCCTTCTGCCCATCCATCTTAAATATTCTTTCTCTAGATCTTCTCCTATTGAATCTTGTATTTTCACCTCTGTCTTTATTGAAGAACTCTCTAAGATTGCTTTCTCTTTTTTCCCCTCTCTTTCTGCCTATTTTGCTTTCCATCAACTATAATTTTAACCATGAATTATTAATTCAACACTCAATTATTATGTATTTATTCTGTGACTATAACTGCATGAAGTGCCAAGGAGGCCAAAAGAACAAACCGAAATTTTGCCCCCAGGGGCTCAAGACCCAGCAAAGAAGGAAAACTTAACAAACAAAAAAAAAAAATTTAATGCAATATGATAAGCAGGATCCTAAGAGGATAATCAAAATGCTGGAGAAACAATAAACGGAGAGATTGCTTCTGCTTGAAAAGATTGAGTCTTCACAGAAGAGGTGATCTGCAACCTTGGTTCAAGAAGGGTCAGTGGGGTTTTGCCAGACAGAAATGATGAACACTATTTCAGGCACATAGCTCAGTGAATCCAGAGATTTTGTGGGCTGCTCACTAGAGGATGCTGGGCGGTGAAATTCAGCCATGTCGTGCTTGTTACTACTGGTACCTGGGCGCAGGGCTGTATCAGCCCAGAGGAAGAAGCACAAAGATATCACGTGGGCTGCTGGCTATGCAGCTTACTATTTTTGCCCTTTGACTCCCGTTCTCTACACTTGAAACCGCTAATCATGAGCTTTGCCAAATTTAAATTCCTCTTAGATCAATATACATAGTACATGGCTGACCAGCCTCAGAACCTGCAGTGCTTTCAGACAAATGGGTTATTCCTTTCTTTTCTTTCTCCCTTTTATATTTCTCAGTACACATAATGGCACAGTATCTCCTTAGCCAGGCAAATATCTCATCTGCAGCTACTGTTCCCAAATAAATGTTTATTGCCCTTGATTTAATGAAAGCTAGCAGAACAAAATTCAGTTTCAAGTTCTACCTTTTTTCTTCTTTTCTTACTTTCTGTATTGTTCTTCCAAAAGAACATTTTGGAAAAGTGGCCCACTGCTAAAACACACACACAAGCACAGACACACGCAAGCATAGACACACACACACCCAGACTTTCTGGAATGTTAATAAACCAACTATCATTTCATACCTGATAGACATCTAGAGGCGGGACAACTAACCTGCTGCCTCTCACTTACTGGTACAGAAACAAAATCTCAGCTGGTAAGAGATTTGCTTCAACTCATGGAGTTAGTTAACAGAAGAGTCAGTTCCCATTATTTTTCAGAAGATATGTATAGTGTAGCTCCAACTGAGGCCATTATTGGTGTTTTCATATTTGTTGATGAGTCATTCAGTATTCCTCATAACAGAAACTTAACACAGGATACATTTTTCCTTGCTAGCTTTTAAAATTTGGGAACCTTGGCAGATGTAGGGAATGAGTATGCATTCCAACAAGTTGCCCTTTCTTGCGTTTTCCCTTTCAAATATTACACACCTCTAATACCAGTCTTCCATACCTACTCCGGTCCTCTCTTTTTATGATGGCTTATGATCTGCTCCCTGGTGTTTTATCAATGCCATGTTGAAAACTTTCTAGAGCTCCTCCAGAATGACCCTGCTCTTCCGTCTGGGCTGAGGACCCCATGTCCCATCATTCATCCACTTGCTGGCATCCTGACCACCTTCTCGCTGCAGTGAGAACAGGATAGCATCCCTCTTAACTTTAGCATTGCTATTCTTTCTTAGAATCTGTATCCACCTTTTTAGGCAGGTCTCCACAAAGTTTTAGTTTTTAGAAATGATTTGCAGGATAGCATATAAATATAGTACTAATGAATATACAACTGAAAACATATCCATAGAGGTCTTTATCATAATAACATTTTTATATTTATCCCTTTATCTCTCCAGTGTGAGAACTTCAGTTTTATAAGATCTGCTTCAAGTGGCCAGAGCAGTCTTTCAAAAATACAATTCAGGTCATGTCACTTCTTGTTTAAAATTCTCCACTGCTTTGCAATTAGACCGAAATCCAGGCATCTTTCTATAGCACATCTGGCCCTGCAGGAAATGGCCCCTGTACCTCTCTGACTTCCTGCCTTTCCTCCACCTCTCCTATCTCACTGAGTCCATGCCACGCTGACCTTTTCATTTCTCAAACATGCCAAGCGCCGTCTCACCCCAGGGCCTTTGCACTCACTGTGCTCTCTGCCAGGAAGAAACAGCCCCCAGAGCTTTGTCTGGCTGCTGCTTGCTAACATTCAGTAGCCTCTGCACTGACTTTCCACTCCATCACTTCTGCTCTGTTTTCTTCATTGCACTTGTCACTGTCTGAAATTACCTTGTTCATTTATTTGTTTGTCTGTTGTTGTTGGTTTCCTCCCTCTAGAATAGCACCTGTCCAGGGGAACTTTCTGCAATAATGGAAAAGTTCTCTATGCTGCCCAACATGGTCACCAGCAGTTACATGTGGCTATTAAGCACTTGAAATGTAGCTAGTGAGACAAGTATGTTTTGTGTGGCTTCACCCAAGAAGTCAACAAAATGCTGGAAAATATCAGTAGACCCTTGTAGGAAATCATAGAGTGTCTACAGCTGAAATATTGCTGTAATTCTGGTTACTCCCCTTTAATAAAAACCTAACATAGCAGAGACAGGTCAGGGGAAAGGCGAATAAAATAAAATAATGATGGAAGGGTTTCTATGAGGCAGCATTAGCCTGTCTGCCTTGATGTGAATTAGATGGGGGATGGAGTGTCCTCTCTGGTAGACACAACCCCCTGCCCTTGGCTGCTTCCTTGGGGAGGAGAGCGCCAGCTGAATTTGAACCAGCACTCTCCAGGGCCAGTCTGCAAAACCATAAGGTTGGCCCAGTGTTTCTGCAAGTGGTTACAATGATTCACATTCTTCAGCAGTCTACAGTAGCCTAAGTGGTGGGCAACTAGTCACATGACAAAATTTTATAAAATTGTGAAGTATATGGTGAAGTATATCTTTAGATTTAAATTATATGAGAGAGATTGAGAGGGAGAGAGAGGAGACTAGAGGAAGAGTTTGTCACCTTTGGAACACTAGATACAGGAGCACAATTTGAAACTGAATCTACAGTGCCATAACCAAAAAATAATTCTAAAGGTGTAACAAGAATTTCTTGTTACAAAGAAGCATCTGAAATTTATGCTCCTAGATAACAAACTTAAATATATAATTTTAAAGAAGAGTTCTAGTAGACAAATATGGATTGAAATAATTCACCATTTAAAAATAACTTAATATTTTAAAATTCAGATCTGCATGATCTTAAACCTACATTCCAGAATTCCGATAATCCATTTCTACCTCATGCCCTTGACTGCCTCTCTAGGACTCAGTTCTTGGGAGGTTATCAATGACCCCTAGGTTTCCAGAATCATCCATTTTTCTCTCCTTTCTCCCTCCTTGATTTTGTCTGTGACAATCAGCTCTGATGACCACCCACTCCTTGGAATTCAACAAACATTTTATAGAGGGCTTATTATGTGCCAGACACTGTGTAAAATCACAAGGAAATAAAAATTCTTTCCCTTGAGGAGTTCATACTTTATTGAGGAGGCAGGCGTGTATATTAGTAATTACCCTGGAGTGTGATGAGTGCAAAGGAGGTCTATCTATGGTCTGGACATTTAAGAAGCAGAGAGGATGGAATGATGAACACAAACCAGTTAGAGACAGAGAAGAAGGGATTTCTTCTTCAGAGAGAACCTGAGTTTAAAGGATGAGTTTAAAGGTTGAAAGTTTGCTCCAGATAATGTGGGAGACTGGGCATTCCCAACAGAGGAGAGACAGTATATAAAGGATGGAAACGTGATCAAACAGAGAACTGCCAGAAGCCTGCACTGCTAGGGTGAAAAGTGTGAAGGGAGGTAGAGCAGGTGGTAAGGCTACACTGGGAGTCCAGATGAAAGATGGAACCCAGAGCCCATGAAGGCTTTAAGCAGAGGAATAAGTCAGTCCTAGAGGATCAACCCTGAGTATTCTTTGGAAGGACTAATAGCTGAAACTGAAGCTTCCCCCATTTGGCCATCTGATGTGAGGAGTCAACTCACTGGAAAAGACCCTCATCTTGGGAAAGACTGAATGCAAATGGAGAAGGGGGCAGCAGAGGATGAGATATGGCTTCACTGGCTGAAGGGACATGAATTTGAGCAAACTCCTGGGGAGAGTGAAGAACAGGGGGGTCTGGTGTGCTGGAGTCCATGGGGACGCAGAGTGGGAAATGACTTACCGACTGAACAATAGGATTTGATTTGTGCTTCAGAAAGATCACTGTGGTGGGGATCAGGGAAGGAGGTGAGAGAAAAGCAAACAGACCAGTTAGGGGCCATGACAGTGAGCCAGGCATGTGAGGGTAAGAACTCTACACTGGCTCTGCCAGTAGGAATAAGAGCTGTAGATCATTCATGTGTAATCGGGGGATTGGACTGAAGCCTTGGTGATTGGTTAGATCAGGAGTGAGGGAAGAGGTGGGGACGCCCTGGTCTCTGGCTTGGGTAGATCAGGGAATGGAAATGTCATCAACCAGATTAGAAAGGAGCAAAGGCAGACATATGTTGTCAAAGAGACAGTAAGCTTGGTCTTGGACCTGCTAATTTGACCAATATCTGGACACAGTAGAAGGTTAAACAATCCCAGCTTTGCCACTTAATTACCTAGCTTACCCTAGGCAAATTATAAAAGATTTCTGGGTTTTGGTTTCCTGATTGGTAAAGCTATCGGCACAGTGCCTGGCAAAAATATTTCCATATTATCAGATTTCCTCAATAACCCTGTAAGGTATGGAAAAGGTATTATTCTCAAGAAATTGAAGCCCCAAATAACTTGCAGAAATTCTAATGGTGTATGTAGAAACACTTTGTAAAATGATATTATTTGCTGTTGTTTTTTGTTGTAGTACTCGTGGTCAGAACTACAACAAGTCACATATAATTGACCTTTAATTGTCTCGTGAGAATAACAGTTTTCACAGTTTCACGATAGGCGGAAGACTAAAACTGGTCTTGGTTATCATTTATGCAGAGTGCTAAGAACATAGCGCATTCTCAGTCCATGCTTATGAGGCGTGAGCCTACAGAAATTGAGTAGCTGAGAAACTGGAGCTTTCTTTGGTCGTTTTTTTTTTTTTTTTTTTCTTCAGCTGCCCCTGGATGGTGTTTACCCCAGGGAGAAAAATAGAATTTCCTGAGCAATATAGTACATTAAATACTAGAGAATCTATGCATAGGTTGTGTTATACATTTGCAGAAATAAAAATTTCCTGTGTTGCCAAAATGGAACATTATAATGCTAAAAATTAAGAAATATTTATTTTAATTTATGTTGGCAGTAAAACTGAGTAACATGATCATGTAGAAAATGTCCTGGGTCTGTTGGAGAATAAAAAGTTGTTTTTTAAAAACTAACAACTTTGAGCACAAGGCAGTTTCTGTTTTCACTTCACCCTCAAGAACTCATTGCACCCGTGCGTCTGAACCCATGAGAATAATAATATAATTATAGTTTTATTTTACTGTATTCTGACACTGAATTTGATCCACTAATGTCTGCATATTTCAGGTAGAGGGGAAAATAAATGAAACTGGCTAGATCAAGCTGATATTTTTCATAATCTGAGATTTTCTCTGAAGAGACTTTTGTCATCATTTACATATTTCTGACTAAAAATTTCCTTGTCAATGATCTGAGCACACCAATAATACATCCAACTGTCACACACAGAGACAAATTTCAAGCAATGTTTTTTAAAGAATGTATTCATTAACCAAGCAATGTTTTATTTTGAATCTTTCGCCCCTGAGTGCAGACACAAGGAAAGAATATCCTAAGAAGAAGAGGAATGCAAAGAGCATTTGGTTTTGGACTCCTCTATCACAGTGACTGATGATTTTTTCTTTTTTTTCTTGAAAGAAATATAGAGATTGGGAAGGAGAACTTTAAGCCTGTCCACTGCACAGAAGTTTTGTTTTGAAATGCATCCAGTTCAAGGGTTAAATGGAAGCAAAGCAGTCATTTCAACAATGTTTTTGAAGAAAATGAAACAGCTTGATGTAAGTTAAATGAAGGGAGTCTATGACTTAAAAGAAATGGACAGATAGAGAAAAAGGTCACAAGATTAAATTTTCCCTGAGGGGAGAGTCCTTTTTTGGAATCATTAACCTCCTTCTAGGTCACTCCTGGAAAAAGAGCAGGAAACCCTCTTGCGCCTGCAAACATGGGTGTATCCCAGCGGCCCACTGACCTGGCGACTGGGAGACAGACCTGTGGCGCTCCCAGTTCCCCTTCAGGCCTGCTTAATTTTAGGACTTCTGTTTTAAAGAAACAAGATCTCTTCGTTCTGAATTCTGTGATAACAAAATACAAAGTATGTTTCTAACGTGAAAACTGATGCTCTTTCGAGTAGGATGAAGGGAATCCATAGTGATGTCAATTGTCTCTGAATTGCAGTGAATTTATGCATTCACCCCCCATTTTCTGTACTTTCTATAAAATATTCTTATAGTTTCTAAATTTTAAAAAAAGTTACTTGTTTTTGCTTTAATAATATGTAATTATTCTGTATCCATTCATATTTTTGAGTGTTTACTAGTTCAGGAGATGTTCTTGAGGGGAGGAGGCAAAATTTTCTCTTGTGCATTAACCATTTTCAACATATTTTCTGGAATTTCTGTCTACTTATATACTGATTTATGAAAAAGTGGACATAAGTATATTAATTTAAAAATTTTGAGAGTAAAACAAAATTTAAAAGCAAAGACAAAAAAAGTACAACTGTACCCTAACAAAATTATTCTTAAATATCTCTCTTCAATCTACTTTTCCAGCACCAAATTAAGACCAAGCAGAATTATCCATGTATGGTTGCTGAACAACATTAGTTCAAATAAATCTGACTTCTAAACTTCAAAATCATAGTAATTCCATTCTGCATCCCAAGCTTTCGTTACATAATGCACCATAAAGTAAAACTCTAGGTTAGAAATGGAATTTGACGATCACAAAGCATGAAACAGAAAAATAAGCCAAAGTTAAGACGAAAGTGAAAGCCCTGAAGAGTGCAAGAGCCCAACAAGAGGGGCTTTTTTCCCTGCCTCTTTGAAGTCTTTAAATTGATACTTTTAAAAGAAAGGGACAGAGTCTTTTAGAATAGCAAGGAAAAGAAACATGCATAAACCACTCACTGCTATATAGAGGAATATCAAAAGTACCTTCCTTGTTCAGGTTTTGCCAGTGGTTTGTATATTCTTTTCCAAATTGGTTCTAAACCAAGAGAGAGTGTTAAAGATTTTAAAAGACAGTGAGGCAATTTCTCAGTCCCAAGAGAATCAAGACAAACTGGAGCATCAATGAGACATAAAAGGAAAATGCATTTTGCGAATCCGAACAGAGCCTAGGTGTGAGGAAAGGCATCTGCTAAGCTCACGTGCCTCACTCATTACCTTTTGCTGGTGTTCACACACTGATTGAATAACCAAGAAGTAGGAATCTTAGACAGCATGTAGGTAACTTATTATGTAATATAAATAGGGTAACAATTTCCTGACGGTGGTATGGTAAGGAAAAGAATTGTGTGCCTCACTGTTTTCTAGCCAAAATGCATTTCTGAAGCAGGAAATCAAAAACACATCACAAACCCTACAACTAGACTAAACACATTAAATCTGCTGATATTAGTAACTGTCACGAGGCTGCCAGGCTCAGGGAGCAGCAACTACTGACAGCTACCCACTCCCTACCTCTGAACACACTTTCCTCAGATACTTTGCTGAAGAAACGTGAACAAATATTCCATTGTTGCTGCAGTTTATTAAATGGTCCCTTGGAATTCCCTGCAGACGCTGCTTAAACAGAAATAACGAATGGGACACCCATTTGATGCACAACACAGATCTGAACTGAGAAGCTAAATAAAAGGTTTCAAGTGACATAGGCCAGAACACGTCTGAGCCCCTCCCCCAAATAAATCACTAAAATGCCCGTCCTCTGCACTGCCTTTGTTTCATTTACTTCAAAATACATCGTATTAACTCTGCATTCATTTTACCTTCATTTCACCTTTAAAGAGCAAAATAATATTTTAAAATTCTGAGAATCTAAAACATATCCAGCCCCTCTATATATATATATACACACACATATATGATTCTGTTTCAGATGGACTTGTACTTATTATAATGCCTGCTTATTGCTGAGGCTTCACAAGGTTTTATATCTGGCATTTCAAAATAAGGCTTACATTTCTTTCCTTCAGTTTCAGTTGAAGGACCAATATCTGTCTAGCATCTGTTAATTGTTGTCACACCATCTTATCCATTTTTTCACAGGGCCAGACTTACTCCTTTTAAGCTGACTCCTTTGTTTACAGAGATTTCTTTCCCACTGTCCACCAACCTGCAACCCATTTTTCTGTCTGGTAGGAGATGAAGGAAAGGGTAGGAACCTGTCTGAAAAGAGGGCGCAGTCTACTCTCAGGCAAGTATGCTTGGTATCTCTCACTTTATCAGGAAACTGCCATGAAGAAAAATGCCATGTGGAGCTGAAACAATTATAAAGGTGCCAGTTATCACCTCCTGGAAAACCATAAGACTTGAAAACTGAATGGTATATCCCTTACATGGTACCTTTCCCTTATTCACATCCCTTCCTCCTCAGACCACCCCTCCCCTCAGAAAACAGCCTTCTGTTTTCATTTATCTTGAAGATTTATAAAGTAACTGATATTTAAGAAGTGCACATGAATAATTTTCTGACTGTGAAATCAATGATGTTTGGTCATTGCCATTTGTTGATAGAAAATATAATTTCAAAATGAAAAGATTTGATGATTCTAATCTGAAATAAAATTTCAAAAATGAGTCTGCTACAGTAAAGGGAAGACAAAGGAGAAGAAAAGAAAAAAAAAAAAAAAAGCTCCACAAAAACCCAACAGACCTTTAAGTCAAATGTTTTATTTCCATTTGTTTCTAGTGCCTTGCTGGAGTGAGGGGCTGGGGGAGACTAATACATCTCACTTTAGCAGTACTAATTGTTTGCATTATCACAATAATCAAATGCAGCCATATTAATCTCTCTGGTTATTAACTTGATTTTTACACATTAAGATTTAGATTTAATCCCCTGGGACCATCTATTAATGCTTTTAAAGTTGAAGGGTTTCAACAGTTTTAAGTTCTTTCCCTTCTTTTAGCTGCAGGCAGTAAAATTTGAACGTGTGTGGAGTTTTGTATTTTGCATTCCTGTGGGATTTTCAGACACAGTGCTGTCAGGGACCATGAATCATGTTAAAACATAGCAACCTCTACAGCTATTAAAATGTCTGCAATAATGTGATTATTGTAAAATGGAAAAACTAATATCACATGTGTTACTTAAAGATCAACTATTCTTTTAAAGTCACAGAGAATGCATCTGGAAAAAAAAATGAAGTTGCTTTTTTCACCTGCAGCCAAAATGTGAAATATCTCATCTACTGAGAAAGAAAACTTTCAGCTCTTTTTACAAAATACATCCTTACCGAGCTTCAGGTCAACAGAGCATAAAAATGGCAAAAAGTCCAAGATCAATAAGCATGAAAAGCTGTTTTATTTCTGTTTGAGCAAGTTGTAGCGACAATGACCTGCTGGAACAGTCTCCAGGTTTATGCTTTCATAGTCACAGAACGATGACATCCAAGCAGAAAACGGAGGTTGGCCTGTTCTGATGAGCTGTCAGTGTGGGCCCGGCATTACAACCTGTCTTCCATTGGCTTGGGGCTCGGTCTTTAGAAACTTATTAAAATTATTATGTAGATAGATGCTCAGATGAACATTATCCAGGAAATTATTTGGAGCATTTGTATAATAAGAGAGAACACAAGAAGAATAAAAGCTTTTTTTTTTTTTTTTTCATTACTTAAAGGGATTTAAATCATCTTAGCTCCCTGGTTTCTTTGTTGTTTTTTAAAAATTAAGCATGCAAGTTAATATACACTTGTCACAATTACCTCATTCAGTCAACAAATCATACCTGAGTCAAGGACTAATTTACCCCATAAACAATATTTCTGAGATTTGCATGGTATTTTTTTTCCTATTTCTGAAATATCTTTCCCAGTAAAAGAAACATAGCCTCCACCATGTTATTATGTATATTTCCTATTACTAAAGATATCTTGATGTTTTTATTCTATAGTTTATTATCCAAGAATAAAAAACGAACCTCAGTTTTGGTATTTGAACATAACAACTTACCAGAAGATATAAGGTGATAAATATATGATACTTTTCACTTGAAAAGGAGGAAAGTTTAAATAATTTCAAACGATCTTAAGCTTTGAAGTACATGGCCTGTCAGGACATTTCCTTGCAGCATTTGGGCACATTCAGAGAAATATAATTGGATACCCTTTGCTCCTTCTTATTGGGCAAAAGCTTTCCACACTTCCCCAGCTTTCATGGGACTGGTGATATAAGCACACATTAATTGTCCAGTAGACAAAATAGTGCTGTGCTGAATCCTCTTCAGTTTCCATTACCTAAGGATCAGTAAATCTACAGGCAAGAGGAATCTTTCATTTGCTGAGCCAAATTCTGCACGGGTATGACCTCAGTTGCTTTTGCCCCAAGTCTGCCGGGCTACCTGCCATTCTGCAGATAAACAAAAAGATGGGGGGAGTGGGCGGTGGTTGGTCAACATTTGCCCAAAGTCACACAACTTCACAACTTGTGAGTGATGAAATGGTGACTCAACTCAAGAGCCGTCACCTTCCCAAACTCATTCCCTTTCTAGTAAATCATGCTGCCTCCCACCAGGGGATGAGGTCGGTAACAGGTGTGATATTCTTTTATTCTTCAAACAGACAGCTAAAGAGCAGAGCAGGAACAAACACAGGCTTTGGGCAGGCAGGATATCTAGAGTCTAAAGGAACTTCGGTGTGAACACAGCTCTCATCTTACTGCGTCACCTTGCCAAGTTTATAGCAACAGAAGAGGGAGAAGGAGAGGAGGAAGAAGAGGGAGGAGGAGAAGGAAGAGGAGGAACAGGAGGAGGAGGAGGAGGGAAAGGAGGAGGAGAAGGCAGAAGGGGAGGAAGTGGGAGAGGAGAAGGAGGAGAAGAGAGAAGACGTAGCTCCTATTCCCTGAGCACAATCAGGGCCCTGGAGAGGGGACGAGACGCTTTATGATGGAGCCAAAGTCGCAACAACATTTCAAGGCAGATTTTGGTTTCTCAGTTGTCAGAAGAAGAAATGAAAGCCCAGGAAGATAAGACACTTGGGTATATTTCTTAGCTTTTCTTCCAGCGAAGCTGTTGGAGGCTTCTGTTCCAGGTCTGGGCTCCTCTGACTTCCTATACATTCGGAACATCTTAGAATCTCTGGGCTTTCTTGGTGACTCAGGCAGTAGCATGTCCACTCACAACGCAGGAGACCCAAGTTCGATCTCTAGGCGGGAAAGATCCCCTGGAGGAGGGCATAGCAACCCACTCCAGTGTTCTCACCTGGAGAATTCCATAGACAGAGGAGCCTAGTGGGCTACAATCCATGGGCTCACAGCATCGGACATGACTGAGTGACTAAGCACAGAATCTCCACTTCTTTAAGATGGATTCAGGAGTTTGTTATGGTTAATAAGTGAGGTCACGTACACAAGACTTCCAGTACCATTCTAGATGAATCAAAGATGGTCAAGAAAGGTTGATTTTTCCATCTCCCCCAAGAAATAAAAGTGTCTGATCCTCAAACATTCCATTAGCTCCTTGCCCATGGCTGAGGCTGTTCTTTCTTCCTTTAAGTATCTGCAGAACTTCTGATCTTTCTTCAAGTCTCCCCTCAAAATCAAATGTCACCTTCCCCTGCCAGGCACGTGTTGCTTTTACACATATTTCTTTTATGTATTTTCCCCTCCATGACATTGGGCTGTTCCAAAACAGGGACAATACTTTACTTCTACTTTCTCCCAGTGCTTATACCTTTTCCTGAAACTGAGCAGTTGCTCACCAAATACTAGTAGAATGATAACACTCACCAATGTTTATTGAGCACCCATGCGGAAGCATCTCTCTAATAGGTCCAAACAGTGGGTGACTGAGGACTACAGGAAATTTCCAGAGGTAAGTGCATTGTCATAGAGATGAAGCTGCTTAACCAACATCACTCCTCTGCCCTTCACCCTCCCACCCTGGGAAGCCTAACCTCTCACATGCTGATGATCACTGCACACCCAGCTTCTGTGTCAGACTGGGCTGTGAGCCTGGGTCTTGTGTTTGCAAATGCACATCTGTAAGTGATGATAAAAAGCATTGGTTTAGACGTTCCCTTGTTCCTATGTCTACTGTTTAAAGTGAGTTAGTCTCATTTGTAAGTGATGTTCTCTGGTCTCATTTTTAATGGGTGAGTGAAATAGAAATGGCTGCACATATACCTGAAATCAGTGTCAGTAAAGATGATTTCTATATACTAGTCAGGGTTCTCCAGACACACAGACCCAGTGGGATATTTTAATTATCGGAACTGGCTGAGGCAGATATGGAGGACAAGAAGTACCATGATCTGGCATCTGCAGGCTGGAGAACCAGGAAAGCCTATGATATAATTCAGTCCTAGTTCAAATACCCGAGAACCAGAAGCTCCAATTGCAGACGGAAGGAAAAGGCAGGCACTCCTGGGCTTCCCTGGTGGCTTAGAGGTTAAAGTGTCTGCCTGCAATGCGGGAGACCTGGGTTCAATCCCTGGGTCAGGAAGATCCCCTGGAGAAGGAAATGGCAACCCACTCCAGTATTCTTGCCTGGAGAATCCCATGGACGGAGGAGCCTGGTGGGCTACTAATCCACGGGGTCACAAAGAATCAGACACAACTGAGCGACTTCACTTTCACTTTCCAGCTCAAGAAGCAAGAGAGAATTTTTTCTTCCTTTGCTTTTTTTGCTCCATTCGGGCCCTCGATGGATTGGATGATGCCCACCCACATTACTGAGGGCGGTTCTCTTTACTCAGTCTGCTGAATCAAATGCTGCTCTCTTCCAGAGACACCATCACAGACAGATCTTTTTTATCAGCTACCTCTTAGGCAGTCACGTTGATTCACAGAATGAACCATTCACACCCTATGGTAGAATAAGTGTAGTAAATAATGCACCCTATTCTCTCGGGATGCAGCCAGGTCCGTGCAAGCTCAAGAAGGGAAGCAGGCGCCTGGGATGTTTCCTTAAACTTCAACCCCTGCAGATTCCCAGCACACATCCACTCTTTTGATTTCTGAGCCCTTCCCACCCTGTGGAGGAATTCTCCCCACCTAGGGAGACAATTTTACCTTTACTGTTATGTGCTAAGTCACTTCAGTTGTGTCTGACTCTGTGCAACCCTATGGACTGTAGCCCGCCAGGCTCCTCTGTCCATGGGGTTCTCCAGGCAAGATTACTGGAGTGGGTTGCCATGCCCTCCTCCAGGGGATCTTCCAGACCCAGGGATTGGGTCCCCTGCATTGGCAGGCAGGTTCTTTACCACTAGTGCCACCTGGGAAGTCCTACCCTTCCTTATATCAACACTTAAAACAACCAGTGGACCCACAGTACAATGTGAGTGAGCATCTACATCCCCTCTCCTCTCCAACCCCTCTTCTGACTCAACATTCACCTCTGCTTTTCTCTTCTTTCTCAGGTGAATGGGTCTTCGTCCTCATTTTTAAGCTGGTGTCACCAGCTGAAGCTGCTCTGTCACTCCCACCACCTCTGCTCTCTAGGATACTCCTCAGCATCTATAGTCCATTTCTCTATATTGACTCACTGCTTCATTTTTCTTTTCAAACAGGCAAATGTTCCATTTTTCAAAACAGTGTTTCTCTATTCTCTTAACCAGAAGCATTGCATCATCTGAAAACTGCTTAGAGATGTAAATTCTTGATCTTACCTCTGGATCTTTGCTCAGAATTAATGGGTGGAGTCCTACAGTCCTATTTACTACCAGCCCTCCAGGTGGTTGTGGTGGGTGATGTGAGAACCACTGCCTTTCATAAAGACCTCCTCAAGTCCCTTCACTCTGAAGCTATGATCAAATTCTTTTTCTCCTTGAACTCTCAAAGGTCTTTATCAAGCAGTCGTTGCCTATGTTTTTCTTACTTTTGATTTTTTTAAAAAATAGACTCACCTGAAATTCTGCTTTCATAGACCACTACATTACTGATATTGTATGAATGATATTGTGGAATGTACTCTGGAATTGGAGATAGAAAACCCAACGTTGAATAGTGGTTCACTGCTTTTTATCTATGTGATTTGGGCAAATTCCTTAAACTTTCTAAGCCTCAGTGTCTCCCCCTGAAAAGTGAGAATAATAATTCCATCTTTACTGGATTATGGTTGAGATTAAATGAGACAACCATGTGAAAATATTACACACAGTACATCAGTTCAGTTCAGTCGCTCAGTCGTGTCTGACTGTTTATGACCCCATAAATCGCAGCACGCCAGGCCTCCCTGTCCATCACAAACTCCCGGAGTTCACTCAGAATCACGTCTGTCTAGTCAGTGATGCCATCCAGCCATCTCATCCTCTGTCGTCCCCTTCTCCTCCTGCCCCTAGTCCCTCCCAGCATCAGAGTCTTTTCCAGTGAGTTAACTCTTTGCATGAGGTGGCCAAAGTACTGGAGTTTCAGCTTTAGCAGCATTCCTTCCAGGGCTGATCTCCTTCAGAATGGACTGGTTGGATCTCCTTGCAGTCCAAGGGACTCTTAAGAGTCTTCTCCAACACCACAGTTCAAACACATCAATTCTTAAGTGCTCAGCCTTCTTCACAGTACATAGTAGAAGCTTAATAAATGTTTGCTGAATTCAAATTAAAATGCTACACATGTTTGGTGTGTACTTTAGAAACATAAACTTTCAGTGATTTCTTGGGCTATGTGATGAAAGATGCCTTAAAAAAAAAATCTGATTAAAGGCTCATTTATGTGATGCATTTTTAATGACTTCAGAAGAACCATAGTTCTCACTGGATCAATTAACCGTATTTTTCAAAATTGCTAAATATATTTTTATATGTGAATGTACTGAACAATTGCTGTTCTTCAGTTGCGTGGTAATGTCTAACTCTTTGTGACCTTGTGGACTGTAGCCCACCAGGCTTCTCTCTTGATGGGCTTCTCCAGGGAAGGAAACTGGAGTGGCTTGCTATTTTCTTCTCCAGGGAATCTTCCTGACCCAGGGATCGAACCCTGGTCTTTTGCATTGGCAGGTAGCTTCTTTACCACTGAGCCACCACTCTGAATAATTTGTACTCTTTTCCATGCAGGATTTGTATCCTCTTTTTTGGACTCCATATTGTTTGAATGTTGTTATCTTTTATTCTACAGAAAATGGGCAGAAACAAGCAAATAAACATTCCTTTGCACTGCCTTTTTCATCTTCATGGAGATGAAACCAAATGAAATAGATTACAAAGGAGAGTTAGGGTATGTGAAAGAAGAATCTCTCTGACCCCTTTAATCTCCATCAGTCCGGCTTCCACATTTATCCATCCACCATAAAAGGTGTTTTTGTTGTTATTGCTGTCATTCACTAAAGGAAAGAAACCTGGAGATCTTTAAGTACGCTCTTCCCAGCCTCTCTGCTGCATTAGTGTGTTAATTGCCCCCTCCTGGAATGGATGACAGGATAATATTTTTGAAAGAGTAGCCAGTGTTTTGTTTTGTTTCCTTTTGCCTCCAGGCTCTCCCTTTCCCTCCCCAGACTGCCCTCACACCACTGTCCAGCAGGTTATTGGCCTGAGTTCATGGTCTCAGAGGAAGGGGATGACAGGGTATAAAGCAGAAGGAAGACACTGAGTCTCTGGCTTTTTTTTTTTTTTTTAATTCAAAAAGCGAAAACTCTTGGAGAATTTAGAAGATCGAGACAGAGGTAAAGCATCAGATTCAGAAAAACAAGTATTTTCGTTCGGGTTTAGGAAAGGACTTCCTCAGTCTGTGGAAAGGAGGAAAGCTGGAGGGGAACAGAGAGCTTGATGGATGTCAGAGAGAGGGGCTTGGCAAATGTGGGCGCCAGGAAGGCAGAGAAACTCCACACCTTCCTTCCTGGCAGACCACAACTCCCTTTGGACACTGCAAGACCCCAGAGAGGGAGTGGCTGCCTGCCAGCTCTAGGTTGGTTGGGCCATAAAGAGCCCTGAGAGCATTCCTGTGCTCTGCCATTAAGCAAGAAATTCTTGGTAGAAGCTGCCCGGCCAGCAGAGGGGCTGCCAGTGGTAGTGGGATGTGACAGCGATGATCACTGTCGTGCTCATAAACAAATGAGAAAGGGAGCAGATCTCTCAAGAACCCCATGAGTCCATCCCCTTAAGCCCCTTGGTGATTTAATCACTAAGCCGTGTCCAACTCTTGCAACCCTATGGACTGTAGCCTGCCAGGCTCCTCTGTCCATGGGGATTCTCCAGGCAAGAATACTGGAGTGGGTTGCCAGTTCCTTCTCCAGGGGATCTTCCCGACCCAGGAATCAAACCCAGGTCTCCTGCATTGCAGGCAGATTCTGAGCTATGAGGGAAGCCCACTTGGAGCTCAGTAAACTCTTGAAAGGAGGTGAGAACCCAAGTTGGGCAAAAATAAGCTTCTGCTTCCTCCTGCAGAATGGAGTTGAAACTCTGGAAGCTAATGTGAATTATACAATAAAATGACACCTCTTTTCAACTTGCTGGTAAACAAAAATTAACACCTACTTTATGCTGTAGTCTCCTAGCACTGGGCAGTTCTTCTGTGCTCAGACTATTCCTCATCCTTGCTGGCTCAGATGGTAAAGAATCTGCCTGCCATGCAGGAGACCTGGGTTCGATCCCTGCATTGGGAAGAATACCTGGAGAAGGGAACAGCTAGCCACTTTAGTACTCCTGCCTGGGAAATCCCATGGACAGGGGACCCTGGCAGGCTACAGTCTATGGGGTCCCATAGAGTCGGATATGACTGAGCAGCTAACAGTATTCCTCATCCAGAGTCACTATATACCCAAAGGCACTCAATAAAGATCTAGCTCGCAAAAAGCTTCAAAAGTAGTTTCTGATGGAAACATTTCCTTAGCACTTGCATATAGATTCTAGCAGACTTTTCCCCAAGTCTTTTGCACTTCCTTCAGTCCTCATCCCCCTACTGTTCTCACTTGATGGTCCGTGTTTCAGGCTGTGTGTATGCCTGGTACTGTGTTGGGCATGGAGAACGCAGCAACCCCCAGGACAGATGTGCTTCTTGGAGACTGTGGTCTAGTGAAGGAGACAGATATTTAAAAAGATAACTGCATAAACATAATGCTTCTGCTGCTAAGTCGCTTCAGCTGTATCTGACTCTGTGCGACCCCAGAGGTTCAGTCCAGAGGCAGCCCACCAGGCTCCCTGGTCCCTGGGATTCTCCAAGCAAGAACACTGGAATGGGTTGCCATTTCCTTCTCCAATGCATAAACATTATACTGTATAGTTATTTAGGCCAACAACTATGCACTATTAAGTACAAAGAGAACATATAACAAGGAGAACCTAATTAGCCTAGGTATCTGGATAAGCCCTCCCTGAAGAGGTGGCATCAGGGGTGAAGTGTTAAGAATGAGTTGAAGGTAGGCAGCAAAATGGCAACCCACTCCAGCATTCTTGCCTCGGAGAATCCCATGGACAGAGAAGCCTGACAGGCTACAGTTGATGAGGGCACAAAGAATCAGACATGAGTGAGCATGTGGCACAGATATAGACAGCTAGGACTGAAGAGGTGTGAGAGGGGTCAGGAGGAGAGGTTAGTGTTCCAGGCAAAAAATCACCATGAGCCAAGACCTCAAAGGGTAAAAGGATCATGTCCTCCAGCTCACATAGAGGAGGCCCGTGGGTGTGAATGTGGAGAGCTTGTGAGAAGGCAGATGGAATGACCCTGGAGCTCTAAGCAGGGCCAGTCATGCAACTGCACACAGACAACATTAAAACTGCAAACCCAGGCATAGGAGCAAAGGAAAACTATCGAAGTCAGTAGAGAGAAGTGAGAGGAGCGGACATGAAATTACTTAAAATGAGTGCAATTCTAGGAAGATACAATCTTCATCTAAAATACTGAGAAAAACGAAACAATATGATCATATCCAGGGCTGACGAGACTGTGGCAAATAAACACTTTCCTGTACAGCTGAAGTGAGTATAGACTGATGCCTCCTTTTTGAAGAGCAATTTAGAAATATAGATTAAAAATTTTAGTGACCAAGCAATTCCACCATAAGAAATTCACATGGTGATTATATTCTCAAAATAAAACTAGTTAATTGTCTATCTAGACCCAATAAAGTATCTTCTTTAATATTAAAAGCTTTAGCAACAAAACCTGGAAACGATCTAAGTATCCATTACAGGGGATTTGCTAAGTAAATCAGGATTAAATCATATGATAAAATATTACAACACATTAATAGTGTATTGTAAATCTGTGTGGACTAATATGAAAGATCTTAGAGATATTTAAACCTGTGTGGTAGGATTTCACTTATGTACATACTTAATGGCAGTTGCACATATATGGGGATTACAAAGATTTTCCTTATTATACAAACAATTTTATTATATAAATTGGGGTTTCCCAGGTGGTGCTAATGGTAAAGAATCTGACTGCCAGGGCAGGAGACACAAGAGAGGTGTGTTTGATCCCTGGGTTGGAAAGATCGCTTGGAAAAGGAAATGGCAACCCACTACAGTATTCTTGCCTGGGAAATTCCATGGACAGAGGAGTCTGGCTGGCTACAGTCAATGGGGTCACAAGGAGTCAAACAGAACTGAGAGACTGAGCACATTATATAAATTAAGATTTTTTTTTAATTAAGATTTTTAATGATAGATAGATATACAAGAAACTGATAAGTTGGCTGCCTTTGGGGAGAGGAACCACTGGTGATAGATGGGAGAATTTTACTTAGATTTTGTTTGGCTTGATTTGCTTCCTAATGTTCATGCATAGCAGATGTACTTTGTTGTCTTTTCTCTGTCCATTTCTCACATCAGCCTTGTTAGAGGAAGCCTGACAGTTTTGAGCTACCACCTTTCAGCATTCGTGGCCCAAACCTCAGCTTGGGGTGAATTGTGCATAGTTCCAGGATCTCAAGGTAATCCCAGTTTGAGGGTGGGCCTTGACTCAAGCCTCACCCATGAGATGGAAGGTGAGATTTCCTGGGAACCCCAGGGAGAGCTTGCCTCACTCTTAAGAAGGCATCAGAAGACTGTGGTCCTTTTCCTGTCTCCAGGCTACTACAACTATTTGATGACAATGTGGGAAATCAGTTTTAAGTCAAGTCAAAGCTGACGATATGATAGGGAAAAATTTTATTGGAGAGAAGAACCTGTGTCATTGAATTTGTTGAGCTTCCAATTATGCCAACCATGGAGCCCCTTTCTGGCCAGACTTCTTATTTCAAGAGATGATGCCACGCTAAGTCACTTCAGTTGTGTCCAACTATGTGCTTCTCCATGGATGGATAGTAGCCCACCAGACTCCTCTGTCTGTGGAATTCTCCAGGCAAGAATACTGGACTGGCAAGAATGCCCTCTTCCAGGGGAGCTTTCCAACCCACGGATCAAATCCACATCTCCTGCATTGCAGATGGGTTCTTTACCACTAGCACCACTTGGGAAGACCCACGAGAGATGGTAAATATTATTGTTTAAACCATTGAGTTAGGGTCATCACCATCTAGAATCAGTTATCTTATTCGATATGGTGTTTTCAAGGAATTGATAGCTCAAGGGTATAACCCATGGAGTAAGAACTTGGAGGGGTAGGCAGGAGCCCTGGCAGCAGGAACTGGTGACTGCAGTACCTGCAACCATGTTGCATCCAAGATGGAGAGAAGGACATAGGCTGGAAATCTAAGCTCTTTCCACTTTCTGCTGCCCAATTCCCACTTCTCTAACTTACTTCTTTTATGAAAAGTGAAAGTGTCAGTCGCCCAGTCAAGTCCGACTCTCTGTGACCCCATGGACTGTAGCCCACCAGGCTCCTCTGTCCATGGAATTCTCAAGGCAAGCATACTGGAGTGGGTTGCCATTCCCTTTTCCAGGGTATCTTCCTGGCCCAGAGATCAAATCCAGGTCTCCTGCATTGTAGGCAGATTCTTTACCATCTGAGCCACTTGCCTTACCTCCACCTCATGGATTTGAAATGATATATGATCAAAATAAAGGGGCAATGAATCCAATTAATCACTAAAAGATAAAAGCAGAAACCAAGATGTAAAAGACAAGACACAAATTATATTTAAAAAATCTTCACTGGCACAAACTGTAGCAATTGAGAATCTATCTTCGCTCTGGGGTTCAAACTTCTCCATATATTCACACACACACACACTTCTTCCATCCTTTCAAGAAGGAAGGCAGATGCTTAATACTTCACAGTTATCCTCTCTGTCTGTAATATTGGTATAAATCCTGAAGTTTCAACAAAGCTAGGAACGAAGCTAAAAGAGAAGACAGAGTTGGTTCTATTAGTGGCTGAGGAAGTCCCTGGCTTCTAAAGTAGGAAGAATGAAAAATGAAAAGAACTTATCCTGTTCCAGTAATGGCTGGTAGTGCCAAAGGAAAAAAGTCACCAACTTCAAAATTAAAGGGCCATTCACTCTTTAAGAGCCAAGACAAAATTGGCTCTTTTTATTTCTCTGTGAAATGAAACTGCAGAGGAAAAAGCACATCTCTCTTACTCCGAGAAGGCAGGAAGGAGTATCATCTGGGCAGAGAAGAGAAAGGGTATCTGTTAGTCTCCCACAAACTGCTCTCTGAGAACCACACGTGCAGTGTGTCTTTATAAGCATATTAGCAGGAGCATCAGGATTTCATATTTTTTCGGGCCACGAGTATGAAGAGTGTGAGGAGGTGGAGAGGAGGAAGGAGAACCCCAGAGATTCTGATGGTTCCTTATGTTACACTTGACAACCTCGATGGCCTTTCTGTACTCCTGTTTGTGTGAGAATGTTTCTCTACAGGTGAGAGGAACAGATCTCTTTCTAACATAAGCACTGCATGATAATCGCCCAGGACATATTTCAATGGTACTTCAAGTGAGTAATAATACATGGCTATCTGATGTGTATCTAGCAGATCAAATTCTTAATCAGTGACCTACACGCAGAGCCCTCATTTTCTTGTATAAACTTTCAAAAGATTTAACTGTCAGCTAGCTTATGTGGTGATTTCCTGGCTTTTTAGTATTTTCTTTCCTCTTCGGTAACATGACTTTTTTAAATGAGTGCTCTCTGTAGGGAATTAATTATTACCTTGAAGAGTATATTCAAAGAGTTCCACCAAGATATCTTAAAAAGTATCAAACTCTTGACATACCCACTATGAAGTTTTAGAAAATCATGCAATGGATGTGTGGACTTTTTCCAACTCTATTTAATCAGGGTTTTTTTGTTTGTTTGTTTGTTTTGGGATATAAAACATTCTCTCCGAGCTTTCTTTTCTCTGTGTGTGTTTTATACAAAAGTCAAGCTCACTGGCTGCTGACATCCAGTGTGAACATGTCTGTGAAAATGGATTCATGACAGTTCTTGGTGAGAAGAAATCTGTGTCCTTGGAAGAGAGTTCTGTGGGTGTAGTGAGCCATCTCTGCATGGCATTAGTTTTGCAGAGAGGAGATCATGAAAGCCCACCTTGCTGGCAGTGTATAGAGTTTCTAGAAGCATGATCAATTGAGGGCAGGAAGAGAAGAGGGTGACAGAGGATGAGATGATTGGATGGCATCAGCAACTCAATGGATATGAGTTTAAGCAAATTCTGATAGATAATGAAGGACAGGGAAGCCTGGTGTGCTGCAGTCCATGGGGTCACAAACAGTTGGACATGACTTAGCAATTAAACAACAACCACCACCATCTCAGTGAAGGACAATGCCACAACTCCAGTGCTATATTCACAGGAGATAACCCAACTTACAAAGGGGAATGTTGCAACCTTTGAAAGAGCAACAGTCGCAGTCTTGATGGAAGCTTCTTTCCAGCCTCAACTCCTAACAGCTCAGATCTTCCTGAGGTATATATTGCATAAGATGCCATGAAGCCTAACCCTGTGAACTTTGAATTGCCTTGAGTGACAGGATTTAAAGAAAGAGCGACAGGGGCCCCTGAGCAACTGTAGGCAGAAGCTGAGGGAGTTGTTTTCAAAAGGGATTTTTTTTTTAACACTTGGAGAACAAGCTGTGTAGTTCAGAGAGTGAAGCACAAAATGCCTATTGGAAGTTGAGCAGAAAAATATTCTTTCCATTCCTGCAAGGGTGCAATGGGTCTTCAGCAGAGTGAAAGACTGAAGGAAGCCTGATATCATTTAGTGACTGGGGATATGTGATGCGAGAGCACCAGGAAAGGCATTTTAGGCAGAGAAACCACATTCCCAAGAAAGGCTGTGATAGCAGAACAGTGGCACAAGGCCATCCCCAGGGGGCCAGCTGGCAGAGGGTACCTCTCTGGATGCTGAAGCAAGAGTCCATGAGGTGCCTGATCATAACCATGGTGAAGAGATGCCTCCAGAAACCCCCAAAGGCCAGTTTAAAAGAGCACTGAGAACCTCAAATTGCAGATGGAGCCTCTGAACCAACACCATATAGGTCTTAATATCATCACGGTCTTCTTCACACATTTTAGGTCAGTGGGCTGTTGAGACATTCAGATGGCATGTAGTGGTGGGGTGATACTATGATTCTTTCCTGTTGTTGTTTAGTCACTAAGTCGTGTCCAACTCTTTTGCAACACCATAGACTATAGCCCGCCAGGTCCCTCTGTTCATGGGATTTCCCAGGCAAGAATACTGGAGTGGGTTGCCATTTCCTTCTCTGGGAGGTCTTCCTGAACCAGGGATTGAACCTCTGTCTTCTGCATTGGCAGACAGATTCTTTACCACTGAGCCACCAGGGTTAATGAGACAACATATGTAAGAATGGGGCACAGAGCCTGGTATGTAATAGTAAGCACTCTGCCAATTTCCTTTCCAAGCTTTACCTTCACAAGAAACTTTTAAAAAGATTAATCTAGTATATTTATTTTTTCTATAACTCTGTATCATTGACAACAGTATGTACCTCATTTTTTCATGCTATGGAAAGATAAGCAGAAATAAGTGAATTCCTCTCTACTTTAGAAGGTGTTTGCTATTTTATATGGCACCAACTAGCTTAGAAATAAATAAGTGAAACATCTAGGACTTTAGAGGATCTTTCAGTTCATTAAGGCAGTAATGTATGAGAGAAATACTTTACTAGTTCTGGAAATGCTTACTTTGCATGGGTTATTCTATGAACCTAAAGAAGATGGTTAAAAGGTAAAGTGGGAACAAAAAGGAATAGTCTCTAAGGTCTGAAGGATCAGTATAAAAGATCTCCATGGCATTATATTCTATTTATGATATTTCACTAGATACTTGTTACACTTAGAAAAAGCAACCTCAACTTTTTATGTGATGCCATACAACAGCCCTATTTGGACTGATTGCAAGGTCATTAATGAGTTTCCATTGTTTCCTGAAGTCTTTTTTATACTCAGTTTCTAGTGCTTGGAAATTTTCCAGTAGAATGAACACTTCTACATTAGGGAAGGGATGGGAAATTTCTTACCTCCTATGTTTGTATGTGCAGACATCACTAATCAATCTTTATTCCTTTCTGCTGAGTCACCTTCTCAACATAGTGTTATCTAAAAGCAGCTGTTTCCAATCAAAGGAGTTATAATCAATTTTAGCTAGCTGCCTTAAAGCTTTGCTGTCTATTAAATGCAAATATCTGTAGAAAAGTGAAAATGTAAGTTATCAATCCATGACAACCAAATGTTTAAAAAAATTGAAATCAGCACATGCTCTGGTATTAGAGGAGAGAACTCAAGGGCTCTGGAATAGGGGAGGGTAAGCAGTAGAATTTGGGAGCTCCCTGAAGATATACTTCACCTACTTAACAATTTTGCCTAAGGCCAGAGCTGCCAAAAGGACCAGTTCTCTCCAGGGCATCTATTTCAGCCATTTACCATCAAATAAAACTTACAACTGGAATATGAATTCTTAGGCCAAGGGCATTTTGCTTTTTGAAATTTTAAAGTACTTGTTGGGTAAACTATTTTAAAAATTCAGGACCCGACAAAGAATCCCAGAAGCAGAAAGAACAGTGCAGAGGAAGGTGAGCTCATAGCTTATTAGTGTGGGGTCTGTGTATCAGTGTATGGTGCACACACAGGTGCTCTTGGGCACACATATAGGCAGATCACTATGTACTTGCACAGTTACCAATACTTTACAGCACATGGGTAAGCCAACAGCTAAGGGAAGGCAAGGTGAACTACATTTAAAGAGGACTTGAGTTTATGGCTAAGAAGGAGTAATAGGGATTTACTTTCCTACCAGAAACGACAACAAAAATGAACAAAGTATATGAAACAACAGTTTGTGAGAAACTGGCCATCAGGTGACAAAGGACAGCGATCCTGACAGATGAGAAAGCAATAAAGTAAGCCTAAGTTCTCCCCACTTGAAAAGACCCTGGTGCTGGGAAAGATTGAGGGCAGGAAGAGAAGGGGACGAAGGAAGAAGGTTGGACTGCATCACTGACTCAATGGACATGAGTTTGGGTAAACTCCAGGAGTTGGTAATGGATGGGGAGGCCTGGCATGCTGCAGTTCATGGGGTCACAAAGAGTCGGACTCGACTGGGCTACTGAACTGAACTGAAGTTCTCCCCATCTTACTGCTTTGAGCAAGTTTCTAAGCCTTCATCCAGGGAGAAGGAACCCAGGCAGATCCAGAAGGATTCCTGCACTGAAGAGGCAAACCAAATCTCCTATAAACTAAAGCTACCCTGGCAGAATAAGGTAGTTATAGTATATAGAGTTCCCTGATGGCTCAGTGGTGAAGAATCTGTCTGCAATGCAGGAGACACAGGAGTCACGGGTTAGATCCCTGTGTCGGGAAGATCCCTTGGAAAAGGAAATGGTAACCCACTCCAGTATTCTTGCCCGGAAAATCCTATGGACAGAGGAGCCAGGTGGGCTACAGTCCATAGCGTTACAAAGAGTTGGACACAGCTGAGCATGTAGGCCCACACATAGTGTGTAGGAAAGGAGAGAGCTTTGCAGAGAACTCCAGAGTCTACATAGGGTCCCCTTTGAGAACAGTGATTAGCACAGGCATGTGAAAGAATTCTAGGAGACTGGTGTGAGTCACCTGAAAGGATTAGAGCATGGTTTCTCAATTCCAGTGCCATTGACATTTTTGGTTGCATAAGTCTTTGTTGTGGATGCATCCTGTGTATTGCAGAATGTTTAGCAGCATCCTTGGCCTCTACTCACTAGATCTAATAGCACCCACCTCCCTTCCAGTTTCTTGTGACAACCAAAAATGTCTCTAGACTTTGCAAGGCAAATGTCCCATGTAAGGCAAAATTTCCCTAATTGAGAACTGTTGGATTAAAGGAAACAGAGCCCTGCTCACACAGAGGTGGAAACAGAGATTGTTCTCACCAGTCAGGCTGGAAAACCTCAAGGCTCACAGAAAATTGGGTTGAGTACAAAGAAAGGTCTTAATCTCAGTAGCGAGGAATAATAAACTCTAGATTGAGCACTATTTCAGTCCCACCGAACAAAATCTTAACTGCAAGAACTGACAGTATGAAGTTGTTGGCAAGCAATTAGCTGCTATCCAGAAAAAAATTCGAGAATATTTTAGGAATGCAAAATACCGAGCACTCAAAAAGGCAAATTTTATTGTCTGGAATCAAGTGAAAAATTACCAGGCATGCAAAGAAACAGAAAAATATAATCTATGAAAAATGAGGAAATCAGTCACTCAAACTAACTCAGAACTGACACACATATCTATAATTAGTGGATAAGAATATTAAAAGTTATTAAATTTTTATTCTATATGATTAAAAAGTTAAGTAGAGACAAGATATAAAAAACAACCCAACTCAAACTTCTAAAGATGACTATTATAAAGTATAAGATTTAAAACTGCAGTGGGTGGGGTTTGTGGCAGACATCAGAGAAGAAAAGATTAGCAAATTTGATGATATAGTAATAAAAACAGGAAAAGAACATTTAAAAAAGTGAACTGAGCATCACTGAGTTGTGGGAAAACTTCAAGTGGCTTCATGTCATTCGAATCTTAAGAGGAGAGAAGAGAGTGGGGACTACAGAAAAATATTTGAAGAAATAATGGTTGAAAGTTTTCCAAATTTTACAAAACCCATAAACCCACAGGTTCATGAAGCTCCATGAATCCTAAAGACAAGAAACACCAAGTTAAATATAGCAAGGTACTTCATAATAAAATTGTTCACATCTAGTACTAAAACAAAAATTGTACAGAGGAACAAATATGGATGAAAGCATATTTCACATTAAAGAGAAGTGAGAAGACAGTATGTACTTGTATTGGAGCAATAATTCTAATGCATGAAAGATAAAGCTGCCAACCTAGAATTCTATAGCCAGCAAAAATATCTTCAAAAAGCAAAAGTAAAATGACATTTTCGGAAACATATAAACAGCACACCTATATCATAAGAAATACTTTAAAAGTCTTTTGAAGTGAAGTGAAGTCGTTCAGTCGTGTCTGACTCTTTGCGACCCCATGGACTGTAGCCTACCATGCTCCTCCATCCATGGGATTTTCCAGGCAAGAGTAGTGGAGTGGATTGCCATTTCCTTCTAGAAGGAAATGTTGCTATATAGAAATATGAACCTACATAATGAAATAAAGAACACTAGAAATGATGACTACTTGTTAAATGTACATGATTTTTACTTATTTGAATCTCTTTACAAGGTAATTGAAAGTTGGGTTTTAAGATAAATATAAAAATTATCTCAATTTTAGAAATGGGCAAAAATATTGAACATACTATTCAACAAAAATGATACACAACATTTATTCATGTTGAATAGTCTGTTCAATATCAAAATAATTATACTGATTGAAGGAGACCAGACAATATTAGAGTATACTGTATGATTTCATTTATTTAGGTTAGTCTCTGGTGACAGAAAGCATACTGCTTTTTGTTGGAAATTGAAGATGATTAGGGATATTTGGGAGGAAAGAGATAACAGGAGGAAACTTTAGGGGGTGTATAATATGTTCATTATGTTGATTGTTGTTTATTGATCATGGGTATACAAGCATGTTGAAAATATCAAACTGTACTTGTGTAGTTTATTGTATACAACTTAGCTTCAATAAAGTTGTTAAAAAATGGACATTATAAGAAGAGTTTCTAGGGGACATAATAAAGGATTATACTTAAACTTGATACTAGAATGGAGATCAGTAGATCTGAGTTTTAGTCCCTGTTTTCTTTCACATGTGTCAAGTAAACTTGCTATATAGGCACATACATTCTCTTGGTCTCAATTACTATTTATAAAGTCAGATAGCCAAGTTAGTGATCTCTAGTGTCCTTATAACTCCAAAATCTAGTAACAGATAAAAGTTAATAGAAGGAAGGTTGAATGATAAAGTGGAATCAGACTAACCTGTGTTGGAATTTCAGCTTTATCACTCATTACTTGCGTGACCTAAGATTAATTATTCAGCACTTCTAGACTGTTAGAGAGTAAGTTCCATGAGGAAACTCAGAGCCTGGTGGAGACATTTATCGGAGAAGACTCTTAAGAATCCCTTGGGTGGCAAGGAGATCACACTAGTCAATCCTAAAAGAAATTAACTCTGAACATTCATTGAAAAGACTGTTGCTGAAGCTCCAAAGCTTTGGCCACTCAACACAAAAAGCTGACTCATTGGAAAAGACCTGGATGCTGGGAAAGATTGAAAGCAAAACGAGAAGGGGGTAGCAGACAATGAACTGGTTGGGTAGCACTACTGACCGGATATAGTAAAGGACAGGTAAGCCTGGTTATGCTGCTGTCCATGGGATCACAAGAGGTGGACACAACTTAGTAACAGAACAACAACAACTTGGAGCAGGGACTGTTAGGCTCCACCCTACTTTCATATCCTGTTGGCCCAATTCTACTTTTGCTTCTGGAGATGGCATGCTTCCTACCTAAAGCATCAGGAAGGCACCCTAGACAGGGAAACGGTGCTCTCAAGAAGGGCTCTGACAGCATGGACAGAGGCTGGCTGTAACTGAAGACTTTCTCAGGAGCTACTGGAGCATCTTGGCCTCAAGGAAAATTCGTGCCTGGGACCTGCCCTTAAGCAATGAAGGAAGATAGGAAGCAGAGGATAAATGCCCCAACTTGCTGGCTTTCCAGGGGAACAATTCCATACTGTTCCTCAGAGGGTCTCCACTGGGACTGAGCCCAGATGCCCACAGTGGGGCCCCACTCACTCCATACCCTTCACTAGCTTTTCTCCTTTCCTTGAATTACTTTTCCAGTACTTCACTTGTACATCCTGGATCACTTCCTATATGAACTTCCTGCATCTACATCTAAGGCAAAATTAGAATTTTTCTATAGGAGAACTCAAGTGAAGACATTGTGTTGGTGAATTTTATGTGTCAGTCTGACTGAGTGAAAGGATGCCCAGACAGCTGGTAAAGCATTATTTCTGGGTGTGTCTGTGAAGGTATTCTGAAGAGATTTTCTTTGGATTTGCTTTGAATCAGTAGTTGATGTGGCCCCAAAGAGAACAAAAAGGCAGAGGAATGGATGACTTTCCACTCTGGTGGGGCTGGTAAATCCACGTTCTCTTGTGCTTGGATATGGCAATCCTGGTTCTCAGTACTTCAGACTCAGACTAGGACTTCCAGCATGGCTGTCCTGGTTCTCAGGCTTTGGGGTTTGGACTGGAATTACACCACCAACTTACCTGGGCTTGCAGTTTGCTGACTGCAGATGTGTGACCTCTCTGCCTCCATAATTCTGTGAGGTAATCCCCCATAAAATCTATCTATCTACATTCTGTTGGTTCCTTTCTTTCTGAAGAACTCTGACTAATACATTATCTCTCGTGGCTCTTGTAGGGATTAAATATGACATGTAAAGTGCTTTGCCTACTGCCTGGTGAGTCGCTCCTGTTTTAATACTCTTTCTTTCAGAGATCTGAAAGTGACCTGAAAGTGACCATGCTAATTTTGAGTCCATGAGGGAAGATATATACTTGAGAATTTATAAAAGCAAAATAGAAAGAATCCAGAAAAAAAGTGGATAATTTTCTTGAGAGCACAAAGTAAAGGCTGTAGAAAGAAGATGACCATCTCCAAGCCAGGGAGTAAGCTCTCACCAGGAATGAATTTGCTGGCAGCTTGATCATGGACTTCCAGCCTCCAAAACTGTGAAAAAATAAATGTTGTTAAGTCACTGAGTTTGTAGTGTTTTGATATGGCAGCCTAAGCAGACTAATACAATAAGGTCCCTTAAATGATATAAAGCAAGGTACAAACCCAACTCAAGAGAAATGGAAAATTTCCAAAGCTAAAATTTTTACTATTATTGCAATTCATTGAATAAGGAAGCCTGAAATTATTTAAAACTGAAGCAAACAGAACAGAACAGATCAACATGCAAACTTGTCAGATTTAGCAAATATATTACAGAATGCTCAGTTAAATTTGATATTTAAGATAAACAATGCTTTTTAGTACAAGCAAATCCCAAATATTGCATAGGATATATTTATACTGAAAATCATTTGCTGCTTATCTGAAACTCAAATTTAACTGGACACTGGTTTCTATCCAGCAAACTTATCAATGTGATCATATAGGAAACTCTCTGAGGACCTTAAGTTTTTGTAAAAAAAAAAAAAACTATGAACAAAAGATGAAAAATACGAAGGAATGATTTTTAATGTAAAATGGCTCAACCTGAGGGAATTTTATGAGGAAAGCTAAAACCCAGGCTGAGCTGAGGCTCACAAAACAAATGGAAGACAAGAACAAACTCTTTAGTGGAGGCAGCCATAAGATAGTGGAGGAATAGGATGGGGAGACCACTTTCTCCCCTACAAATTCATCAAAAGAACATTTGAACGCTGAGTAAATTACGCAGACCAACTTCTGAATGCCGGCAGAGGACAGCAGGCACCCAGGAAAGCAGCCCATTGTCTTCGAAGGAGATGTTTTATCAATGGTGCTGTATAGATGGAGAAGTCTGGAGGCAACTGTAAAAGTAAGACTGAAAACCAGAAGCAGGAGGCTTAAGTCCAAATCCTGAGAACACTGGAGAGCTCTTGACTCCAGGGAACATTAATAGACAAGAGCTCATCAAACGCCTCCATGCCTTCACTGAAACCAAACACCACACAAAGGCCAACAAGTTCCAGAGCAAAAGATTCCATGCAAGTTCTCCAGCAACACAGGAACATAGCCCTGAGCCTCAAAATACATGCTGCCCAAAGTCACTCCAAACCCATTGACATCTCATAACTCCGTGGCTCAGATTATGAACTCCTTATTACCAAGTTCAGACTTAAATTGAAGAAAGTAAGGAAAACCACTAGACCATTCAGGTATGACCTAAATCAAATCCCTTATGATTATACAGTGGAAGTGAGAAATAGATTTAAGGGCCTAGATCTGATAGATAGAGTACCTAATGAACTATGGAATGAAGTTCGTGACATTGTACGGGAGACAGGGATCCAGACCATTCCCATGGAAAAGAAATGCAAAAAAGCA
>SJYX01024079.1:14523-84625 GCA_006410675.1 Oreotragus oreotragus | reverse complement strand
ACGGGTCCCAGGAAAAGACCGTGAGGTCTAACACAGTTACTCAAGATGACCCTCAAAAAAGAATGTGTATGATGTTGCTGGATAATATTTTAACAACTCATAAGTGCAAACCGTGATAATTTTGAAAAGCTTGGAAAATATAGAAAAGTTTTAAAACATCAGTTGTTTTTTTAAAAAATAAGTCCTGAAACTGTGGTATCAGGGTTCCCAGTGGGATTTGATGGCATCCTCATGCTGGGTAATTGAGAAGAATTTAATAAAGGAACAAAAAGGAATTTGGGGGAAGCTGTGCAGGATAACGGACTTCCCAGGTGGCGCTAGTGGTAAAGAACCTGCCTGCCAATACAGGAAACCTAGGAGACTTGGATTCGATGCCTGGGTCAGGAAGATCCTCTGGGGGAGGGCATGGCAACACACTCAAGTATTCTTGTCTGGAGAATCCCGTGACCAGAGGAGCCTGGCAGGCTACAGTTCACAGGGTCGAACACAGTCATGCACCACTAAAGTGACTTAGCATGCGTGCATGCAAGGGATGCCTATTGTTCCTGAAGCCAGCCCAGCTCTGGGTAAGAGTTAGGAGGGTGGAGTGATTTGTTACTAGAACTTGAGAAAAGCAGTTACTTGGAGAAAATCTGATTTAAAATATATATATATATGGCCTTCAGTTGAGAGGATGAAACTGTACCTCTGGGACCCCATAGGAAAAGAGCTGAGTTCTCTCAAGACTGATTTCTGACTGATGCTTCCTACTGGCCAAAACCAGCTGGAGGCCAGTGGACAAGGGAGTCTCTGATTTAATCCTTCAGGGCCAGTTCCCCAGGGCACAGAGCAGGGAGAGAAAGGTGAGAGAGGGTGGGCAGGGCAGGCAGAGAGGATGCACTGACGTCACTGCCAAAGGCACCCAAGTTTGTCCCGAACAAGCGCCAGTCTCTGAATTCGCCCTGCAACCAGCCACCTCAGCCACATACAGGCAAGTGAAGCCACACCCTACACCCTGTAGCTTAAGGTGGCAACAAGATAGAAGCAAGATGATGCACCAGGAGCACCAGCCTGTTTTGCAGAGTACCAGCTTCCCAGGTGGCACTAGTGGCAAAGAACCCACCTGCCAACTCAGGTAGTGTAAGAGACCTGGGTTCGATACCTGGGTTGGAAAGTTCCCCTGGAGAAGGGCATGGCCACCCACTCCAGTGTCCTTGCCTAGAGAATCCCCTGGACAGAGTCGCCTGGTGGGCTACGGTCCGTAGGGTCACAGAGAGTTGGACACGACTGAAGTGACTTAGCACACAGAGAAAGCTAAGTAAACAACTTGCTGACAGCTCCTCCTGACTGAGCATCGTGCAGATGAGTTGAGGGACCAGAATGACTGATAGTGAACTTGGGCTGTCACAGGCCAAAAATCCACCGTGTGTTACATAGGAACTGCTCCCCCCAAGCTGCACATGCAGTCCGTGAAGAGGCTTAAAGGACCTGCACAGAGACCTTTTTTTTTTAAGATTTTTTTTTAATATGGACCATTTAAAAAGTCTGTATTGAATTTATTGCAATATTGTTTCTGTTTTTTGTGTTTTGGCTTTTCGGCTATGAGGCACGTGGGATCTGAGCTGCCCGACCAGGGATCCAACCGTATCCCCTGCATGGGAAGGTGAAGTTGTTATGCCNATTTTTTTCTGATTGGTCGAGTTACACTGCCTGTGAGAGTTCCCAGCGTCTCAGCTTTCCCAGAGACCGAAACTCAGGCCTAGCTTACCCCTTGGAGCCTGTTACGGCTGCAATTTGGTCCTAACGAAGTCATAACCACTGGACCACCAGGGATGTCCCCGTAGAGAACTCCTGAAGTTTACATAGAAAGTTAAACCTGCTTTCCACCAATCATTTCCCAGCCCCCTCCCTTTATAAGGCGCCACGTTCAGAATGCACATCCCAGTCACTTTGCCTCCTGTCTCCCCGCTTGTCGTTGCTCAACACTTTGCAACCCCGTGGACTAAAGAACGCCGTGCTTCCCTGTCCTTCACTACCTCCCAGAGTTCGCTGAAACTCATGTCCAGTGAGTTGATGATGCTGTCTAACCATCTCGTCCTCTGTCGCCCTCTTCTTTTGCTTTCAATATTTCCCAGCATTAGGGGCTTTCCCACTGAGTTGGCTCTTCCCATCAGGCGTCCAAAGTACTGGAGCTTCAGCTTCAGCATCAGTCCTTCCAATGAATATTTAAGGTTGATTTCCTTTAGGATGGACTGATTTCACTCCCTGCTTGGCTGCCCTGCAATAAAGCCTTTTTCTTTCAGCAAAATAAAAAAAAAAAAAAAAAAAAAAAGATTGCCCAAAATGATATTTGGGCTTTCATGTGCAATGGGCAACAAGCCCACTTACTCTGTTACACAAACACATTTGAATCCACGATTTTTTTTTTTTTTTTTTTTTTGCTGTGCTATGCAGTATGTGGGATTTTAGTTCCCTGATCAGGAATTGAACCCACAGCCCCTAGATCAGAAACACAGAGACTTAACTACTGGACCACCAAGGAAGTCCCTGAATCCATATGCTACTGCTTACTCTCTTCAGTCGTGTCCTGTGGTCTGCAGACTGCCGGGGTCCTCTGTCCATAGGATTCTCTAGGCAAGAATACTAGAGTGGGTTGCCATGCACTCCTCCAGGGGATCTTCCTGACCCAGGGATCAAACCTGGGTCTTGTCCATTGCAGGCAGATTCTTTACCGCTGAGCCACCAGGGAAGCCCAATGTGCTGCTGTTCTTCTCTAAAAAGAGTCAGAATTCTCTGGAGGGTGACAGCACAATTTGTCGGGATATCCAAAAAGGTGGGGCAAGCCTAGAACATCTTGCTGATCTTTAAAAGTGAGGGAGCCATCAGTAGGCTGTCTCAGATGACGTTCGAGAAAGTGCCAAGACTCCCACAGCTAGAGTGAACGGCAGATTATGCATGAAAAGATAATTATGATCGTTGGGCCACAGATCTGTGAAGATTTTTTTAAATGATAAAGTTTTTGTAAAAGGGTCTTGTCATAGAGCCATCAGTAGGCTGTCTCAGATGACGTTCGAGAAAGTGCCAAGACTCCCACAGCTAGAGTGAACGGCAGATTATGCATGAAAAGATAATTATGATCGTTGGGCCACAGATCTGTGAAGATTTTTTTAAATGATAAAGTTTTTGTAAAAGGGTCTTGTCATGAACCCATGTATCTGAAATATGTTTACCAAAATTAATTCACTACACAAATCTTATGCTTTGATCATCACACAATATACCGATTAAAAACATAGAAAAATACTGTATATATAAAAAATAGAATGTAAATCTATATTAACATGGAAAATAAATCATAAAATATTAAATGAATGTTTCTTGATTGGATGGTGCTCAACATGAATTTTCTAGATGGGAAAACAGTGGAAACAGTGACAGACTTTATTTTGGGGGGCTCCAAAATTATTGCAGGTGGTGACTGCAACCATGAAATTAAAAGACGCTTTCTCCTTGGAAGAAAAGTTATGATCAACCTAGACAACATATTAAGAAGCAGAGAGACATTACTTTACCGACAAAGGTCCGTCTAGTCAAAGCTATGATTTTTCCAGTAGTCATGTATGGATGTGATAGTTGGACTATAAAGAAAGCTGAGCGCCGAAGAATTGATGCTTTTGAATTGTGGTGTTGGAGAAGACTCTTGAGAGTCCCTTGGACTACAAGGAGTTCCAACCAGTCCATCCTAAAGGAGATTAGTCCTGGGTGTTCATTGGAAGGACTGATGCTGAAGCTGAAACGCCAATACTTTGGCCACCTCGTGAGAAGAGCTGACTCATTTGAAAAGACCCTGATGCTGGGAAAGACTGAAGGCGGGAGCAGAAGGGGACGACAGAGGATGAGATGGTTAGATGGCATCACCGACTGGATGGACTTGAGTTTGAGTAAATTTGGGAAGTTGATGATGGACAGGGAGGCCTGGTGTGCTGCAGTCCATGGGGTCACAAAGAGTTGGACATGACTGAGGAACTGAACTGAACTGAAAGAAACAGGTGTGCCCACACTGGCCTGTGTAACCCTGGGCTTGATTTGTCCTCTTGGTTCTGGAGACTGAGGAAGGGGCTTCCTCCTCCGGGTCAGTGTTGGGGCTCCATGAGCACTCTCCCTCAGCTCTTTACTGCTAGTGGCTCAGCCATCCCCCCACCTCTACACTCTCTCAGCGGAGTTTGCTCATCAGGACATTGAGGTCACCTGGGGAGAGTATAGGGGCGCACAGTGCCTGGGGCGCGGGGTTGAGAGAAACTCGCAACCCCACCCCCCATCCTCCCTGCCCTAAGGTGTTCAGTTCAGTTCAGTCACTCAGTCGTGTCCGACTCTTTGCGACCCCATGAATCGCAGCACGCCAGTCCTCCCTATCCATCACCATCTCCTGGAGTTCACTCAGACTCACATCCATCGAGTCCATGATGCCATCCAGCCATCTCATCCTTGGTCGTCCCCTTCTCCTCCTGCCCCCAATCCCTCCCAGCATCAGAGTCTTTTCCAATGAGTCAACTCTTCGCATGAGGTGGCCAAAGTACTGGAGTTTCAGCTTTAGCATCATTCCTTCCAAAGAAATCCCAGGGCTGATCTCCTTCAGAATGGACTGGTTGGATCTCCTTGCAGTCCAAGGGACTCTCAAGAGTCTTCTCCAACACCACAGTTCAAAAGCATCAATTCTTCGGCGCTCAGCTTTCTTCACAGTCCAACTTTCACATCCATACATGACCACAGGAAAAACCATAGCCTTGACTAGGCGGACCTTAGTCGGCAAAGTAATGTCTCTGCTTTTGAATATACTATCCAGGTTGGTCATAACTTTTCTTCCAAGGAGTAAGCGTCTTTTAATTTCATGGCTGCAGTCACCATCTGCAGTGATTTTGGAGCCCCAAAAAATAAAGTCTGACACTGTTTCCACTGTTTCCCCATCTATTTCCCATGAAGTGATGGGACCGGATGCCATGATCTTCGTTTTCTGAATGTTGAGCTTTAAGCCAACTTTTTCACTCTCCTCCTTCACTTTCATCAAGAGGCTTTTTAGCTCCTCCTCACTTTCTGCCATAAGGGTGGTGTCATCAGCATATCTGAGGTTATTGATATTTCTCCCGGCAATCTTGATTCCAGCTTGTGTTTCTTCCAGTCCAGCGTTTCTCATGATGTACTCTGCATATAAGTTAAATAAGCAGGGAGACAATATACAGCCTTGACGTACTCCTTTTCCTATTTGGAACCAGTCTGTTGTTCCATGTCCAGTTCTAACTGTTGCTTCCTGACCTGCATACAGATTTCTCAAGAGGCAGGTTAGGTGGTCTGGTATTCCCATCTCTTTCAGAATTTTCCACAGTTTATTGTGATCCACACAGTCAAAGGCTTTGGCATAGTCAATAAAGCAGAAATAGATGTTTTTCTGGAACTCTCTTGCTTTTTCCATGATCCAGCGGATGTTGGCAATTTGATCTCTGGTTCCTCTGCCTGTTCTAAAACCAGCTTGAACATCAGGGAGTTCACGGTTCACATATTGCTGAAGCCTGGCTTGGAGAATTTTGAGCATTACTTTACTAGCGTGTGAGATGAGTGCAATTGTGCGGTAGTTTGAGCATTCTTTGGCATTGCCTTTCTTTGGAATTGGAATGAAAACTGACCTTTTCCAGTCCTGTGGCCACTGCTGAGTTTTCCAAATTTGCTGGCATATTGAGTGCAGCACTTTCACAGCATCATCTTCCAGGATTTGAAACAGCTCAACTGGAATTCCATCACCTCCACTAGCTTTGTTCTTAGTGATGCTTTCTAAGGCCCACTTGACTTCACATTCCAAGATGTCTGGCTCTAGATTAGTGATCACATCCTCATGATTATCTGGGTCGTGAAGATCTTTTCTGTACAGTTCTTCTGTGTATTCTTGCCACCTCTTCTTAATATCTTCTGCTTCTGTTAGGTCCATACCATTTCTATCCTTTATCGAGCCCATCTTTGCATGAAATGTTCCCTTGGTATCTCCAATTCTCTTGAAGAGATCTCTAGTCTTTCCCATTCTGTTGTTTTCCTCTATCTCTTTGCATTGATTGCTGAAGAAGGCTTTCTTATCTCTTCTTGCTATTCTTTGGAACTCTGCATTCAGATGCTTATATCTTTTCTTTTCTCCTTTGCTTTTCGCCTCTCTTCTTTTCAGTGCTATTTGTAAGGCTTCTCCAGACAGCCATTTTGCTTTTTTGCATTTCTTTTCCATGGGGATGGTCTTGATCCCTGTCTCCTGTACAATGTCACGAACCTCATTCCATAGTTCATCAGGCACTCTTATCTATCAGATCTAGGCCCTTAAATCTATTTCTCACTTTCACTGTATAATCATAAGGGATTTGATTTAGGTCATACCTGAATGGTCTAGTGGTTTTCCCTACTTTCTTCAATTTAAGTCTGAATTTGGAAATAAGGAGTTCATGATCTGAGTCTGTAAATGAATGTCTGAGACAGTACTTCCCAGAGTTGCACATAGGTGCAGAGTACTGTTGCAAGGGGAATGTTGGCACTTTCCTGGAATTCCAGCCCACCCCAGCCCCACCCCACCCATCACCCCCAGCCCAGTATTCTTGCCTGGAGAATTCTGTCGACAGAGGAGCCTGGAGAGCTACAGTCTAAAGGGTCTCAAAAAGTCAGACAGGACTGAGTGCCTAACGCTTTGCATGATCCATTCTTCACCCATGGACACAGATTGGTGTGGCAGGAGAAAGAGAACAGTAGAAGACTCAGAGCCCTGTCTTGCTGCCTGTTGTCTGAGGCCTGAAAAGTTCTGACCCTCCCAGAGCCCCAGCTTCCTCATCTGATAAACACGATAATGAAACTCCTTTTCTTTTAAGTGTGTGAATAAAGGAGGAAACAGAACAGGCTCTATCTTGAAAGCAAGACTCCATCTTGGGCCGGACTGTGGACTTTGAGCTATAGGCCCAGTAACTATGGAAACGACATACCAACTGGAAACCCAGGCCCCCACAAGGAAGAGCCCCAGGGCTCTCTATCGCCTCAGCGGATACCCTAACTATCTGTGTAACCAAATAGAGTCATACATCCTATTATGCTTATTGGGGTATGACCACAAGCCTATTGATAACTGTCCACTGTTAACTACCTAGGCTTAAGGCATACGAATCACCGGTTAACTTTGATTGTATCTTTTTCCTTTGCTCAGACTAGTTTAAGGGAATTTGGGGAGGTGGGTTTGGGCACGTACGCTTAGGGTATACAAGGTTTTCATAAAAACTGGTTGGGGTCCTTGACTAAGAGGAGACTCTGCCTTGGGCCCGCCGGTGTAATAGACTGCACTCCACTATCTGCATGTCCTTCTCAGTAAGTTTGTTTCCTGGAACGTGTGGCTACAACATGAGGATTAAATAACCCCATATATTTAGAGCACCTTGCTCAGGGAGTAGCCACCCACCCCTCCTGGGTGTTGGTATCTGTCATCCATATTCACGTTACAAAATATGGTACTTACCACAGAAAGCTGTGCCTTGCTTAGTCGTGTGCGTGTGTGTGAATGGCACCCCACTCCAGTACTCTTGCCTGGAAAATCCCATGGATGGAGGAGCCTGGTAGGCTGCAGTCCATGGGGTCGCTAGGAGTCGGACAGACTGAGCAACTTCACTTTCACTTTTCACTTTCATGCATTGGAGAAGGCAATGGCACCCCACTCCAGTGTTCTTGCCTGGAGAATCCCAGGGACGGGGGAGCCTGGTGGGCTACAGTCCATGGGGTCTCTAGGAGTCGGACACGACTGAAGTGACTTAGCAGCAGCAGCAGCAGTGTGTGTGTGTGTGTGTGTGTGTGTGTGCTCAGTTGTGTCAGACTCTGTGACTCCATGGACGGCAGCCCACCAGGCTCCTCTGTCTGTGGAATTTTCCGTACTTGAGTGGGTTGCTCTTTCCTTCTCCAGGGGATCTTCCTGACCCAAGGATCAGACTTGAGTCTCTTGAGTCTCTTGAGTCTCCTGCATTGGCAGGTGGATACCTGGAGAAGCCTCACTAAGTTGTTGATGTCACTAATGAAATTCTGGGACTCTTAAGGGCAAAGACTAAAATTTAACTTAGTTCTATGCTGGTTTTGCAACAGCTGTGTCTTGGAATGAATGAATGGAATAAATGAATGACACATTTATTCATTATCCCAAGTGTTCCAGCTATGAAGAATACGGAGACTGTTTGGATAGGTATCTTTGTGTTTTTATAGGCTTTTTGGAAGTTGGGGATAATTTACAGGAAACATGCCTAGGATCCACACACAATCCTGACCAGGATGATGTAGAAATTGAGTCTATGGCCAAGAATTAGATAAGCAAATAAACATTTATTTTTTAATTTATTTACTAATTTATTTGGCTGTGCTGGATCTTAGGTATGGCTTGTGGGGCATTGTTCCCTGATCAGGGATTGAACCCAGGCCTCCTGAATTGGGAGCAAGGAGTCTTAATCACTGAAACCAAGGAGGTGTCTAAATAAACATTTGGTAAATAAAATACTTGGTTTGGGCTATGGGTGGTACATCAAGGAAGCTAAGGAAAAATAATCATGATACAGTAAAAACCATTTTTTCTCAACCAGAAATTTCAAAAAAAAATCAATTTTTTCTACAACTACAACTAACTAATCGAACTAACTTCTCGTTATCACGAGCTGGAAGAGTTAGATTGCTCTGGTGACAAACATGTTTCGAAGCTTGCTGAGCAGTCAAAGCCTGTGAGGACAAACTTGTACGTTGCTGATGCTGCTGAACATGGCAGGAAAGTAACAATTTGCTGCCTTGTTTCCAATCAGCCAGAAAAGCCCTGTGAAGGCGCAGAATCATTAATGGAAGAGCTGCTACTTGTGCATGGAATGCAACTCCTGCTTCATCAGTCTGAATGGCATCTCATCGCACATTGAACAGCAGGCTCTCTCCTCTCAGATGTAGCACTTGTGCTGCTGGGAGGACAGCAAATAGATGCTGATGATTAAATGGAGATTTCAGAAATATAAGCAGACTCCACTGATTTCAAGATGCTGAGCACATCTATTGAAATTCTATGCTTAATTTCAAGAAGAGCAAACTCAGAAACCATGCTGAATGAGTCACTTCCTGCCTCTCGCCCACCCGTGTTCTCATGTCAACCAATAGACATAGTTCTAATGTGACACCAGATGTCTGGTTGTTCTTTGGTTGAAATGATCAAATAAGTGAATGTTGGGAAGACACACTGTGGTGCAGAAAGTGACCATACTTCAGCCTGTCGATATTCAAGGGTTTGGCTGTGAATGTGAAGAGAGATCAGGTGAGGGGGTGTCATGACTTAGAAAAGAGTAGTGTTGGGCCATGTTGAGAATATTTTGTTTTTTCAACACATCAAGGATAACTTTTATTTAAAAACAAATATTTATATGTATGTATATGTTGCAGCCCTTAAGGAAAAATAACAAAGTCCCTTTATTTGAAATTCAGTGTAAACAGGTGTACAATTTTAAATGATAAATTCATAGTTTTTTTCTTTCTTATTTAAATGATGTAAAAGCTTTTGTTCTCTTCAAAGGCATCTGTGTCTTGGAATTACAGTAACTTCTCAGTAATTTCTTCACTAGTCTGTTCGAGGTAATCTACGTTCATTGAAGAAATCTTAGAAAATGTTGTTCAGTTGCCCAGTCATTTCTGATTCTTATTCAGTGACATTGATTCTGATTCAGTAACGCCATGGACTGCAGCATGCCAGACCTCCCTGTCCCTCACTCTGTCCTGGAGTTTGCCCAAGTTCATGTCCGTTGCATCAGTGATGCCATCTAGCCATCTCATCCTCTGATGCCCTCTTCTCCTGCCCGCAATCTTTCCCAGTATTAGGGTCTTTTCCAGTGAGTTCGCATCAGTTGACCAAAATAGTGGAGCTTCCACTTCAGCATCAGTCCCTCCAGTTGATTATTCAGGGCTTAGAAAATACAGGCAAGCAAAAGGAAGGAAACAAAAGTCAACCACAACCCTACTACCCAAGAGAACCGCTGTCAGCATTTTGAAGTTGACGTAGGTCTGAAAGATGTCCGCACAGAGGCTGATGTGTGGTTAATGGTGCGGACTGTGGGGCCCAAGGCCTGCTCCTCAGTCATGAGGCACTGATTAAGCTATTTGGCTGCTTTACATCTCAGTTTCTTTAGCTGTAAAATGGAGAAAATAATACTCCCTTGCTCCAAGTGTTGATATGAGTAGGTGAGTTCCTATTTCTAAAGCACTTAGAATAAGTGCTGGCACGTGCCAGCCATATGGTAAAACAACATGCATATTACATAATTTTCTTTTTCTCTTCTTTTTTTTAAAACTGAAATAACAGGCAAAACAACCTAAGGTAGAAACCTAAAAGCAAAGCAGTGATTTCCCCCTGGGGACAGATGTGGATTAAGAAGGGTGTGAGGGTACTTTCTGGTGTCATGACTAATGTTTACACCTTGGCAGGCATCTGACTTGACAAGATATGTGAGTTTGTCTAAACTCTGAAAATTTTACATTTGTAAGGCTTATGTGTTTCATTATATGTAAATTTTATTTTAGATGAATAAGCACTGGTAGCAAATATTGAAAGATTGTTAATGATGTTCATGCTGAAGTATTTAGCGGAGAGTATACTGGTGTGGAGAAGTGGGCAGCAGAGGATGAGATGGTCGGATGGCATCACTGACTCAATGGACGTGAATCTGAGCAAACTCCAGGAGACAGTGAAGGACAGAGGAGCCTGGCATGCTGCAGTCCATGGGGCTGCAAAGAGCTGGACCTGATCTAGTGGCCAAACAACAGCAATACTGGCGTGTGTAATTAACTTTGAAATGCATCGAAAAATGAGGTAGATTGATGGATGGATAGAGGGTTGGATAGATGGACAGAAATACAATAAAGCAAGCGTACTAAAATGTTAATGTTAGAATTGAGGTAGTGTTCATCATAAAATTCTTTCAACTTTTGGTATTTTTCACAATAAAAATTTTTATAATAATATATAAAATATGGGGGAAAGAATACATAATACTGTGGTACTGTTTAACTTGCTCTTTTTGCTCTGAGACGTATCATGATAGTCCTGTGTTATTAGTCTTTTCTATGAATATAACCATTATAACATCATATTCTATAGATTAATGAAATTAACTCAACCACTATTACATGTTTCGATGAATTCTGAAGTCATTACAAAGCAGGGAGAAGAATGCTTCATGAATGGACTATCATTAATACCCTCAAAGACTTTTGAGAAAACATTTTATCCATAAAACTAGAATAAGACACTCTTAAAAAAATAAAGAGTCCTGGGGAGGGAGGGATAAATTAGGAGTTTGGGATTAACAGATCCACACTAGTATATATAAAACAAATAAAAAGAACCTAGTGTAGAGCATAGGGAACTATATTCAACATATATATAAAGAATATATATATGTATATTTGTATATGTATGTATATTTGTATATATATGGGGCTTCTCTGGTGGCCCAGTGATCTCGAAATACATTGTCTAGAGATCATACATAAGTAGTAAATTTATAAAGAAAAGCGAAAGAATAGCTGACATAACATTCAGGGAAGTGGTTACTTTTGGTAGGGGATGGTGGGAGGAACCACTGGAGCCCCCCACGGGGTTTCTGAGGTGCTAGGGTGATGGGCACATAGGTGTATGATCTCTTTTCCTGTTTCCTTGGCACGTTGGTCTCAGGCAGCAGTTTGTATTCCAAACCTTCCTGAAGCCTGCCCTCAGCTGTGTGTCTGCCTCTGAGAAGAGCTTGGTGATCCCCGTCACACCGGGCCCGATCATGCAGATGTTTTGTCCATGGCTTGTTGGTTTGCTAAAAAGTTGGCCGGGGACTTCCCTGGCAGTCCAGTGGTTAGGACTCTGAGCTTCCACTGCAGGGCGTGCGGGTTCTATCCCTGGTCAGGGAACTAAAATGCTGCACAGCGAGGTTGAAATAATAATAATAAAAAGCCGGTTGGATACACAGTTGGGAAAATTATGGTGCCTGGGGAAAAAAAAATGATTAGCACTTGGGACTGCTCGGAACCAGCAGTCTGGGCTGGGGGGGATTAATAGGCAAGAATTGGAGTTGCCGAGTTGAAACCAAAATCAGACTCTAGAGAGAAAGGTGGACAAGAGTGCAGTGCAGGTTTCTTTCTCTTTTTTTGGCCATAAAAATTGCAGAGAATGGCATGGTCTGGACTGGGAAGTCTAATGGAGGATCTGCCCAGTTTAAGGAGGAGATAAGCCGGTCAAGAAGAGTCTCTTCTCTATCTGTGGCAGGAGCCAGTCCTCAAAATGGCAAGTCACCCCTCACCTGGCTTGGGATGGATCCGTCACGGAATCAGTGTTGTTCGAATGCCAAGCCATGCCTTGACACATGACTGCCTTTGTAGGAGTCTACATTTACACATAGTTATGATATTATCTCATTTTAAAATGAGCATATGGAAACCTGCAGGCCAAAATGAATCCTCAGTCCCTACAAATCAGCCACCTGGTGAGGTGGGGCTGCATAGTCAGCCTCACAATGCATTCCGGCACAGCCACCCAACCTACAGCCACGCTGCTAGACACACCAAATGCCCGCAACCCATTATCTTTGTGAGTGCTAGAATGTGGGGAAGAGCCAACAGTCATTCAGAACCAGGTGGACTGAGGCATTCCTTGACAAACCAGTGATTAGGACTCAGTGTTTTCACTGCATTGATCCAACTCCTGGTTGGGAGTCAGGATCCCACAAATAGCTCAGTATAGAGAAAAAAACATAAAGAAAAAACCAAGTGTGTTGTGTCGAAGGGCCATCAGGTCTCATAGGGCCATTTGGGATAAGAAAAGAAGGATATGACAAAGAATGAGACAGTCTTCCTGTGTTTATGTTACAAACTGCCTCCAAATACAGCGTTCCATGGATGCTTTTGAGAAACAATACTTCCTGCACTGTTCCAGGCACCCAGCAGGCCTATGGAGTAGGTAAAACTACCCTGTTACACAGACAATGCACCCGAGGCCCAGAGTCACTAAGAACTTACCCAGATTGCACAGCTAGTAAGGGGTGAAGTTCGGATTTAAACCCAGACAGTCTGACACAAGACTCCATGCTTTAAAAAAATTTTTTTTTTAATTTAGTTTTGGCTGCGCTGGTCTCTGCTGCTGTGTGCGGGCTTTCTCTAGTTGCAGTGAGCAGGGGGCTTCTCTTGTGTTGAGCACAGGCTCTAGGCACCTGGGTCTTCAGTAGCTGCAGCACGCAGGCAGGCTCAGTAGTTGGGGCTTGAAGGCTCTAGAGCACAGGCTCAGTAATTGTGAGACGTGGGCTGAGTTGCCTCCCTGCTAGGATGTGGCATCTTCCTGGACTAGGTATTGAACCTGCATCCCCTGCATTGCAAGGTGGATTCTTAACCTCTGGGCCACCAAGAAAGCCCAAGAGTCCATGCTTTTAATCACTACAAGTTGCCTCTTGGTTAAAACAAGGGCATTGCCTCTTAAAGTGAAGACGCGGAAGAGAACAAATCTTTCTTAGAAACATACACCAAATGAAAGGGTTAGAAAATCAATTTTGCCTCTACATATCTAAACCATATATTTATATATACATTATATATAAATGTTATGTATAATGTATATACATTATATATAAACATATATCTAATGTATATTTATATATATATAATTTGTCTGGTTTACTGGTACAGCCCTGGAACCTAGTCCCGTGACTGGCACATAGGAGACAATAAATTTTGCTAAATGAAGATGTGAGTGAAGGAATAAAGTAGTTCAAAGTGTGCATTAATGGGTGAATGGGTGTTCTAGGAAAAGAGGGAGGTATCATTTATTGAGTCTCTTCTCCTTGTAGAAGGGAACCAATAAATAATAAATGTCCTTGGGAATCAGTAAGTGTCCTTGTAGGACATTGTGTTTTCTGAAGTCACTTGATTTAACCTCACTCTAACTCTATAAGGTGTATGTTCAATTCCAGGTCAAGACCCATTTCACCATTCAACATGCAAGTTACCAAAGGGCTTTCGGGTAACCCAGAACTCCTCTTTACCAGCCGCAAGAGTTCAGGGTTCCCTGGTGTTTCAATCCCATTTCCAGCATTCCATAATCCCTGCCCATGGTCCCTCCATCAGACTCCCCTAGTCTCCTGCCCCACCTCCTGCGATAGCCTCCCAGCCGCACTCCCTGACCCTGGTCCCCCACCCCGACCCTTCCGCTATCCATCCAACTATCACCTTCCCCGTGACTAGCTCTGCCAGGAAACCCCTCTAAAGAGCATTTGGAACGAGATGACCTGGCAAGGGAGGCCAGGCAAGTCAGTTATCTTCTCTGGGCCTCAGTTTCTTCCTTGGTATAATGGGGGGAAATCAATACATTTCCTAGGACTTTGCGGGAATTAAATGAGATAATGTAGGCTAAAATGGTACTTGGCAAACGCTTGCCAAAGGCATGATACATAGTGTGGTTTCATTTTTGCCTAACCTAAATGTTGGTCCTTCTAATCAAACACCTGCTATAAAGTTCCTCCCAGACCAGAAATCTGCTCTGGCTTCCCATTGTGTGCTGTGTGTGCTTAGCTGCTCAGCCGTGTCTGACTCTGTGACCCTTTGGACTGTGGCCCGCCAAGGCTCCGCTGCTCATGGAATTTTCTGGGTAAGAATACTGGAATGGGATGCCGTTTCCTACTCCAGGGGATCTTCCTGACCCAGAGATCAAACCTGCATCCCTTGCATTGGCAGGTGGGTGCGATGCCACTGAGCCACCTGGGAAGCTTCAAGCATGCTGGAGAGGGTTGCTGTTTCCTTCTCCAGTGGATCTTCCCAACCCAGGGATTGAATCTCTGTCTCTTATGTCTCCTGCATTGGCAAGTGGATTCTTCACCACTATTGCTACCTGGGAAGCCCCATTGTCTCCTAGGAAAAAGCAAAATCTCTTTACAATGGCATTGTCTTTTCAAGAGATTCTAAGTTGTAACAACAACATAAGTCGCTCAGTCATGCCTGACCCCATGGAGCCTGCCAGGCTCCTCTGTCCATGGGGATTCTCTAGGCAAGAATACTGGAGGGGGTAGGGTATCCCTTCTCCAGGGGATCTTTCCGACCCAGAAATTGAACCGGGGCCTCCTGCATTGCAGGGGATTCTTTACCAGCTGAGCCACCAGGGAAGCCCATCCAAATTATGTCACATTGTTCCATTCCTTACATTTGCCCTGCACTCAGCTGAATTCCTCAGTGGCTTAGCAGGTAAAGAATCTGCCTGCAATGCTGGAGACACAGGAGATGCAAGTCCGACCCCTGGGTCAGAAAGATCCCCTGGAGGAGGAAATGGCAACCCACTCCAGTATTCTTGCCTGGGCAATCCCATGGACAAAGCCTGCCGAGCTGCAGTCCGCAGGGTCACAGAATCGGACACAACTGAGCAGGCGCCCACGCAGCTGAATCGAGCTGTTAACACTTGGGACTTGCCTCCGTCTGTCTGCCTTTGTGCTGCTGCTTTCTCTGTGTCTCCCTGAAATCTTTCCCACTCCCTGCCTCTGCTGAAATCCTGGTGGGCATTTTTACATCACAACAACAAAGCCTGACTGACTCCTAAATCAGAAGTGAGCGCTGACTGTCCAGGGCCCCCTTGTGGCACTGACTGCATTCTGCTTTTTATTTGCATTTCCTCAGGTTTTATTTTTCCTGTAAGACTGGTTCTCAAGGTTTCTAGTTGTGTCTCATTTTTCTCTGTGTACCCACAAGTGCTCATGGAGTTTAGTGCACATATACATATTTCAGAGGTAACTAAATGAGGTGACGGGTCTTAAGGTGCAGAAATACAGGGCCTAGGAGCCTGAGTAACTCCATGTCCGGTTTTGGGCTTAAGAAGTAGTGAATCCTGAAGGTCATCTTTGGAGAGAGGCCACACAATGGGGCCCACACAAACTGAAATGAGGCTAGAGCTGAGCCAACTTGCTAACTAATGTCCCCTCAATGGTCTGTGCCTTTCGAAGTGCTTCAGGTCCTTCAGCTTCCTGGGAATAATTCTGTTTTAAGATTTTTTCAAAAAATCTTTATTTTTCAAATAAACTTAAAATTTATTTTAAGTTTTTTCAAAACAACTTTCATTCCCTGGTCAGGGAACTAAGATCCCACATGGCACATGGTGTGGCCAAAAAAAAAAAAAGTACACTAATCACAGTTGCATTTTAGAATATTTTTTTTATCACAACAAGAAAATGTTTTCCCATTAGCAGTTACCCACCATCCATCCTCTTCTACACGCCACCTATCTCCCTCACTCTATTCCCACCTTATCGACAACCACTCTTTTATTGGGTTGGCCAAAAAGTTCGTTCAGGAGCCACTCCGTGATCCAATATGCGAGTTTCCAAATGGCTGTCTTAGTTGCGGCATGTGGGATATTTTTTTTTAGTTGTGGCATTCAAACTCTTAGTGATCCAGTTCCCTGTCCAGGGATCGAACCTGGGCCCACTGCATCAGAAGGGCAGAGTCTTAGCCATTGGACCACCAGGGAAGGCCCTTGCCTGAATTTTAAGGATGGCAAAATGCAACTCACCTAAAGAGACAAGGTAGCTACAAGTCACACAGCTGCTGAGGAGCAGAGCTGTCACAGGACTTGACTGTCCCTTGGAAGGCCTGGTTAGATATACCAAAACACAGTCAGGGCTGCAAATTCCTTGCCTACGGGGGCCAGGCAGCTAACACCAAGGAGTGAGGGATTCAAGAGAAAGAAAAAAGGTTCTGTGAGAGATGCATGAGAAACCCTGGACTGGAAGAAACACAAGCTGGAATCAAGATTGCTGGGAGAAATATCAATAACCTCGGATATGCAGATGACACCACCCTTATGGCAGAAAGTGAAGAGGAGCTAAAAAGCCTCTTGATGAAAGTGAAGGAGGAGAGTGAAAAAGTTGGATTAAACCTCAACATTCAGAAAACGAAGATCATGGCATCCGGTCCCATCACTTCATGGGAAATAGATGGGGAAACAGTGGAAATGGTGTCAGACTTTATTTTTTTGGGCTCCAAAATCACTGCAGCTGGTGACTGCAGCCATGATATTAGAAGACGCTTACTCCTTGGAAGAAAACTTATGACCAACCTAGATAACATATTCAAAAGCAGAGACATTACTTTGCCGACTAAGGTCTGTCTAGTCAAGGCTATGGTTTTTCCTGTGGTCATGTATGGATGTGAAAGTTGGACTGTGAAGAAAGCCGAGAGCCGAAGAATTGATGCTTTTGAACTGTGGTGTTGGAGAAGACTCTTGAGAGTCCCTTGGACTGCAAGGAGATTCAACCAGTCCATTCTGGAGGAGATCAACCCTGGGATTTCTTTGGAAGGAATGATGCTAAAGCTGAAACTCCAGTACTTTGGCCACCTCATGAGAAGAGTTGACTCACTGGAGAAGGCTCTGATGCTGGGAGGGATTGGGGGCAGGAGGAGAAGGGGACGACCAAGGATGAGATGGCTGGATGGCATCACGGACTTGATGGACGTGAGTCTGAGTGAACTCTGAGAGATGGTGATGAACAGAGAGGCCTGGCATGCTGGATTCATGGGGTTGCAAAGAGTCGGACACGACTGAGCGACTGAACTGAACTGAGAGACGCATGTGCACCTACTAAGGGTGGCAGCTGCTGGATGTGGGTCTCAGATGGCCATTGAGGATGAATTCCTTAAGCCTCCTTTAATTCATTTTTCAGAAGCAAACAGGCAATTCCTATCTGGGTACAAGCTCCACGCTGCCCTGCACACAGTGGGATGGCATCAGGCTCCAGGGCAAGCTGAGCAGGTCTACGAAACTAAAGGTGATAGCAGCACACTTGAGGCAAAAATTGGAAGAAGCAGGAGACAGTGAGAATAGGCCCAGAAAAATAACCAAGGGGAAAAAAAATCTCATCATGGCAAATATTCACCAGGGAAATGGAGAAATGGAGCAGCCTGTGCAGAATGGAGAGGAAGACCACCCTTTGGGAGGGGGTGAAGGCCACCAGCCAGAAAGAAATCATAGATGGGGACAGGCTTGCAGACTTGCCCCTAATTCCCAATGTGCGAGCATGCTAAGTCATGTCCGACTCTTTACAACCCTATGAATCATAGCCTGCCAGGCTCCTCTGTCCATGGGATTCTCCAGGCAAGAACACTGGAGTGGCTTGCTATGCTCTCCTCCAGGGGATCTTCCTGACCCAAGGATCAAACTCATGTCCCTTATGTCTCCTGAATTGGCAGGAGGGCTCTTTACCACTAGTGCCACCCGGGCAGCCTGATGGGCCATACAGGCAGGTCAACAGTAGGGTGGGTGGAGATGGAGATGATATGGAAGTGTTCATGGAAGAGATGAGAGAAATCAGGAGAAAACTCTGGGAGCTGCAATTCAGGAGTAGTCTGCATATGCTCATGGGGGCGTTCTCTAATCACTGTGACCATCATGATGAATTTTGCCTTATGCCCTGGCTCCTGTCATTTCCTTGAGATTATTACTGTGATTCCCACTGTTGTTCTCTTTTTCCTTGCACTGTCCTGATAATGCCTTTACTGATCTGTTTTCTGTGACCCTTATGTAATTTCCATGTGTCAGGTGGGTTCTGTGTTATCAGCCTCTAATTGGAGATTGCCTTGGCACACAATCTAAGTTTCTGTCAACAGTAAAGTTTCACCCATTTGCATGGAAAAATGTAAAGTTAATAAAGCAATTTTAAAAAAAGCAAACAGGCTCTAAGTAACCATTCAGCTCTTCATCACCATTCCACAGAATTGTTCTTGTTCAGTCTTTAATTGTTCTTATTGAGTCTTGTTCGTGTCTGACTCTTTGTGATCCCCTGGACAGCAGCGTGCCAGGCTTCCCTATCCTTCACTATGTCCCTGAGTTTGCGCTAACTCATGTCCATTGAGTTGGTGATGCCGTCCAACCATCTCATCCTGTGTAGCTAACCCTTCTCCTCCTGCCCTCAATCTTTCCCAGCATCAGGGTCTTTTTTGCAGAGTAGAACTGGTTGACTAGCGGTAGGAGGGCAGAGGTGCCTCTTGCCCCTCTCCGTGGCGGGGGGAGAAGAAATTAAGTCACTGTCTTCAACGAGTTGGCCCCGGCGGGAGGGCAGCTACTTGCTTCACTGATGTTCCTGGGGCCTTGGAAAGGGCCCTGCTGTAGAACGTGACAAGCATTTGGGGGCAAAGGGGAGTCGCCTGGGTGCCCAGAACGAGGGTCGCGGAAGCATGGGTTCTAGGTGGGGGTAGGTGAGGAACAGAGCTTTGTATCAATTGTTTAATACAGAGGAAAAACCGAAGGGAAGATAACACACATACGCACGCGCACACACACACACAAGGTTCAGTCTCTTGCAAGGTGCGAGTTTCCTCAGCCAGAAATCCGGCTCATTAGCCTGCATAGCTCATAGGACTGTTACCAAAAGAAGAAGGGGTTAGAAAAGCACTTGGGACAGGACAGGGTGCTAAGATACGTTTTGCTCTGATGTGGGAAGTCTTTGGGAGCCGAAGGCCAGAGCCCAGGGGAGTACCGGCCGTGGTTCCGGAACCATCGTTCGAGGGTACCAGGATTCGCCGGTCCCAAACCGAAGCGCAAACGCCCGGTCTATTTCCCGCCTGCACTTCCGGCGTCCGACCCGGAAGCGGAAGGGAACCCATCCCCTCGCTCGCTCTCGGCTGCAGTGCGTCTCTCCTGCGTCGTTCCGGGACCGTGGTAGCGGAAATCGGCGGCCGTTCGTAGCGTGTGGTCCGGGGAGCGGAGCTCTGAGACTCTTGAGCAGCCGCGGCCATGGCGGATGTAACCGCCCGTAGCCTGCAGTACGAGTACAAAGCGGTGCGTATGGGCTCGGCGGAGGGCTCTGGACGGGGGAGTCTGATAGGGAGCGGGAGGCTGAGGAAGGGGGTTTTCAGTCTAAAGGTATACGCGAGAACCGCGAAAGCAGAGGAGAAATCAGAACCTGGCGAAGGTGGGGGTACCCGGCGATGTGAATAACCCCCAGTGGTGGTTGGGGCTCAGCTCCTACCGGCATGGGCCAAGAGCTCTGCTAGGAGTGTTTGTCCCGGTCCCGTCAGCGCTCTTCCCGCCCCCTTCCATGTGTCATCCCCAGCGTGCCCGACACTTTTCCCAGGTGGGAGTTATACGAGCAGTATTAGAAGCAGTGATTGTTAAGGTGGTTTGTTCGGCCTTTGCTCTTGCGCGATTGTACGGTGCGCTTCTCAAGGAAAACATCTTTTTGTTTCGACTAGTGTGATTATCGACACTTAGTCGCTCAGATTCTTCCTTTGCTGTCAGCTGGCATCCCTGTGATATAGGAGTTGAGTCCTGCTTACCTCAGAGCTTCAATAATATTGTGGTCTTTCCAGAACTCGAATCTTGTCCTTCAAGCTGATCGCTCCCTCATTGACCGGACCCGCCGGGATGAACCCACAGGAGAAGTGCTCTCCCTGGTTGGGAAGCTGGAGGGCACCCGGATGGGAGATAAGGCTCAACGAACCAAACCACAGATGCAGGAGGAAAGAAGAGCTAAGTGAGTATCCAAGGGAAAAAATAATTTTTCTTCAGATGCAGAATCCATTTTCTCTTGGTATTTGAGCAGTGGTTTTGCTGAATTACGTGGTGCAGGATGAGCCAACGGTGGCATTAAGACAGCTCAGTGAAGGTAAAAACATAAGAACTGAAAGAATTCTTTGGCCTTAACAAGTGTACCTGAAGTGGAAAACAGCTTTTAGACCCGTTTCCAGCATGTGTTTCTCATCCATAGAGAGATCTTAGTTTTCTTCATGGTATTTTCAAGACTCTTGGTAAACTCTTGTCACAGTAACTCTTTTCTTCTATTACTCACTTTCCGCTACTACTTTTGTCTGCTGTTGCCTGCTTTTTCTTTTGTTGTTATAAACTACCATTCGAGCATGAAAGGCTGGTGTTTTGTTTTGCTTTTTCAGTTGGTTTTTTACTTTGGGGAAGGGGGTATTTTTCCAGACTTTAAAGAATCATTGAACTTTATCTCACGGTTATCCTTTGAACCTGATCATCATCTGTCCCGTGATGAAGTCTCAAAAATTCATAGGTCCAGTTTTCATTAAAGCAGTTATATTTGAGATGAGTTACATATCATTGGTCCTCCATTTTGCAGAGTATGACTTCTTTTCAAGGAATCAATGGCAGTAGATTCCTTTGGAGCTTCAGTTCTCTGGCAGGGAAAGGAAGACGTGTCTGAGGGATGAAAACTAGTCAAATCCGATCATATAATGTTGTCATACAAAGTAGAAAGGGTTGTCTTTTTAAATGAATGGGGAGAATGTCTCAGCATGCAGTGCATCTAGTGAGAGGATGACAGGGGATTCCCTTGCTCTTACTGTGTTCCTGTAGAGATACTCCTGCAAGGGACCAAGGCCGAATGGGCATTGTTTGCTGAGGCACACATTTGTGGTTTTAAATACTACTTGTGAATCATGAAGCTGAGAAGAGGAGGGTGGGCTTGCCTTAGTCTTACCATTAATAGGGAAGGTTCTACTGGTTCAGTGTCACACTATGTGTTTGTTAGGCGAAGAAAGCGTGATGAGGACCGGCACGACATCAACAAGATGAAGGGTTATACTCTGCTCTCAGAGGGCATCGATGAAATGGTGGGCATCATCTATAAGCCTAAGACGAAGGAGACCCGGGAGACCTATGAAGTGCTGCTGAGTTTCATCCAGGCTGCGCTTGGGGACCAGGTGAGGCAGCCAGAGGGTGAAGCCACGTGTTTTTGGAGAGGGAGGAAGTCATAGCTAGGAGGCCCCAAAGGAACCTTGTTTGTGGATTTTTCCTGTGTGGGCCATACCAATATGCAGAAGTGGCTGGTGTTCACTTTACGTGTGTTCTCTCAGTCTTGTTAACTCTGTGACAAGGTGCTATTAATATTCATTTTGTATTTTGTAGGAGAGATATGAGGCAAAGGATCCTTAAGTAACTTTCCCAAGTCATGGAAGTAGTGTTTGGCAGAGCTAGGGTATGAGCCCAGGTACTCTGTATTCGGAATCTGCGCTCTTAAGATTGTCCGTGATTAGATTAAGGCCCTCTGTGAGTCTCTGAGAGACTCTGGTGAGGTGGTTGCTAGAGGAGGTGAGGAGAAAGAATTACCAAAAGCTCGGTGGGCCAGGGCGGGACTGCCAAGTGCCTCTGTCACCTAGAGGAACATGGCAGATGGCTGTGTAAGCTCTGTCTTAAAAAAAAATTTTTTTTTTTTGTTTACTTTTTTGCTACATTGTACAGCTTGTGGGATCTTAGTTCCCCAGCCAGGGGTTGAGCCCTTTCTCCCTGCAGTGGAAGTGTGGAGTCCCAACCACTCAACCACCAGGAAGTCCCCCTTCTTTTTTTTTTGTTTTGTTTTTTTGTTTCCCCCTTCTTTTTTTGAATGTAATCTTTTTTTGAAGCAGAGGAGTCTCCCTTCAATTGTGTGACCCTTGGTGGCATTTTTACATTAACTTTAGTGAAAATAATCAGAACCTGGTATGCAGGCTTTAAGAGACATACGGCTCTCCACATCCTGTTGTTGTGTAAAGCCCATCAGTGATGTTATTCATCTTGGTCTCGTCTGAGTTTTATTTTTATTTTTTGCCTCCAGCCACGTGATATTCTTTGTGGGGCAGCAGATGAAGTTCTCGCTGTTTTAAAGAATGAAAAGCTTCGGGACAAGGAAAGGAGAAAGGAGATTGATCTGCTGCTGGGTCAGACAGATGATACCAGATACCATGTGCTGGTAAATTTGGGCAAAAAGATCACAGACTACGGTGGAGACAAGGAGATCCAGAATATGGGTAAGGAGCTCTTGGTGTCCAGACCGTGTTACCTGGCTGCTTGTTGACCCCTCAACATGATCTTCTAGCCTCAGTCATTAAAGCAGCTGAAAGGTGCCTTAAAAGGGTCCCATATCCTGTTTGGTGTTTTTGGAGGAGTTATGATTGGTGGAGACCAGAATCCCTAGATTCCAGCCACCATTTCTTACTCTAAAACCCTTTGATTGTATGGGACATGGGAGAAAACCTGGGTAGCGCCTGGATGGGGGTGGGGTGCAAGTGGTTGAGGAGGCAGAGCTGTGTCTGAAGCTGGCAGGTTGGAGCAAGCTTCATGGTGGCAGCACAGAAGACCCTCTATTGTGGATCATTTGTGAGTCTTTAGACCCTAGGTCTGTCCTGAGGAGAGGCACGTTAGGCAGTTAGGGAGGAAATTAGCTCCCAAGTGCCTCATTTCACTAACTGTTCCTTGTCTTTTTCTAATCCCTCACTATTTCAGATGACAACATTGATGAGACATATGGTGTGAATGTACAGTTTGAGTCTGATGAGGAGGTAAGTGATAAACAAACCCAGACTAGTCTTTTTAAATTGTTATGGCGAGGGGACCGCTTTTAGTGTAAAGAAGCTACCTAACTTAAGCCAGTAAGTTTTACGTGTTGTGTGGATGTCAGACTTGGACATCAATAGTATTTTGCTGAGAAATTGTTGTGGTTATCTTTTGATACTATAAAGCAAATTTGAACTTATATTAATTGTATGATAATTGACGATAAACCAAGTGGGTCAGCAAAAAGAAAAAAGTACAGGGTATATTTCATGGCGGAATGTGCCGTCAGGTTTCAGTGCTTTTTGACCGTGTTGTACTGATTTTCTTCTTTTTAGTACTACTGCCAGTTTCAAAAGAATGCATGTCTGCCCAAAAACGTGGCTGTATTTTGTGCATGGTTGTTTCAGTAACAGTTGCAGCAACGACTGAGGTTTACCATCTAATTAGGATTTCTTGACTATAAATAAAAATAGGAACCAGTGGAACACTTGACAGAAATGTGCAGAGTTGCGTTTGAATTCTCAGTGGGTGCGTTTGGCTCCTGATCATTAATGCTGACTTTGCAGTATCATAAACTAGGACAGAAAGAAGGGATTGCACAGGAGAGTCAGGAAAGAGCGTTGACCTGGAAGCCAAGAGGGCTGAGTTTTGATCTTGTATCTCAGGGAGGTCATTTTGCTTCAGTGTCTCCATCTATCAGATAAGATGATTGAAACAGAAGACTGCTAAGCCCCCTCCTGCAATAGTTAGTAGGATTTTATGATTTCAAGTAGCAACAAATGGAAAGAATGCTTTGCTGAGAGCATTTATTCATAGAGTAAATGCTTATTATCAAGGACTTGCTTTTAACATGACCCTGTGCTCAGTACACAGTACAATGTGAGTCAAGAGTAGTGAGCACGTGAAGTGTGGTCTCCACACTGCTGGTCACTGTGTGGTTTCCCGTGCTTGCTTCTGTATTATCCCTCCATTAAATGTGCTCTGAAGTGAGGCTGACCCTACTTCCGGTATGCTTGGTTTCACCACAGATGGCTTTGCTGTAACCCTGGAGTGCACTTTTAAGTGGGACGCAAGGGAGCGGTTCTTTGGGGATGCCAGGATCAGCTTCAGATCATGTGCTGGGGTTGGGGCTCTTTCCACAGGAAGGTGATGAAGATGTGTACGGGGAGGTTCGTGAAGAAGCATCTGACGACGACATGGAAGGGGATGAGGCCGTGGTGCGCTGCACCCTCTCAGCTAATGTGAGTGTAGATTACTCTTGCCTGTTGCCGCAGTGCAGGTGAATGCTGGGTGTAGCACTTTTTCCCGTACCTTGGTCCTCTTATGTAGTGTTTATTGAGCTACCCTTTTATAGGGTGAGCTGTAATAAACGTGTAGTGTCTTGATTTTCATAAGATTTCAGTCACCCCCCCCACCATGTAAGTGGCTTATTTATTTTAATTGGAAGATAATCGCTATCCAGTAGCGTGAATCAGCTGTAAGTGTTTGTGTCCCCTCCCTTGAGCCTTGCTCCTACCCTGCATCCCATCCCACCCCCTCTAGGTCATCACAGAGCGCAGAGCCGAACTCCGTGTGCTCGACGGCTACGTCCCACTAGCTGTCTGTTTTACCCACGTATTGTGTATATGTCGATGCAGCCTGCTTCTGAAAGGCATGTGTTGATGAAATCTTGGGTTGGTGTGCTTCTGAATTCAATATAGCAGAGTTCCCCCCCATCCCGTGCTTCTCATTAGAAAGCCCTCAGAAGAGGGTAGGCTGTGAGTAGGCTGCAGAGCTTTGTTGCAGGACGGTGAGAAAGCGCTTGGGGCAGAGGGCAACAGGGTGAGCCCAGTGCCTGGTTCCTTCGTAGCTTGTGGCCTCAGGGGAGCTGATGAGTTCCAAGAAGAAGGATCTGCACCCTCGGGACATTGATGCCTTTTGGCTTCAGCGGCAGCTCAGTCGCTTCTACGATGATGCTATTGTGTCCCAGAAGAAGGCAGATGAGGTGTTGGAGATTTTGAAGGTACGGCCAGGATTCCGTTTCTGTGTCCCGTGTAGCTTAGGAGATGGGGCAGTGTAGGAAGCCGGTGGCTGTGGCCTTAATCTTGGTGTTACCTTCTCTCTGCAGACGGCCAGCGACGACCGGGAGTGTGAGAACCAGCTGGTTCTGCTCCTCGGTTTCAACACTTTTGATTTTATCAAGGTGTTGCGGCAGCACAGGATGATGAGTGAGTAGATTGTGGACCCTTGTGTGTGTGTTTCTGTGTGTGTCTGAGAGAGAGATGGAGGTTGTGTTGCTTTCACGCCCACTTGGTCATTTTTCTTTCTACCCCGAGGTTGAAGGTTGTTTATATATCTCATCTTCCCTTTTTTTCCTTTTGTTGTTGGCAGTTTTGTACTGTACCTTGCTGGCCAGTGCACAGAGTGAAGCTGAAAAGGAGAGGATCATGGGAAAGATGGAGGCTGACCCAGAGCTGTCCAAGTTCCTCTACCAGCTGCACGAAACGGAGAAGGAGGATCTGATCCGGGTGAGGGCTGGGTTGTCTCTCCAGTTGCTGAGCTAGAGTGTTCGCTTTGGAAAAGAGACACCAGTTAGAAGATTACAGCATAAAGCCAAATTCCTATTAAAGGAGGAGGTTGAAGAAGTGACATGTTTCTCCAGATGCTCTGAGTGTGGTCATCGGTGCGGAATGGAACCAATGCCTTCACGCTGGTGTGGTTGAGAGACCACTGACCTGTTGCTGTCATCACCAGCACCTGGGTCTTCCTCTTTTTGTTCACACAATAAGTCGTGTCTGCTGACAGCACAGTAACACAACATGTGTTTGCTGAACACAGAACCCACACTCTGCCCCTCAGGGTAGCCCTTGGTGCTGGGTGTTGAATGCTGACTTTTGAGACCTCCATATATAGTCCCTTGAAAGTGATTTGATATCATCATTCTGGTGGTCCCCATGGCAGGTGTCTGAACATAAAGGGCCATCTGTCTGTTTAAGGACTTGCTAGTCCGTGCCTGTGAGTCAAGTTCAGCTAAGGTTCTGAAAAGGACACGAAGCTGGGGTGGTGATGAACCGTTGCTATTGTTTCTGTCTTCCCCACCCCAGGAGGAACGGTCCCGCAGAGAGCGAGTGCGTCAGTCCCGGATGGACACTGATCTGGAAACCATGGATCTGGACCAGGGCGGAGAGGTAGGAACCAGGGTCCCGTCCAAGGCCGTGGAGGGTGGAGACTCGTTTGCGCAGCTTGCTCACTTCCTGTGTGTTCTTGTTCTTCACATACTCCAGGCACTGGCTCCACGGCAGGTTCTGGACTTGGAGGACCTTGTATTTACCCAGGGGAGCCACTTTATGGCCAACAAACGCTGCCAGCTTCCTGACGGGTCCTTCCGGCGCCAGCGCAAGGGCTACGAAGAGGTGCACGTGCCTGCTCTGAAACCCAAGCCCTTCGGCTCTGAAGAAGTGAGGGAATGGCTCTTCTCAGTTTTCTGCTCACTTTGCCTCCCTTCTAGTTTGTATTTCAGCCCATTCCGCGTGGCCTTGTCTTGTAGATTTTACTCGTCTTGTAGGTTTATTTCAGGGATGGAAGCTGCTGCCGGGTTTCCCATTGTGATTTTGAGCCCAGGGGACAGTATTGGTCTCTCTGGTCTGACCTTCAGAGAAGAGTTACACACAGAGCTTTCCAGGAAGTGTAATCTTGCAAAGCCACGGTCTGCTCAAGGATGTTGCTCATATGATGCACACAGTCTTTCTTTTTTCTAGCAACTTCTTCCAGTGGAGAAGCTGCCCAAGTATGCCCAGGCTGGCTTTGAGGGCTTCAAAACGCTGAATCGGATCCAGAGTAAGCTCTACCGTGCCGCCCTGGAGACAGATGAAAATCTGCTGCTCTGCGCTCCTACAGTAAGCACAGCTCTGCCTGCCTTTTTCTTGTGGAGAGCGGTATATATTTTAGGTTCTTCTCCATCCTTACTCCTTAATTTTGTATCCTTTGGCGGAAGAGGTGTTAAATGGTAAGATAAAATTCCCCGGACACACTCTGTTTTGGTGTTAAGCCCTTGGAAGTTGGGGCAGTGAGTATACTAGGTACCAGACCTTCTTGTCCCTATCTCTAGGGTGCCGGGAAGACCAACGTGGCCCTGATGTGCATGCTCCGAGAGATAGGGAAGCACATTAACATGGACGGCACCATCAACGTGGATGACTTCAAGATCATCTACATCGCCCCGATGCGGTCTCTGGTGCAGGAGATGGTGGGCAGTTTTGGAAAGGTAAGGGTAGAACTTCCCTCCTGAAGGTGTTGGGTGCGGCTCTCTAAGTCCTGGGGACGGCTCTGGTGCTTCTCTGCTGCTTGCCTTACATTCTTGTTGCATTTCCAGAACACCGCATGTGGTGTTTCTTCCTTCAAAGGTGGAGCTTGACCCATATAGAGTGTTTATGAAGTAAGAAAGTCCTGGGTCTATTTTGGGCTTTAACAAGGGTTTACTATTATTTTAATCTTTCTCTTAGCCGTTTTCTGCAGCTGGTATCATTTGCATTATTGGAATATTTATGAAACACTCACATGAGTGCTTGGTAACAGACCTGATGTTACTCCAGGTCTGTTTTCTGTAAGCTTCCATTTCCCCCTCTTGTGTATTGGGCTTTAACAAGGGTTTACTATTATTTTAATCTTTCTCTTAGCCGTTTTCTGCAGCTGGTATCATTTGCATTATTGGAATATTTATGAAACACTCACATGAGTGCTTGGTAACAGACCTGATGTTACTCCAGGTCTGTTTTCTGTAAGCTTCCATTTCCCCCTCTTGTGTGTAGCCCTCCCAGATAATCTTTATTGTGTTACGAATTTTTATCTTTTGGCCATGCTGTGTGGTATGTGGGATCTTAGTTCCCCGACCAGGATCAAACCTAGCGCCCCTGCAGTGGAACCACAGAGTCAAAACCACTGGACCCCCAGGGAGGTCCAGATTTGTTTTAGAAATGAGCGTTCATATCACTGATCTCATACACTTGATATTTCTCTGAAGGGCTGATGCCTGCCTCTAACACCCGGCACTCAGATTTCACAGAGACTGTGGAGTCCGGTCCCCCCACCGCCCCCCTCCACCCCCGAGCCAGCATTCTTGCCTGACGTGCCTTTCCTTTACCCAGCGCCTGGCCACATATGGCATCACTGTTGCGGAGCTGACTGGCGACCACCAGCTGTGTAAGGAGGAGATCAGCGCCACCCAGATCATCGTCTGCACCCCCGAGAAGTGGGACATCATTACCCGCAAGGGTGGGGAACGCACCTACACCCAGCTCGTGCGGCTCGTCATCCTGGTGAGCGGGGCGCCCTGGTGCAGACGTGGAGACCAGCCAGCGAGGAGGGCTTGCCGGGCTGTCATGCTGTGTTCCTCAGGGCCTGTCCCCAGTCACTGGCCTTTGTAACGGCAGCTGCTGTCAGTGTTGCTCTTTCTGCTAAGTGAGGGTCTGCATGAAGTGGAAACACTTCCCAGCAGGGGCATGATGTCTGCCGTATCGTTTGTGGCTTTTTATGTCTGAAATATTTTGAAATAAATGTAAACAGACAATTTAGAAAGCTGCTTGCATATTCCCAGAACTAAAAGGGCTTTATAAGTAATCCCTTCTCAGAGGGAATGAGTAGGAGTCAGAATACGGTGTTCTGAATACTCAGAAGCCCCCAGGGAGGAACGACAGTCTGAGAGTAGTTTCTTTAGGTTTTCCGAGGAAGCAGAAAGGAGACCTTACATGTTCACTCTCTGGCCTTCAAGAAAAAGTTGGCCAACCCCTGCTTGGAGCCTGCTACTCAAAGTCTTGTTAGAAATACAGAGTCCCTTGCCACGCTCCCACCTGCTGAAATACAGTCTGCATTTTAGTAAGGTCTCCATATGCTTTGAATGCCTGCTGAGATTTGGGATGCACTGCCTTAGGCTATGTGAATTCTTTATTTGATACATCATATTGTTTGCTCTTGGTAAAGATAACTGCCTCGAGGTGAAACTTAATTTGATACAAATTTGGTCTCATCAGAAGCTTCATTTTTAGTAAAGAAATCTATCTTTGAGGTGAGCTAGGAATTCATTTACCCAAGTGTCAGATTTCTCTGACCGTATCGCATTGTTCCACTGAACTGGAGCAAAGCAGCTCATGCCCAGAGCACGTTTGCTGGGATGTTTCACGGTGAATACTGTCTCATCCTTTGAGGTTCCCTGGCTTGGGATCCCTTTTCTTGTCTTCATTTGCAATAGTAGTTATGTACTTAGAAAACGGGACTACTCTTAGGGAAGGGGACCTCATTTCTCTGGTCCCAAAGGTAATTTGCTGCCCTCCCATTCCTTAGGATGAGATCCATCTTCTCCATGATGACAGAGGTCCCGTCCTAGAAGCGTTGGTGGCCAGGGCCATCCGGAACATTGAAATGACCCAGGAGGATGTCCGCCTCATTGGCCTTAGCGCCACCCTCCCCAACTATGAAGATGTGGCTACCTTTCTACGTGTAGATCCTGCCAAGGGCCTCTTCTACTTTGACAACAGGTAAAAGAAGAGACGGGAAGACGTTTAAGCAGGATGACCTTCCTGATGTCTTCCTTCTTTGCCAAGGAGCTCTGTTAGATTCGAGTTTTAGAATGGCCCTTGGTTTTGATGTGGTACAAATCCTAAAAGAGGCCTATCACTCCCTGGCAGTGAAAAGGACTTTTTATTCAGTGTTTTGTGCCAAAGTCTTATTGATTTGACTGTTCAACTTCTAGCTTCCGCCCAGTGCCTCTAGAACAGACATATGTGGGTATCACGGAGAAGAAAGCCATCAAGCGTTTCCAGATCATGAATGAAATTGTCTATGAGAAAATCATGGAACATGCTGGAAAAAATCAGGTCTGTCGTGGTTTCTTGTTACTCCTGACCTCTCTGAATTTTTGACTTACTGATAATTGGGCAGCACTGATAGAGACAAAGAAAGAAACAAGCAAATCACCAGTACCAGAAATGCAATGGGATATTACTACAGAATCCCTTTCCTTTGAATTTGAAAGGCTATTAAAGGAATACTGTGAACAGCCTTACAGTTATATTTGACAACCTTAAAGAAGTGAGCTAGTCTCTTAGAAACTACCAACTAGCAAAACAGCCTTGAAGAAATAGATAAAACATGAATAGTCCTATAACCGTTAAAGAAATTGAATCTGTAATTATAAAACGCCCAGAAAAGGAATCCCCATGCACAGATAAGCAGTCTGTCTGTCTAGATTATCAAGGGTTCTTCCATGAAAGATTTGAGTGGCTTACACTAAAAATATTCTAAAAATAAAGATAAAAATGGAAACTTCGCAAAAGCGCGTTTTGCTGGATAGTGTGATGTAATTTTTTAGTTGAACACTGTATTTTGTCTCATAAAGAGAAGCATAAGGATTTAGAGGAAGAGACAAATCTTTTCTTGGTAAGAAAGACTTGGACGGCTTTTATTTCCTGCAAAATGGTGCTAGTTTTCTACTGAGACTTATTTCCTAAGTCCACTTATATAGGCCAGTGCCTGTTACATGTCTTAACTGTTTAGAATCTCATCAGATACCTGAACACAAATTTTTAATTGAGACTCCTGAATTCTCATCTATAGTATATTTAAGCTTGCTATTAAAGTGTTAGGAGTTAGTTGGGTTTCCTAGTAACAGGACCATGGTCCTCGTCATGAGCCTGATTTGTTTGCTTAGGGTCTGGAGGGCTCTGTTAGGCTTCCAAGCCAGTCTGCGTTCCTACCGTCTCCCCACTTCAAGACCTCAGTTTCTGGCCTGCTAACTCCCCAGGGCCGGGGGTGGCTGTTGGGCGGTGTCCCTTGACTGTGGCTCCTCTGCAGGTACTGGTGTTTGTGCACTCCCGGAAGGAGACCGGGAAGACAGCCAGGGCCATCCGGGACATGTGCCTGGAGAAGGACACGCTGGGTCTGTTTCTGAGAGAGGGCTCGGCCTCCACAGAGGTCCTCCGGACAGAAGCTGAGCAGTGCAAGGTGAGGGGGGCAGGCCCGGGTCCCTCGTTCCTCCCTGGTTGCTGGCTCAGTCTGCATCGGCCGGGCCGTCCTCCAGGGCTGCCTGGCGGTGCTGCCTCACAGGGCAGGGTGTGACTGCCTGTGTCTCTGTGGACTGGGCGAGGGGCAGCGTCTTGGCTGAGGAGATTTGCTTCCTTTCCGGGTGAGTCCCCTCTGGCAGGCTCACCTCCTCACCTGTTCTTTCTCTGCTGCCCAGAACCTGGAGCTGAAGGACCTGCTGCCCTATGGCTTTGCTATCCATCACGCGGGCATGACCAGAGTTGACCGGACCCTTGTCGAGGATCTCTTCGCTGATAAACACATCCAGGTGAGGGTGGGCAGAGCTCGGGCGGGGAGGCTGGAAATGCTGGTCATTAGGCCGTGTGCCTGTGCCTGGTGCTTCGCTATTTCTGGCCCAGGAGGCCCAGGTCAGAGGGCTGTGGTAGGTACAGTCAGTGGAACTCACACCGCCTCTCCCAGCTCTTCCCGTCATACGTGAGGGAAGTTTAGGAAAGCATCTGAGAAGCACAGCAAAGCCAGGATGTGGGTGACTCCAGATACTGTCACACAAGGCCCCATAAGGTCAGGACCTTGTTCATGCCTTCTCTCAGGAGAGTCTGTAGTTTTAATTGTCTAGTAACCTTGATTCTGCCTTCCCTGGTGGCTCAGACGGTAAAGAATCCGCCCACAACGTGGGAGACCTGGGTTCAGTCCCTGAGTTGGGAAGATCCCCTGGTGGAGGGCATGGCAACCCACTTCAGTATTGCCTGGAGAATCCCATGGACAGAGGAGCCTGGCGGGCTGCAGTCCACGGGGTCACAAAGAATTGACTAAACACAACCTTGATTCAGATAAGTCTGTATTACTGCCTCTTAAGTGTCCCTAGAGCCTTGAAATGTTGATTCTTGAAGAGATGAGGAACCCAAAGACTCCTTTCCTCTTTATTCTGATGTTTTGTTGACAAGTATGGGACCAACCTCGGTCCTGCTAGAAGCCCTGAGGCTGGATGCCTAGAGAAGTTGAGGATAGGTACCCTTGGTGGCAAGATCTGTTTTTCTTAGTGCCTTGCCTCGGTTCTGTAGGTTTTAGTTTCCACAGCAACCCTGGCTTGGGGTGTGAATCTCCCTGCCCACACCGTCATCATCAAAGGCACCCAGGTGTACAGTCCAGAGAAGGGCCGTTGGACTGAACTAGGAGCGCTGGACATCTTGCAAGTATGGAACTTCTGAGTTTATTCTTGATGGGAAAAGCATGCTGTGTATAAGATGCCAGCATACCCCAAAGGTGGCAGGTGGAGGGTGAGGTTTATGGTGTAGGAGCCCGGAGTCAGGAGCCGGAAGCTCTGAGCCGTGGCCCTCTGGTCGCTGTCTCCGGCCAGATGCTGGGACGAGCGGGCCGGCCGCAGTACGACACCAAGGGCGAAGGCATCCTCATCACCTCGCACGGGGAGCTGCAGTACTACCTGTCGCTGCTCAATCAGCAGCTTCCCATTGAGAGCCAGATGGTGTCCAAGCTGCCCGACATGCTCAACGCCGAGGTCGTGCTGGGGAACGTGCAGAACGCAAAGGTGGGCGGCCTCTGCGCTCAGCGCCTCTGGCCTTTCCCAGAGGGGCTGGGGCACCAGGAGTGTGGTGGTGCGGGCCATCGGCACCAGGGTCCTGCAGCCCTGGGCGCCACATCCTTTTGTGTAAGCATGCTTTCAGGCTTCTTGGGTCTGCGACAGTTCCCCCTTGTCGCCAAAATCTCAGTAAGGACTGTGTTCTTAAAGAACGAAATATCATGAACATTCATGAGGCGGCGTAAGACATATTTTCATAGTTGGGAATTAATTCTGAAGTCCTCCATGGGAGCTTTTCGTGTGGACATCAGTTCTGCATGCAGAGATGCACGTTCTCTCTGATAGGATGCAGTGAACTGGCTGGGCTACGCCTACCTGTACATCCGAATGCTCCGGTCCCCAACCCTCTATGGCATCTCTCACGATGACCTCAAGGGAGACCCACTGCTAGACCAGCGCCGATTGGATCTGGTTCATACCGCTGCCTTGATGCTGGATAAGAACAACCTGGTCAAGTACGACAAGAAGACGGGTAACTTCCAGGTGAGTGCGCCACGGGAGGGAGGCACAGATCCCCACAAAAGTTGCAGTCCCTGAAGACAGCCTTTCAGACAGCTTTCTTGATTGGAGGCCTGCCTGTCTACTTACCCTTTGCTTGGAAGGGCAGAAAAACAGGCAGTATTGGACTGTGCCCTTTGAACTTAGGAGCTTCTAAAGTGGTGTACCACCTGATGGAGCCTCCTTTCTACATCTTGAGCTGTGGTAGGTGATCTGCTCTCTCTTCTGGGTAGGCATCAGGTTACTGTAGGTCAGCTTATTGGGCCATCTTCCTTCAAAAGTAAATACACCTATTTGGCTGTGCCAAGTCTTAGCTGCAGCACGCAGGATCTTTGCTCTTCTTCGTAGCATGTAGCGTCTTTTCCATTGGGGCATGGGGGATCTTTCAGCTGGGGTGTGCAGGATCTAGTTCCCTGACTGGGGATTGAACCCAGTCCCCCTGCACTGGGAGCTCAGCGTCTCAGCCACTGGACCACCAGGGAAATCCCTGTGCCGTCTTTCTTCCCGCACACGAGCCAGGCACTTGTATTGCCCTGAGTTCGTTCTCTTGTCCACAGTGAGAGGTTACTGCTCGTTAATGATTGGCCTTGGATTGAGTCTTCCTTCTTCATAGGTGACAGAACTGGGCCGTATAGCCAGCCACTACTACATCACCAATGACACGGTGCAGACTTACAACCAGCTTCTGAAGCCGACCCTGAGCGAGATTGAGCTCTTCAGAGTCTTCTCGTTGTCTTCGGAGTTCAAGAACATCACTGTGAGAGAGGTGAGTCCACCCAGCGTGTGGAAACGGGAAGCTGGTGCTCACCACCATGTCACCGGATGGTTCTCTCCTTGATCTCTGGGCTTTTTTTTGATTTGCATCCTGCTTGTGGCAGGAGGAGAAACTGGAGCTGCAGAAGTTGCTGGAGAGGGTGCCCATCCCAGTTAAGGAGAGCATTGAGGAGCCCAGTGCAAAGGTGAGCCCAGCTCCTCTCTGCTCGGGACAGAGTCAGGTAGTTCTCATCTTCTAAAAGATGAGCCTGGATCTTGGGCTTGTGCTTCGTAACTTGCTCCTTTCTCCCAGTCTCTGCATCTTTCTCACGTCTTCTTTTTGCATGGAATATCAGTTACTCAGTGTCTGTAGATGAAGAGCTTTAGATTTTACCTGGCACGGAGGCCCGGAGCAGCAACGTTACTCACCTTCGATGGTTCAGTGATTGCCCTCCTTCTTGCTTTGTTCCAGATCAATGTGCTTCTCCAGGCTTTCATCTCACAGCTGAAGCTGGAGGGCTTTGCACTGATGGCCGACATGGTCTACGTTACTCAGGTGAGGATGGGGTTGTGCTGCCCTGATACATTACGATCCCCTGTGTGCTGTGTGTGTCTGGTAGAAAGGAGGCCAGTACTAGCAAGGGAGAAGAATGCTGAGTTGTGCCTCAGCTGGCTTGCTGGCTGCTGTGTGTATGGTGTGGATACTCTGTTTTGCTCATCTTGAGCTCTTGGGAAGGTGAGGCCATTAGAGAGATCTGGGAGGCTCCACATGTCTGCACCTCTGCAGAGAAGCACTTCCCACTGTAACTGCGGGGCTCCTACATAAACCTAGAAAGGGCCAAAGCCTTTATTAGCTACTCTATCTTTTCCTCAGGGCAAGTCACTAGCATCTTTACACTTGCTAGGATCCTAAATGCTAAATGGGCCAAAAACTGTAAAGTCACTCAGTGAACAGTATGTTAAATACTGGGCAGTGAGCTCAAGCCGCATTTCTGTCGTGTCCCCGAGCATCTCTGGGGGACTTGGTTTTTGAGTTGATGTGCCTGATTACATCAAAGCTCGGGGTGATTAAACTGTGTGTAGAGCGGCTTCATTAGGTCTGGGGACAGTGGGTACTTAATAGAGGAAATGCTTCCTCTTTTCCCCAGTCGGCTGGCCGCTTGATGCGGGCCATCTTTGAAATTGTCCTGAACCGAGGCTGGGCCCAGCTTACAGACAAGACCCTGAACCTCTGCAAGATGATCGACAAACGCATGTAAGTCCCAGCGAGCTGGAAGCTCGTCCTGGGGGGTGCCCGGGCTGAGGGAGCTCGTCCGGAGGGGGTGCCAGGGCTGAGGGAGCTCGTCCGGGGGGGTGGTGCCCGGGCTGAGGGAGCTCGTCCGGGGGGGATGCCCGGGCTGAGGGAGCTCGTCCTGTTGGGGGGGTGCCTGGGCTGAGGGAGCTTGTCCTGGGGTGGGTGCTCGGGCTGAGGGCCTGGTGGGAAAGCCTTAGAGCACTCCCTGACGTGTGGTGTGGGCACCGGGGTAGAGGTTGAGACCAAGAAGGTCCTGTTTCCTTCTTGGACAGGTGGCAGTCCATGTGCCCTCTGCGCCAATTTCGGAAACTCCCTGAGGAGGTTGTGAAGAAGATTGAGAAGAAGAACTTCCCCTTTGAGCGTCTGTACGACCTGAATCACAATGAGATAGGTGTGTGGGAAGCCATCTTTCCCTCCTCATCTGCACAGCTCAGATGTCTCCCTGTGTCTGTTTCCCTGTTCCTGGCCCCAAGCCCTACGCTTGCGCCTTTTGTCCCATTAGTGCTAGGCTCCTTGCCCTTGGTCTCGGAGCTTTGACTCCCCTGGGCCCCACTGAGTGGAGGGAAGAGCCCATGCCTGGAGTGGAACCCGCCCATTTCCCTCAGGGCCGGGTTTTCCAGACAGGCCATCAGGCTGGGCTACAGCTGCGTGCACCCTCGTGTCCTCACAGGCGAGCTCATCCGCATGCCCAAGATGGGGAAGACCATCCACAAGTACGTCCACCTCTTCCCCAAGCTGGAGCTGTCGGTGCACCTACAGCCAATCACGCGCTCTACCCTGAAGGTGGAGCTGACCATCACGCCCGACTTCCAGTGGGATGAGAAGGTCCGGCTGGGAGCGCCAGGGGCCAGGCCTCAGGGCCTGGAGGCGAGTGGGGTGTGGGGGGGTGATCCCCCTTGCCTACCCCTCGGCTCACGTTCCCGTCCCTCGTGCTTGGCTGGGCAGGTCCACGGCTCGTCGGAGGCCTTCTGGATTCTTGTGGAAGACGTGGATAGCGAGGTAATCCTGCACCATGAGTACTTCCTGCTCAAGGCCAAGTACGCCCAGGACGAGCACCTCATCACGTTCTTCGTGCCCGTCTTTGAGCCGCTGCCCCCTCAGTACTTCATCCGCGTGGTGTCTGACCGCTGGCTTTGTGAGTGCGCCTGCTCCACGGGGTCCGTGGGGTCCCCGGGACCAGGTTCCCCCTGGGGCTCTTAGATGAGATCTGGCCCCTTGTGCTGGGCTGGCCTTAGCTGTGGAGAGTGACATGCGAGCTGCCTTGGGGTTTCCAGCGCGCTCACAGCCCTTCCCCTTTCTCTCCTGGCAGCTTGTGAGACCCAGCTGCCCGTCTCTTTCCGGCACCTGATCCTGCCAGAGAAGTACCCGCCCCCAACCGAGCTGCTAGACCTTCAGCCCTTGCCTGTGTCTGCCCTGAGAAACAGCGCCTTTGAGAGCCTCTACCAGGATAAATTTCCTTTCTTCAACCCCATCCAGACCCAGGGTAGGTGTTTGCATTTCCAGGCGGGCAGTTCCTTTGGGGACATTTAAAGGTCCCCTGGAGACAGGTAGGTTCTACAGGAAGAGAGGAAGGGGCCGCCCAGGGGCTTGGCAGGTATGGGAGCTCAGCGTCAACTGTGGGAGCAGCCAGGGCGTTTTCTGTCCTCAGCCGGCCTTGGTGACTTAGATTTGCTTCATGTCGTTTCATGTCTCCCTGCAGAGGTTTGGTTGAGCAGGTCTTATGGTGCATGGCTGTTTCTCAGGCTTGGGAGATTCCAGTATTGAGCCAGAGTGGGAAGCCCTTGAGGCCGCCTCTGCTTCACTGCTTGAAATGACAGCTGTGTTCCCAGAGCACGCCCCGTGTTCCAGGTTCTCTGGGCTGGGTGCAGCCCGAGTGGTTCCCTCCTCCCACCGATGCTACGCATGGTTTTCCTATGGAGACACTGCTGTCTCGGTCCTGTTCTGTGGGTGAGGAATGGAGGACGAGACCCAATGGAGACCCTAGTGAATAGTGGGATTGTGCTTTATCCAGTGTGAGGGCTGGAGTTAGATGTTTAGCTTCGCTCTGTATTAGCCGCTTCCCAGGAGACGTGGGCAGGGCTCGGAGGGCCAGAGGTGGGGAGCCGGGCCCCTTCTGTTTGGCACTGTGGTCTCTGAGAAGACCGGCGGAGAAGTGAGGAGGGAGCCCCGGCCTCCTTTGCACCTGCGCCCTCCGGCAGACCTCCAGGAGACCTGAGCTCCTTACCAGGGTCTCTCCTCCTCAGGGCGGGTGAGAGGGAGAGAAGGCGCAGGCCCGCCTGCAGTGGGGGTGCCATTCCCTCGCTCCTGCTGGCTGCCTCTGGACCTACGGGCAGAGTTTTCCCACATGGCCTCCGTCGAGCCTCCCTCGGGGTCTCACTGCCTTTCTGTCGGTTCTTAGTGTTCAACACAGTGTACAACAGTGATGACAACGTGTTTGTGGGGGCCCCCACGGGCAGCGGGAAGACCATCTGTGCGGAGTTTGCCATCCTGCGGATGCTGCTGCAGAATTCGGAGGGCCGCTGTGTCTACATCACCCCCATGGAGGCCCTGGCCGAACAGGTGCGTCCTGTGTGCATTTTCCCAGAAGCCGTTCTCATCTTGAGTCCAGACTGAGGTCTTTCAGAGCCTTAAAATTTGCAGCGCTAACTGGGGCCAGGCTTCACCTGCTGGGGGCCGTTTTCCTCAGTTTGCACTCTAAAGAAAAGCTCTCCAGCCACTTGGTGTAGTCGGTTGAGATCTAAAGGATGACAGGTCTCTGTTCGGCCTCTCAGGTTTTTCTCTAAATGAATGAGCTGATGCTGAAGCCCTGACATCTTTCTGCCAGGTGTACATGGACTGGTATGAGAAGTTCCAGGACAGGCTCAGCAAGAAGGTGGTGCTCTTGACGGGGGAGACCAGCACGGACCTGAAGCTCCTGGGCAAAGGCAACATCATCATCAGCACACCCGAGAAGTGGGACATCCTCTCCCGGCGGTGGAAGCAGCGCAAGAACGTGCAGAACATTAACCTCTTCGTGGTGGACGAGGTCCACCTCATCGGGGGCGAGAATGGGGTACGGCTGGCCTCGCCACACAGAGGCAGGGCTGGGGCCCGTGGTGGAGCCTTGGCCCTGGGCCTTACGTGTAGGCCACAGATGGGGGCTGCTTCTGCCTGTCCCCTTGTCTCAAAAGGAGGACCTGAGATTTTTTAGTAGGTGTTTTTGAGACCAGCATAGCTTAATGGAGATTGGTTGGGAAGAGGTGCCCCCAGAGATGGGAGAGCCCTGATCAGAAGGGGGAATTAGGAGATCCTCTCGAGGACATTGGGCTGCCCACGGAGGCGCTCAGGGCTGAGGCTGGAGCACCCAGGCCTGCAGTGATGAGTCGCCCTCTCCGCAGCCTGTCCTGGAGGTCATCTGTTCCCGGATGCGCTACATCTCCTCCCAGATCGAGCGGCCCATCCGCATCGTGGCTCTCAGCTCCTCACTCTCCAACGCGAAGGATGTGGCCCACTGGCTGGGCTGCAGTGCCACTTCCACCTTCAACTTCCACCCGAACGTGCGCCCCGTGCCCTTAGAGCTGCACATCCAGGTGGGCCCACACTTCCGGCTCCCGCATGGCCCCACCGCCCAGCTTCCCCGGGCTCCTAACCTCCTCTCCCTCCCCGGCCTCAGGGCTTCAACATCAGCCACACGCAGACTCGCCTGCTGTCCATGGCCAAGCCCGTGTACCACGCCATCACCAAGCACTCGCCCAAGAAGCCCGTCATTGTCTTTGTGCCCTCCCGCAAGCAGACGCGCCTCACTGCCATCGACATCCTCACCACGTGTGCAGCCGACATCCAACGCCAGAGGTGGGCAGCCCACTGCCGGGTCCCGTGTGTGTGGTGGGGCAGCCCCCACCTGGCTGGGTGCTGAGCAGGCGCCCCCGGGAGGGGCTCTGGGCGGGTGGCCCTGCTCTGGGCGGGTGGCCCTGCTCTGGGCTGAGTCAGCGCTCCTGCCACCCAGATTCCTGCACTGCACTGAGAAGGACCTGATCCCATACCTGGAGAAGCTGAGTGATAGCACGCTTAAGGAGACGCTGCTGAACGGGGTGGGCTACCTGCACGAGGGGCTCAGCCCCCTGGAGCGGCGCCTGGTGGAGCAGCTCTTCAGCTCAGGTAGAAAGCAGGCCTTGAGGGGCAGAGTGAGACTGGCTCCAGGGGTCAGCGGGGTGTGGAGTACACTGTCCCGTGTGGGTGATGTTTCTCGGCAGCAGGCACACCTGTCATTTTCATAATGCTTCTCATCTTTCATTTGATCTTAATGTCCTTGAGAGGAAGGTGGAACAACCTGCTTGGTAGAGGAGAAAGCAGGCAGGCACGTAAAGTCGTGCTCTTTTAGAATCTGGGTTTTCAGACCTGGACCTTTGGCTTCTAGACCTAGTTTTCCATGGGTGCGGTTTCATCAGGGTAGTTGGGCGATTTGCTGCCGTGGACTAGCCAGCCTGTGGCTGAGTTGGTGGAAGCATGTTGCAGTCGGCACAGCCTGCCTGTCAGGCAGGAGTGTGAGCCTGACTTTCTCTGGGCTTGGGGGACTGTTCCAGGCTGACCTCGTTTCCCGCAGGGTAGCCCCCAGCAGAGCAGCAGTGACAAGCAGACCCTCCTGTAGTACCGCGTTAGCCTCTTAGTCCTGAAACCTTGTCCCCGCCCAGCTTTGCACTGAGTTGTGAAGTGCAGAGCAGGGTACGCAGCTGCTTGCCCGGGGCAGCGGGTCCTGCCCCACCCGGGGAGCCCTCTGCTCAGTCTGCTCCTCCCCTCTGCCTCAGGGGCCATCCAGGTGGTAGTCGCTTCTCGGAGTCTCTGCTGGGGCATGAATGTGGCCGCCCACCTGGTGATCATCATGGACACCCAGTACTACAACGGCAAGATCCACGCGTGAGTCCAGTGTGCTGTGCGTTAACGGGCCCCTCTCTCCTAAGATGAGCATAACCTCTGCAGACCCAGAAGTTCACTCTTGGGAAGAAAAGGTGTTAGGGAAATAGCTAGCTAGCTGAGATTCCACCCCAGCTAGGGCTTTATCTGTGCAGACTTATTTTTGATGCTTGAACCTGCTTCTAGGTTTGGATTTGAGTGGGGTGGATTGATCACTCATGAACTATATGGCTGTGAGGCTTGGGAGCCTGCCTTACATATCAAATGCTTTAATATGGAGTTATCTGGCTATTGCCTTTAGATGGGTTGACTTCCCAGGGGGCGCAGTGAAGAATCCACCTGCCAGTGCAGGAGACACAGGTTCGATCCTGGGTCGGGAAGATCCCCCTGGAAAAGGAAATGTTAGCCCACTCCAGTATTCTTGCCTGGAAAATTTCATGAACAGAGGGGCCTGGCGGCCTGCAGTCCGTGGGGTCACAAGGATGGACATGAGGGAACACACACACACATTAGATGGATTAACACCTTGGGTTCACAGACCCTGAGCAACAAAGTCAGGACTCGTACACTTGAAAACTAGACTGATGCATAGGTGACCTGTGACACTAGGTCCTGAGCACACTCACAGAGCTTTGCTGGGATTTTCCACGTCTCCCTGTATCCGCATTTTATTCTTGGACCTTCAGGGAGGCAGCGTCCTGAGTCCTCTTCTCCCTCTGTCTCCAGGTACGTGGATTACCCCATCTACGACGTCCTGCAGATGGTGGGCCATGCCAACCGCCCTCTACAGGATGACGAGGGCCGCTGCGTCATCATGTGCCAGGGCTCCAAGAAGGTCAGCCCCGCCTCAGAGCAGATTCTTTAATCTCTCTCGCCATAGGTGTCTTTACTTACTTTCTTATGTGCTTTCTGTCTTCTTTTCTTTCCACGTTGCTTTTGTAATAAGCCTTTCCCTGCGTAGAATTTTGTAGCCTTTGATTTTTGTTACTGCTGTTGACTCTGTGTATTGAGACCTTAACCCTCCGGCTGGGTCTGTCTTCCTCATGCCTTGCTCAGCCCTTGGGGCTCGGTGTACCTTCCTCCATGGTAGAAGTAACCAGTGATGCCAGGGGACCAGCATACGTGCCCAGCTCTCCAGGTCCAGACTCAGCTCACCTAGTCTGTGCAGCTGGTTTCTTCCGTTTTGTATGAGCCGTGCCTGTTGCACAGCAGCCATGTTTGCCCTTGGCCTTTCTTTGTGACTGTACTGTCATTGACTGTGTATTGTAAGGTCGTTGACATTCTTTCCCACAGGATTTCTTCAAGAAGTTCTTGTATGAGCCTTTGCCGGTGGAGTCTCACCTGGACCACTGTATGCATGACCACTTCAATGCCGAGATCGTCACCAAGACCATTGAGAACAAGCAGGATGCTGTGGACTACCTCACCTGGACCTTCCTGTACCGCCGCATGACGCAGAACCCCAACTACTACAACCTGCAAGGTCGGTGGCGGTGCTGCACGCATCATCCTCTGGTGGTTGGCACAGCCCTCCTTTGCTGTCTCCTTGGGACACCCCTGCTTACCTGTCACCTTCACAGGCATCTCCCATCGTCACCTGTCTGACCACTTGTCGGAGCTCGTGGAGCAGACCCTGAGTGACCTGGAGCAGTCCAAGTGCATCAGCGTCGAGGACGAGATGGACGTGGCGCCCCTGAACCTGGGCATGATCGCCGCCTACTATTACATCAACTACACCACCATCGGTGAGGGCCGGCAGGGCCTGCAGCCACAGGGACGACATGACGAGGCTTCCAGGGCCTCGTGTGCTTGTCAGAGGGACGCATTGCAGGGTGGAGCCGGGCTAGCCCAGCGGTTAACTCTCTGCTCCTCCTCTGCCTGCTTTGACCCCTCCAAATGTCCTTCCTTTTCTCTCTCAGAGCTCTTCAGCATGTCCCTGAATGCCAAGACCAAGGTGCGAGGGCTCATCGAGATCATCTCCAATGCAGCCGAGTATGAGAACATCCCCATCCGGCACCACGAGGACAACCTCCTGCGGCAGGTGAGCGCGTCTTGGCTTCTGGAGCGCGTCTTCCGAGCCGGGTGAAACTCGGCCCCTGTACCCAGAGCACAGGATCCCGCTCTCTGGTCAGGAAAACACCCACTCCCGTGCCCTCGAGCTCCCTCACACACTCCACACACATCTCAACCTCCACCACCCACAGCCGTCGTCTACCCCTTAGTGTGGAATGGTTGTGGGCCTGGGGCGGGTGGTGCTTTGGGCCTGAGTGCGGGTCTCTTCACCAACCGCTCTTTCTTCCGCTTTCCAGCTGGCCCAGAAGGTCCCCCACAAGCTGAATAACCCTAAGTTCAACGACCCGCACGTCAAGACCAACCTGCTTCTGCAGGCTCACCTGTCCCGCATGCAGCTGAGTGCTGAGCTGCAGTCGGATACAGAGGAGATCCTCAGCAAGGTATGGAGGCAGGGTGCTGCGGGCGTGGAGGCCTGGGCGTGGAGGCCTGGGCGTGGCCCGTGCGGCAGCAGCGCCCACGCTGCTTGTGCTCTCTGGTCCCTCTGCAGGCCATCCGGCTCATCCAGGCCTGTGTGGACGTCCTCTCCAGCAACGGGTGGCTCAGCCCGGCCCTGGCGGCCATGGAGCTGGCCCAGATGGCCACCCAAGCCATGTGGTCCAAGGACTCCTACCTGAAACAGCTGCCGCACTTCACCTCCGAGCACATCAAACGTTGCACAGACAAGGTGAGCTGGGCCTGCATCGCAGTGTTGGGTGGCCAAGTCTGGAGGCCGGGCATCCTGCACTGGGGTTGGTTGTGGGAGGGGAGACGTCTCGGTTTGGCTTCTCTGAAGGTGTTAACCCAGAAGGCGCCAGGGAGCCTGACTGTTGTGAGCTGTGTTCTTTGGATGATCTGATAGCATGGGAATAAAAATGGCCACCCTGGAGCCAGCGGACTCGCTCCATTGGCTGGAGTCTGGCCTGGAGCCACTGGGGAGGAAAGTTTAGAGTACTCACGGAGTCACCTGGCTGAGGATGAGTCGCCGGAGCCAGTTTCCTCTGCGGTCACCTGCCTTCTCCTTCCCTGACCTCTCTGATGTCCACCCAGGGGGTGGAGAGTGTTTTCGACATCATGGAAATGGAGGACGAAGAGCGCAACGCCTTGCTCCAGCTGTCGGACAGTCAGATCGCGGACGTGGCCCGCTTCTGTAACCGCTACCCCAACATCGAGCTGTCCTACGAGGTGGTGGACAAGGATGCCATCCGCAGGTGAGCCGCGCGGGCCAGGTGCGCCGCCCCAGGCCCGCCCCCAGCGGGCACAGCTGTGATGGTGCCCCGGGTGTCTCCCCACAGTGGCGGGCCAGTCGTCGTGCTGGTGCAGCTGGAGCGGGAGGAGGAAGTCACACTGGAGCCAGCGGACTCGCTCCATTGGCTGGAGTCTGGCCTGGAGCCACTGGGGAGGAAAGTTTAGAGTACTCACGGAGTCACCTGGCTGAGGATGAGTCGCCGGAGCCAGTTTCCTCTGCGGTCACCTGCCTTCTCCTTCCCTGACCTCTCTGATGTCCACCCAGGGGGTGGAGAGTGTTTTCGACATCATGGAAATGGAGGACGAAGAGCGCAACGCCTTGCTCCAGCTGTCGGACAGTCAGATCGCGGACGTGGCCCGCTTCTGTAACCGCTACCCCAACATCGAGCTGTCCTACGAGGTGGTGGACAAGGATGCCATCCGCAGGTGAGCCGCGCGGGCCAGGTGCGCCGCCCCAGGCCCGCCCCGAGCGGGCACAGCTGTGATGGTGCCCCGGGTGTCTCCCCACAGTGGCGGGCCAGTCGTCGTGCTGGTGCAGCTGGAGCGGGAGGAGGAAGTCACGGGCCCTGTGATCGCGCCTCTCTTCCCGCAGGTATGTGCTGGGGCTGGCCGCCTGGGGCCCCCTCGGGGCCCTGCCATTGGCTAGGGTCTGTGCTGAGGGCACATAGTCAGCGGGGGGAGGTCTAGAGCAGTGATGAGGTCACAGGGCTGGGGCTTAACTTGGGGGCTGTGAGTGCTTTTTGAGGAAGTCTGTAGTTTTCTTGCTTTAAGGCAATTTAGGTGACTGGCTGCTGAGGGAAGTCCTGGCACAGGGCCCACTTTGGATCCACTCTGCTGGCAGGCTCACCTCAGGGTGACATGCACGCAGGTATGTGCTGGGGCTGGCCGCCTGGGGCCCCCTCGGGGCCCTGCCATTGGCTAGGGTCTGTGCTGCGAGGGCACATAGTCAGCGGGGGGAGGTCTAGAGCAGTGATGAGGTCACAGCGCTGGGGCTTAACTTGGGGGCTGTGAGTGCTTTTTGAGGAAGTCTGTAGTTTTCTTGCTTTAAGGCAGTTTAGGTGACTGGCTGCTGAGGGAAGTCCTGGCACAGGGCCTACTTTGGATCCACTCTGCTGGCAGGCTCACCTCAGGGTGACATGCTTTTGTCCTCTGACATGTCTGCCTTTTACCTAAAAGGGTCTCTGAGGAACTCAAAGCTGCCAGCCTCAAAGACGAGATGTCTGATAGCGGAGTCTTGGATCTAGTGTCAGGCACTAAACGGGAGAAGGTACTCTGGGACAAGGAAGTGAGCCAGAACCTACAAACGAGCTCACTTGTCTACTTAAAACTTGAGTTCACATGAGAAGCCTTAGTTTAAGCCCTGTATCCAGTTATCTTTCGCTACGGAAATTCTGGAAGCTTGCTTTCTGGTGTCCTGTTTCTGTAACTTTGCCTGGTGTCACAGCCATCAGGGTTTACACACTGACTTTGTTGGGTCTTGGTCACTGCAGAAGCGTGAAGAGGGCTGGTGGGTGGTGATCGGAGATGCCAAGTCCAACAGTCTCATCTCCATCAAGAGGCTGACCCTGCAGCAGAAGGCCAAGGTGAGTGTGTCCGCTGGCCCCAGCGGGTTGCGAGAGGGGGCAGGTATCTGAGCGGACCCTGAGTTGTGCTTGCTCTCTCCAGGTGAAACTCGACTTCGTGGCCCCAGCCACCGGCGCCCACAACTACACCCTGTATTTCATGAGTGACGCTTACATGGGGTGTGACCAGGAGTACAAATTCAGCGTGGATGTGAAAGAAGCCGAGACAGACAGTGACTCAGATTGAGTGAGTCCAGAGGCATTCACTTGCACAGAGAGGAGAGCTGAGCCCGAGTTAGGGGCGTGTGCAGTATATGGGACCTCAGTGGTGGAGACCTGGGCCCACCCCACCCTCCTGCGTTCCCCCGGCTCCCTTGCCATCCACAGCCTGGCTCTCGTGTCTGTAGGAGTCGGGTACAAACCCTGTACAGCATTTTGAGGCATGTTCTTTGTAGTTCCTTTTGAGTCACATGTTCTAATAAAATGACCTGCAGAAACCAGGTGTCTTTGCAGTGATTCCAAATTAAAAGTTTCCTTTCCCCAATCAAAGGATTGGTTTTTCGCCCGTGAGCGTGCTTAGAGTGAACGCTAGTTCTAGAGGCCGAGGCTGCTCTTCAGTCGGGCTGCACCCGTTCCGCCAGCAGAGGGCAGTGTTGGTGCCCTGTCCTGTCAGGACTGTGCCTGTGGGCCCTTCTGTGTCGGCATCGCTGCAAAGCTAACACTGAACTTTGGTGGAAACCAACAGGTTAGCGCTTTCTCAAGATCGGCAGTGTCCCCTCCCATAAGGAGGCAGTGCCAGCTGGGTGCTTAAAGCAGTTGCAAGATTCAGATCTATGAATTTTCTCAGATTCTTGCCTTCTGTTTTCTGGGAATATTTTGTGTCTGTTAACTCGTGTCTGACTCCTTGTGACCCCATGGACTGTAGCTCTTCAGGCTCCTCTGTCCATGAAATTCTCCAGGCAAGAATACTGGAGTGGGTAGCCACTTCCTGGAGAAGGCAATGGCACCCCACTCCAGTACTCTTGCCTGGAAAATCCCATGGACGGAGGAGCCTGGTGGGCTGCAGTCCATGGGGTCGCTAAGAGTCAAGACACGACTGAGCAACTTCACTTTCACTTTTCACTTTCATGCATTGGAGGAGGAAGTGGCAACCCACTCCAGTGTTCTTGCCTGGAGAATCCCAGAGACTGGGGAGCCTGGTGGGCTGCCATCTATGGGGTTGCACAGAGTCGTACACAACTGAAGTGACGTAGCAGCAGCAGCCATTTCCTCCCCCAACCCAGACATCAAACCCACAGTTCCTGCATTGGCTGGTGTATTCTTTACCACTGAGCCACCTGAAAAGCCACCTGAAAAAACTGGAAGATGATTCTGATGGGTAATTTCCCTAGGTTGGCAATTTTCTAGTCTTTTACCCCTCTACGCTACAAAAATGAACTCCAAACAGCTTTTATCATTTGGGTTATAGCCACTGATGTTTATTTACTAGAGTAAACACATTTTAAAATAACAGTAACTTAATTATGTTAACATTTTATGAAGAACAACTTCAAAAACAAATTCAGGGAGAACAGCATTTTACATTTTTGTAAATCTCTTTCACATCCAGCTTAATAAGACAGTTGGATTCTCACAGCTGTTTCCAAAACCTGTTGTGTGAATTGATGTAAAGCTGACTTCACACAGGTAGGAAGCTGGAAGAAGTTTCTAAATAGGCTTCTCAGATACTAGGGGCTATGAGATACTACGTCACTAAACAGGTGGTAGTTTCTTAAAGGTCATGTGGATATGAAGCCTTATCAGTGAGCATACTTATCAAGAGCAACACTCTTGCATTAAAACCCACTTGTCTCTCTTACACTTTTAATGAGTCTTGCCCATGAGTGTCTTTGTAACATGCCTTAGTCATTTGGAAAATGCTCATTCACTAAATTATGCAAATCTTTCAAATGTTAATACACTTCATCATAAACCATGTGCTCCTATCACCACCAATCCCCTCAGCCTAAGCATCGAGAAAACGTCAAGCTCCTGTCAATATGAGTTTTCACAAATTTGAATTTTTGCTGGAAAGCTTGTTTTATCATTGGCAACACGATCAGTTTCCTTTGAAGTGACAGGCTCATTCCATTCATTTCCCAGAAAATGTCTCCCAAATAGCCAAGTTTAAACACTACAGTTTGCTAGTTCTTCCAAGTAGAAATGGTTACACCATGGACACGGCTGACGGAGGACGCAACTGCACAACTGCTTTTCCTCAGGACAGCCTTACCTCCGTGTGCAGCATGCTTCCGACAGAATGCTGTATGCTCAAGGGTGGAGATCTAATACAATTTACTTGTATCGGTTCTATTGAGGATGTTTCTCAGTGGAGTTGGCAGTATTTTCACTGAGGGCAGGGCATGGAGACCCGCCTGCAGTATCTGGTGCCATTCCCTTGCTCCGAGGTGCTGACCCCTCTACCTGCCCTGAGGCACTCTAGGGAAGTCCAATGACTGGCAGGCACATCTTGAGAACCACAGCTCTAGATACTGCCCCAGCTGTCTTCAAAATCTAAGGTCATGATTTCTGTGGTATAAAACTGAACTGAAGGCCATGGCCTTGAGGATGGTCTTCAAGTCAAACCCATTTGGCCGTGCCTGTCTGAGGACAGCCTGAGACCCCAGCGCTGACGGCCTGTGCCCATTTCTCTACCTCTTTTCAGCATTATTTCCCTAAGGGGCTGCTTCTTACCACTCACCCCAGCTATGGAAATCTAACATGACAGACCACAGAGTATTTATGTACTGTGGTTCTTAAGGGGGCACATACTGTCCCTTTAGAATTTTTTTGCCCCTCACCCAAGACCCAATTTTCACCCCCACTAAGAATGTATGACCTGTGGCCAACAGTAACTCCCTGCTAGGGTTCACATTTCTCAGTACTCCCTCGCTGTCATCACAGCACCTGGTACAGAAGGTATGCAAGGGTTTCTAAGGGAAAGCAGAGAGGTCTCTTATTCTAACAAACCTACATTAAGGAATTAATTTCAGTATTGATTGCATGTCTTAAATTCAAGGATTTACCCAGAAAATGGGAAGACAGGGCCTACTTCAGAGAAGGACTCACCATGAAATTCTTTTAAATTGTTAATGTCGCTATAACATAAAATAGGACTTGGGACTCGGATTATTTGTATAAAGCTTATAGCCTCAGAAAGGGCTGAGCTACATCCCTCCTACATAAAGATATGATTATAAATAGTATACTTAACCTCTGCTCTCAAATTGAACACTGCCCTAAAGCAAAATCTGGCTTAAGTACAACACACACATGTTCTGCAGCTCTTTACAAGGGGCTCCGTGTAAAGTAGGGGGAAGAGTGAGTGGTCCGGTGGCCCTGAGCCTCTCCCTAAGTCTGAATGCAGGAGGGCCAAATAAAGGAAGGTCAAGGATGCTCCTCCTGGTCCTCGGGGGCTGGGGAAGTCTGAGGACATTTTCTGGGGAAGCACAATTCTGTCCAAAGCCAAAGTGGCTCAGATGCCTTCAGACGGCTGATACTTCCAGAAGGCCAACTCTCCATCGTCACTGCAGGAGGCCAGAAGCCCCCGTTCCTTGGGGTTCCAGGCCACGCAGTTGACGTCCTGGGAGTGGGCCTGAGGCACGTGGGCTGTCAGGGAGAAGGTGGGCTGCTGCGGGTCTGAGCCGGGATCCTCCTCAAATACTCGGATGGCATCATCCCCACAGGCACCAAAGTGGCTCAGATGCCTTCAGACGGCTGATACTTCCAGAAGGCCAACTCTCCATCGTCACTGCAGGAGGCCAGAAGCCCCCGTTCCTTGGGGTTCCAGGCCACGCAGTTGACGTCCTGGGAGTGGGCCTGAGGCACGTGGGCTGTCAGGGAGAAGGTGGGCTGCTGCGGGTCTGAGCCGGGATCCTCCTCAAATACTCGGATGGCATCATCCCCACAGGCGGTAGCCAGGGCCCCTGTCAGCTGACACCTGGGGGGTGAGGGGAACAGGTGCATCCGTGAGCGTGCAGGTGGCTCCTCCCTCCCCACCTGGCAAGTCAGGGGCGAGGGGCTGGTTCTAGGCCCAAACTCGCGGACGCAGCTGCAAGTCTCTCAGCCTAGAGCCTCTCTAGCGAACACGCAGCTGCAAACAGCACCCCAAGCTTCAGGTGCTGCCATCTAGGTTCCTTTCCATGTCATTAACCTAAAACCCTACATAGAACTGAACTGTACTTTTCTCAGCACAAGCAGCCGCCGTGACATGAAGGGTTCCTGACCGTTTTTTTAAACAGATACAACAGGTCACTTAATTTTACCATACTTTTACTTGAGTCCATTTTTGCTGTTTCCAAATGTTTGACAGTATAAGTAAAACTTAGATGCACGTCAACTTTTTCAGTTATTTAGGGTTATTTCCTGAGGACAGATCCTCAGGGCGAGAACTGCCCTCTGACCGACTTTCCCATGTGAACGGTATGGCTTTCCTAGACTCCCTAAGGTAGAAGCTGTGTTACCAAACCGTAAAACCCCAGCCATGAAGCCACAGTTTCAAGAATATGTATTTCTGGATGGTTTGATGCTGTGGATGGTATGGAGCTACCCTCAGCCTGGGTCTAAGTCTGTCCCCTGCTCCTGTGAACCCTGGGCCAGCCAGGAGAGAAGACTTGCATGCTGGTTTACAGCATGGAGACAGTCTAGCCTGATCTGATGACATGAGGGGTGGCTGCTCTATATCCCCAAGTATTCCCAAAGGTAAAAGAGCACCCTGACTTCTCGAAAATCTCTAGAATGGTTGGGTAGGGTGGAGGTCTTACCAAGCGACGTCATAAATCGTCCTGGAGTGGAAGCCTGACAAGGTGCAGACACACTTCCAGCTGGCCTCGGAGCCACTGCATGCCACCCCTGCATGACAGACTTCTCTTGAGCCTTGGGCGTAGCCATGCCCTGGGCACCTCAGGGGAGAACCTGCCCCACCGCAGAGGAGACCCTAACTTGCCCTCCCCCATCCGCACATCTGAGGCTTCATGCTCACTCCTCTGTCCCCATCTGCCCTGATCTGCCTTAGACACTGCCTTTTTGGAGAAGACTCCTGAGAGTCCTTTGGACAGCAAGGAGATCTAACCAGTCAATCCTAAAAGAAATCAACCCTGAATGCTCATTGGAAAGACTGATGCTGAAGGTGAAGCTCCAGTATTTTGGCCACCTGATGCGAAGAACTGACTCGCTGGAAAAGACCCTGATGCTGGGAAAGGCTGAGGGCAGGAGGAGAAGGGGACGACAGAGGATGAGATGGCTGGATGGTATCACTGACTCAATGGACGTGAGTTTCAGCAAGCTCTGGGAGATGGTGAAGGACAGGGAAGTCTCACGTGCTACAGTTCATGGAGTTGCAAAGAGTAGGACACGACTTAGTGACTAAACATCAGCTACCCAGCCCAACCTACCTTATTTCTCTCCAAACTCCTTATGCCCTATGCTCCTTCTACCCTAAGGAAATCCCTGTTTCTGGTGTAAACCTAGGCCATCTTTACTTTCAATGCCTTTGCTCATGTGGTCCTCTTTGCATCTAGAATTTCATTTTTTTCTTTTGTGGCTATGTCTGGGAATATGTGGGAGCTTAGTTCCCTGACCAGGGATCAAACCAGTGCCCCCTGCATTGGAAGCACGGAGTCTTAACCACCGGAAGTCACAGGAGTCTCTTCTTATGTTAAAATGCTACACATTCCTTTCAGTCTGGATGAAACGGCCCCCCTTCCCTAGAGCCTCCCTGGACTCTTCCAGCACTCTCCCTGGGGCCCTCCCATGGCACATCTATGAAGGGCCCGGTTTTCTGTGACTCATCCATGTGTCTCAGCCCCTCAGCAGAGATGGGTCTTCAGCTCCTAGGCTGGGCCCTCACCTTGCTCGTTGCCTGGAAGATACTGGCGCCAGATGCGCACGGTGCGGTCGTCACTGCAAGACGCCAGGCGCTGGCCACTGGGGTCAAAGGCCAAGCTCCACACGGTGGACTCGTGGCCTTCGAGGGTGGCACAGCACACCCAGTCATCCTCTTCCTCCCGGTAGAGCTTCACTGTGTCGTCATAGCTGGCGGAGGCCAGCAGCTGTCGGGGAGGCCAAGGACAGCACAGTATGTGTGTGTAGGGCCCGGGAGTGTCTACGGTTCTAAGACTTCTCCCTCCCGGGACAGGACAGTCACAGGGATGTGCTTTTATAAAGGGACTCACTGGCATTTTCTAGTCACAGACAGAGATTCCTGGGAAACCCAGGTTGAGGCTGAAGAGCAGAAGGCGGCTGGGTACAACCCTCCACATCACATTACTTCCCACCAAGATACCCGGCTCTTACCTCCTGGCTCGGGTGCCAAACCACGTGCTTGACATCCTGTGTGTGGGAGTTGAGGACACTGACACATTCATACTCGTCCTCTTCATCAACTGTGGAGGAGAAAAGAAGGGGGCACACAAGCTGACCGTCAGGGACACAGGGCGGGGCGCGGAGATCTGGTGGCAGGCTCTCCAGAGCATCTGGAGCGATCTGGACTCACCTTCCCAGACCCACACACTCTTGTCTCGGCTGCAGGTGGCAAGGAGGTTGCCAGACGGAGCCCAGGCCACTGACTTGACCTCATTTTCATGGCCCTCCAGAGTGGTTACACACTGCGAACAGTGAAGAGGGACAAGAATCAGTGCCAGCTAAGACCCCTGTGGTCCTTGCAAGTCCAGTCCCACTGACCCAGGCTGGCTCAGGTTCCTAAACCAGGAACATCCCTGGTGGTCCAGTGGTTAAGGATCAGCCTGCCAGTGCAATGCACACAGGTTCCAACACTGGTCCCCAGGAAGACTCCACACGCCCTGGAGCAACTAAGCCCATCCACCACAGCTACTGAAGCCCAAGAGCTCTACAGCCTTTACTCCAAAACAACAGAAGCCACCGCAAGGGGAAGTCCATGCACCGCAACAAAGAGTAGCCCGCACTTGCCACAGATGGAGAAAGCCCACGCAAAGGAGCGGAGACTCAGCACAGCCAAAAATAAAATAAAAGAATAAAAGAACTTCCTAAACCAGCCCTGGGGATCAAACAGGTGACAATCCTGGTCCCATCTATCTACCTCAAAGTCATCCTCATTCTTCTTCCAAATGCAAGTGGTGGCATCAAAGCTGGCTGAGGCCAGGTAATTTCCGCATGGAGACCAGGCCACCTTCCGCACGGTGCGCTGGTGGCCTTCACAAAGGACAGATTTGCAGACCCAGCTGTCACCTAAAAGCAGAGGACAGGTCAGGTTCTGGAGCTGGGTGCACAAGGTACTGAAGCTCCAGCCATGTCGTTGGGTAACAGGGTCCAGCATCACAGCCAGGCTGCGGGGGTGAAGCTCAGCGAGAGTATTAACAACAGGCTTTAACTGGCTCCAGTTAAAGTTACAGAAAGCTGGAGGCATCCTTCACCGGAAAACCCGTTCTCAAAGTGGCTAAGGTTCAACTCGAAGAGAACCCCTCCATCCTCTCCCTCGGCCCGTGACCTTCGTCCAGGGTCTGCCTGCCCCGCAGGCTGCGTACTCCCCGAGACTGGCACCCACATCAAGCGCAAGGAGACCCCTCGGCGGCAGGAGTTGTGCAGCCGGATCGGGGCTTACCCTCCCTGCCCCAGATTCGGACGCTGCGGTCGCCTCCGCACGAGGCCAGCAAGGTTCCCGCGGGGTTCCAGGCCAGGAACCAGCAGCGGGAGTCTGGGTGCGCCAGGATACGGCTAAGCAGCATCAGCGAGTCCTTCATGGCTGCACAGGAGGAGACAAAAATAAGCAGAGCCAGCCGCTCCGACTGCGGTTCCCACAGAGCAAACCCCCTTGCGCCCGACTTCCAGGGTCCACCCTGGAAACGAAGGGCCCGCTGCTTCGGCTGCGCTGCCTTCTGGGAGTTGTAGTCGTCCTTTCCCCACCCCACTCCCCCAACGGCGGCCCCACCTCCAAAGAAAAGCATCGCGGCACGGCCTGGAACTACCAGTCCCATGAGGCCTTGGGCAGGGAGCCGGCGGCGCGCCCGGGCGGTGTCGCGCGCCGGGAACGGGGCGGGGAGCCGGAGGAGGCGGGGTCAGAGTTGGAGGAAGCCGGAAGTGGATCGGGCCGGGGTCTGTCCGGGCGTTGCGGGTTTGGGCCCTGAGATCGCTCGGGTCGGGGTAACTGAGGAGCCCGTGACCGGGACGGAGCGACGCCATACCGGCACTGAAGCCTGCTGACTGGTGAGGATCAGAAGTCGCTGAGGGGTGGGTCCCATCTGGGCAGAGATCGCACCGCAGAGCGCCGTTCCCAGATCCTGGGTCCCCGATCCTTGCGGCCCAGCTTGGCTCTCCGCCCCTGGGCACCTTCTGGCCAGGACCCCGAGTCCAGCTCTTTCTTCCACCAGTATCGAGCCCCTCTCCCTACTGTATTCTGCCGAGGTCCAGCGGGCCCCCGGCCCTCTCCGGGTCTTCGTCCCGCACCTCCGCAGCTCCACTCCGGGGACCCCGTCCCCGCCCCCCGAACCTCTGCAGCTCTCCAGTCTCTGCTCGGCCCTCGGTCCCACCCCCATCCCCTGGGGTCGGCCCTCACCGCCTTCCTCCAGCCTCACCTGCTACGAACCCAGTGCGTTGCTCTCCTCCCCCCGAACAGGCAGGCTCTGTGCGCCCCGCGGAGGTCGGCGGCTACCAGCAGCGACCGCGGAGCGACGGCGGGCGGCCCCGGACATGTACGCCCCCGGAGGCGCAGGGCTGCCCGGCGGGCGCCGGCGGAGGAGCCCGGGAGGCAGCGCTCTGCCCAAGCAGCCGGAGCGTAGTCTGGCCTCGGCCCTGCCGGGTGCCCTGTCCATCACCGCGCTGTGCACCGCGCTCGCCGAGCCTGCCTGGCTGCACATCCACGGTGGCACCTGTTCCCGCCAAGAGCTGGGGGTCTCCGACGTCCTAGGCTATGTGCACCCGGACCTGCTGAAAGGTGAGGGCGCTGCGCGCCAGCTCTCTCCTTTCTGGGCGCCCGGGCCTCCTTGGCGGGGTGCGGACTGGAGCTGAGATAGCCTGGGGTAGGCACCTGGTTGAAGGAAACAGCCCATTGCTGCCTGATGCTCTTGCCCACCAGGTGGCTCTGTTTGGGGTCCGGCCCCTTATTAATTCTGATGTTATTCAGCCAAGCACCCACTCCTCAACGCCATGGTAATCCGGACTGCTATTTTCGGCTTCTGCTGGGGGCAGGGCGCTGTATATCAGAGAGAAGATAAGGGTGCTAGGCATCACAATTACCTGTCTCCTTCTAAGGAGCCTGGGATACAGGAAGATTTTTGTTGTTGTTGTTGGAGGTGGGGGTGGGGTGGTCAGCTTGAGAAAAAGGAACTTTAAAATAGGGCCAGATTTTAAAAGATGTTTGTGAGTTCTGCAGTCTTTGGATTGTTGTTAGAGAAAAAGGGAGTCTACAGTATTTTCAATAACCAGAAGTCAGTTCCATTGCCACCGTTAGTAAAACAATAGGAATTTGGCTCGTGGAACCCTCACAAGTGTGAGGGAGTGAGGTAAGGTTGCTTTGTTCATTATGGTGCTTCCCGGCCAGGGAAGCAGAAGAAAGGGGAACCAGACCATCATCTTTGCTGGATGCAGGGGAGGCCTGTAGCCCATCCTTCCCAGCCCTCCTCTCTGGTAATGAAGGTACAGGCTGTGCGGTGTGGGGGCAGTATTGCACTGCCCGGTTTTTACAGGGAAAATGGTCAGTGGATTGCAAACAGCCCTGGTTAACAGCAGAGTTCATTACCCCCAAGGCCTTTTGAACCATTCCTGAAGGTTTTCTCCGTGTGCCACTCCTGGCTGTAATTCATTCCAGATGTGTGTTGCCCCATGTCTCAGATTTCTCTTCCTGTTAGGTATCTTTAATATTGTCTGTTTAAGGATTCACATTGCCTGGGGTTTGGTGAAAAGGTCAAGTTCTCTTTGACTGCCTTGGATCATATGCCACTTGTGCAGGTCGAGGCTGAAAAACCCTGTCCTGTGGCCTAATGCTGTCTTTCTCTGAGAGTTCTCTTGCTGGTTTGCATTCTCTTGAGTTTTCAAAGCTTTCGGATGATTTTGTAGAGAACAGGGTGGGGGCTTCTGGTTTGTTTCCAGATATCACCGTTATGATAAAGTTCACTGTGTTGGCTCACTAAGACCTATGGGCTTCCCTGATGGCTCAGATGGTAAAGAATCCACCTGCAATCCAGGAGACCCCAGTTCGATTCCTGGATGGGGAAGATCCCCTGGAGAGGGAAAGGGCAGCCCGCTCCAGTATGCCTGCCTGGGAAATACCATGGACAGAGAAGCCTCACAGGCTACAGTTCCTGGGGTCACAGAGAGACGCGACTCAGCACCTGACACTAGCGCTTAGCCACTGGATGGAGACCACGTGCTGTGCAGCTTCTCTGTGACAAAAAGTCCGTCAAGCTTGAGTCGAGTCAGGGTGGCTTTTCTGTTAGCACGTTCCCCAGAACTTGCCTTCTTTGAGGCACAGCTGCCACTTTCCACTGCTTCATCCAGACCTTGGCAGTTGGTCCCCTTGGTGGTCAGTAGTTCAAGTGCCTGGTGTCGTATCAAAACCGGGAGTGTGCGTGCCTGCTCAGTTGTGACCTACTCTCTGTAACCCCACGGACTGTAGCCTGCCAGGCTCCTCAAGAATACTGGAGTGGGTTGCCATTTCCTTCTCTAGGGAATCTTCCTGACCCAGGGATCGAACCCACATCTCCTGCATCTTCTCCCTTGGCAGGCGGACTCTTTACTGCTAGCTTCCTGGAAAGCCCCCAAGCTGAAAGGGAACTCATGATGCCTCTCTATTTCAGATCATTCCTAGGAAGGCTTGTAACAGTCCTGCAGTGGAGGGAGGGGCCCATCTGACTCCATGTCTTCATTCCAAAGGTCCAGGAAACTCTGTCTCAGAGAAGCGAAATGATCTCTGCAGGGACACACAGCTGGGAGTGGCAGAGTTGAGTGCACCTCACTTTTGGCACCAGTATAAAGTGATGCCATCTCGTTTATGCCTGCTTTACTTCAGCTGTCATAAGGAACGACCTCACGATGGTTTATCCCACTTTGGCCTACATCCTTGTCGAACATACATCAGAAATAAATTCTTGGTTCTCTTCTCCTTTGTTCACACACGTATCTACCTTTTCTGAGAAATTACCCAAGCTGGATTTTGTCTTTTATAAGGCAGGTCGCCTTCACCTTTACATGGTGCCTCCTGTCCATGTCGGGGAAGGCAATGGCACCCCACCCCAGTACTCTTGCCTGGAAAATCCAATGGACGGAGTAGCCTGGTGGGCTGCGGTCCATGGGGTCGCTAACAGTCGGACAGACTGAGCGACTTCACTTTCACTTTTCTCTTCCATGCATTGGAGAAGGAAATGGCAACCCACTCCAGTATTCTTGCCTGGAGAATCCCAGGGATGGGGGAGCCTGGTGGGCTGCCATCTATGGGGTCACACAGAGTCAGACACGACTGAAGTGACTTAGCAGTAGCAGCCTGTCCATGTGTTTAGGGGTCTCAGCCCACGAATGGCTCCAGCCTGGTCTTCCTTGGTCTCCGCCATCCAAGCTGGGAGCGCTTGGTGTCCTGTGACAAAGTTGACGGTGCCACCTCGTGAGCTGCCAGAAGGTGGTAGAGAATCTGAAGGTCGCTGGTTGCTTCTCTTCTTCTTTGTGCGTGCTTAGTTGCTCAGTCGTGTCCGACTCTTTTGTGACCCCCATGGACTGTAACCCACCAGGCTCCTCCATCCCTGGGATTCTCCAGGCAAGAATACTGGAGTGAGTTGCCATTTCCTTCTTCAGGGGATCTTCCCCACCCAGGGATCGAACCCAGGTCTCCTGCATTGCAGGTGGATTCTTTACCTTCTGGCCCACCAGGGGCCTTCTTCTCTGTACCAGTTGGCTTTTGGGTGCCTGCTGGGCCTTCAGTCATTTGCTACTGTGTAGGGCTGTGCCAAGCCTCAGGGTCTAGCAGATATCCTAGTGTGGAAGCCTGGTTATTCCCCATCTCAGGAGAGGGCAGAGCTGTGGGGTACAGGCCTCGTGCCTGTAGGCACTTCCAGAGGGAGGGCAGACCCTGCCAGGTCTCTGCGGGTGATGGGGAGTGGAGCGGGCTGAGAGGCTTTGGCATGATGCCTTCCCGTTTCTTGGCCCTTGCCTGAGTACCGGGCATCGCGCTAAGCACCCTTCATGCCTGGCTGTAGTGCCAGCTAAACGCCGTCTTTATTTGGTAGGTGACTGTCATCACCCCCGTCATACACACACTCACACTCGCAGGTCTTGGGCCCAGGTTGGTCTCTTGCTAAGGGGCCCCCAGCTGCTCCGAGTGGCAGGGACTCCACCCTCACCACTGCGCCTCAGTGCACACTAGACTGTTCCTCCATCCGAGCTGTCCTGCGCCTCTTACTTCCCCATTCTGGCTGAGTTTTTCCTCACAAGCCCAGGCAAAACTATGTTTTTTATTCCTCTTCCCCTCTCATTGCTGGGCTGAGTCAAAGCCCATCGTCCTTTCTCATTCCCAGAGCCCTGAAGGCTTTTACAAACGCCGCGGCTCAAAAGATCCTGTTGGGAATTCCTCTGCTTCCCGGGGCTGCCCCCTTCTCACACAGCTCTTCAGCCTGGGCCGGGGGCCAGAGACGTGCCCAGACCTCTGGTGGCCCCCAGCAGGGGAGCCCAGATAACCATTCCTTCTGAGCCTCAAGCCCTCTCTGCCCCTCAGGTGTGCCCAGCAAGGGGGCAGCAGGGACCACAGGTTCAGGAAGCATCTCTGGAGAATGAAGGAGTGTAGGATGTGAAGTCAGGGGAATCACGATTGACAGCAAGCCATGGGAAGGTCAAGGGCCTTCTGGGAAGGGCTGGCGTTTCTGAGGGGTGGTGACCAATGCAGCTGGCATTTCCAGATCCTGTAGGGGCGTGTCCTTGGAGGCAGCTTGGCCAGGACCCTTGGGATCTGTGGGACGACCCAGTCTGGCACTGGAGGGCCCTCTTGGAGTCTTGTGTCAGAAGTCTTGTCTGGAAGCTAAAAAGTCAAGAGTAGGGTGCAGCTGTGTAAAGTGGGTGGATGAATTCTGGAAGGACTGACTCAAGGACTCCAGTGAGTGGGGAATAGAAGGAACAGAAGGGAACTGGCGAGAAGCCACTAGAAGCTTCCTGCCTGCTGCCTCGCTGGGTCAGGAGGGGATGAGAGCCATGGGCAGGTAGACAGGAAGAGCAGGGGCCCTCCAAACAAATCCAGCCCAGTGACTCACCAGTGACCTTGGGCAAAGTCAGGTCTGTGGGATCCTATTACACAGCAGCTGCCTTCTTCCCCAGTCACTGGAGGGGACAGGCAAGCAATGGTTACCGAGGCAAACAGGCCACAGCGCGACTGGGGCACAGGGCGCGTTCGGCCTGACCAGGGCGCAGGGGGCGCAGCGCTGGTGGAGTTTAGATTCAGCTCCACCTGCCATTTCTCTTCACAAATAAAATGGCACACAGACAGCATTTGAGGATGGGCTTCTCTTAGGCAGCCCTCTCAGCAAAGCAGAGAGTCATTGCCGGGGAGGAGAGAAAGGGACATGAGCTCCCGACCCCAGGGGAGCCTGAGCAGGGCTCTGAGCAGGGCCGGGGGAACGCTGCCTGCCTCTGCTGTGTGCTCTGAGACCCTCTGATGAGAGCACACCGGGGACGTGGGGCAGGGCTCTGGGACATCTGTCAGCATTACTCCAAGGGACGCTCCCATTTGGCTTTCCCCCTTGACCCGGAAGGTTTGCTCAGAACTTTGGAGTGGAGAAAGGCATAGGGCAGTCAGGTGAAAACAAAACCTGTTTGAACTGTGGGTGCAGAGCCCCTTCTCTGGACCATGTCATCACCCCCGTGGCGCCGATCCTCTAGCCCCCACTGGCTGATGAGCGTGGATGGGGCAGCGCTTGGTGGTGGCAGGAAGGGCAGCCAAGGCTGCTGTGGCCACCCAGCACAGAGGGAGGGGGCTGCTCCTTCCTGGCACTTCGGGGTCTGGCTGCCCTCAAGGGCCCCTGTGCAGATGGGGCAGGTGTCGTTGCTTCCATTGACAGGTGAGCGGGCAGATGTCAAGGGCAGCCTGCTCGAGGTGATGCACAGCCTGCGGTGGGACTGAGACTGGGGGCCCAGTGCATATAACTTCTGCTTTTTAAAAAAATATTTCTTTGTTTGGCTGCACCAGGTCCTAGCTGCAGCATGTGAGTCTTTTAAGCCATGGCATGTGGGATCTAGTTCCCTGACCAGGAATTGAACCCAGGCCCCCTGTGGTGGGAGCTCGAAGTCTTAGCCACTGGGCCACCAAGGAAGTCCCCTGCCTTCTGCTTTTAAGAGTCAAGACTCTGGCCTTCCCTGATGGCCCAGTGGAAAAGAACCCACCTGACCCCTGATCCCGGAAGATCCCACCTGCCACGCGCCGCAACTACTGACCCTGTGCTCTAGAGCCCGGGAGCTGCAGCTGCTGAAGCCCAAGGCCTCAGGCCCGTGCTCTGCAACACAAGAAGGCACTGCAACGAGAAAAGCCCACACACGGCAACGAAGACCCAGAGCGACCAAAAGTAAATAAATAAAAAGGAACCAGGCTCTGATGGTTGCTGAAGCTTAGATCACACCCAACAGGTTTGGCCCAGTAATTCCCAGGAGGAGCTCCATTTATCGCTTAACAGCCCAAACCTCTTTGGCCTAGAAGAGATTTCATGCTTCCAGCTGTTTCCGTAGTGAGCTCGGCGGCCACTGGGGCGGACGGGGCTCTGCCAGCATCCATGGTCCCTTCTGACTTCTCACTCAGATCCAGGTCTTCAGGGCTTGATCAATTAGCTCCATCGGGGAAAAGTAAAGCGGCTGACGCTGGGGCTTGGTGATGGGGAGCATCACAGTGCAAGGGAGCCTGACACTGGTTTGGAGCCTAGCGCTGTGCTGTGTGTGACCTGCAGGAAGTCACAACCTCCTGGGGCCTCTGATTCCTCATCGGAACCAGATGATGAATCCCCTGGAGTGGAGTGAGGCTTAACTAAGATAGCATTTGCCCCATCTGTGTGCACAGGCAGGCATACCTGGAGGGAAACACGGGAAACTGCCAAGAAGGTTGTCTCTCAGAGCTCCCCTGGAGGCCCAGGGGTTAAGACGCTGCACTTCCACTGGAGGGGGCTTGGATTCAGTCCCTGGTCGGGGAACTAAGATCCCACATGCCATGTGGTGTGGCCAAAATGAAATTAAATTAAAAAAAAGATGTCTGTCTCTTGGGAGGGGCAGCTGAACATCTGTGGAAGTCTTCCTTCTGACTGAAATAAGGATATTTGAAACATAAGACCCCTGGGCGTGTGTAAAGGATCCTGTACGTTGTGAAAGGATGCTAATACTATGGACATCCTGTAGTCAGTATGCCACCAAAGAAAGAAACTCTGAAGCCTTGGGTGTTCCATTTTTCAGTTAAAACTAGTTGTTAAAACCGAGTCGCACAAGTAAAGCATCGCTCAGAGGGCCTGGCCATGTTGAGTAATGTGGGAGGAATCTGAACTCAGCCTGCTGCAGAGCAGACTGTGATGTAAACCCTTCCACCCTGCCGCTCAGAAGTTATTCTTGGAGGCACTAGAAGAATACTTGCGTCCTGCCGGGTCCCTGCCGGGTGCTACGTGGACCCCCAGAACTGTGGCACAGAGCTTTTAGCAGCGTTCATGGTGTAGCCAGGACACAGCCTGTCTCTGGGAGCTTTTGTTTCAGAGAGGCCCTGTGGGCTTCTGGACTCCTTCAGGCCCTCAGGGCCAGATTAAATGAAGGCTGGACCTTGTTGCTGGCAGAGCTTAGGCACAGGCAGCTTCCTGGCAGCAGGCGATCACCCAGGCTGGATGAGTGGGCTCCAAACAGATGGTCAGCTGACATGAGAGTGACAGATAGCTCTGAGGGCAGCTTGGCAGGTGACCTGAAGCCAGATCAAGGCATATGAGTCATGTGGGCTCAGCCAACATCTGCCTGGCGAATTTTGTGCCCGAGGCAGAAGTATGCGCTGTCACAAAGGCCCAGGGCCCCTGGGTATCTGGTCTGGTTTTTCCGTGTGGGAGGCCAGGCCTCAGTCCAGGTGACCCCATGAGGCTAGTCGACGGCTGATGATTCGAGGCAGCTTGACTGAGCTCAGGCGCCCTCCACAGCTTTTGGACTCTTCCTTTGGATCCAGTGTTTCTTGGAGTGTAAGGCCCAAGCCGCCTGTGCCTCTTGTGGCATTTCAGATTCCCAGGCCCTGCTCCAAACCGAGAGCTCAGATCCTCTGCAGCTTGGGCACATGCTCTCAGCCAGCACTCTGCTGTTTCCCTGTGCACCTGAGAGGGATGACCGCCATCCCACAGCCTGCTGGCCTGAGATCCACACTCAGGAAAGGAGGGGACAGTGTAAATCTCGTCAGCCCTTTTCAAAAATTTTCCAAATCCATTTTGGTGATCCATGGTGGTCTAAATAAAAGAAGCGCTTGCTGGTGGCTGAATAGGGGAAGTTAAGGCCCATTTTCTCCTTTTTTATCAAAACTTAAAATGGTTTCTTTTTGGATCAGCCTTTATCCTGTCTGTGTCTCTAGACCTATGGCGAGTTGCGTGGATATCAAAGGGAGCTGACAGTGCAGTCTAGATGGAATGAAAAAAAAATTTTTTTTTAAGAAGCGAGAACAATATTAAAGCCCCAGAAGAACCTGTAGGTTGCTCGCTGTGTCTGGTGTGCGGTTGTCCTCCTGGGGTCTCTCACCAGGACCCTGGGGACGCCTTACTCTTTGAACGTTGGGTGTCCTGTTTTAGCGTCTTCCTTCTTCTTGGTCCCTTCCCTCGTTTTTGCTAGAGCGAGCAGCCCCCAGAGGCTTTGCCCTCATTTTAGAAGGTATGTGGTGCTGTCAGTTTCTGAACCTTTCATGCTTTTGTGGTGTAAATCTGATCGCTTCTTAGCTTTTCCCATTTCTGGGTTATATTTCAGCTTATCTCTTGCATCAAGTCCGTTCTAGTTCTGAGGCCCTTTACTTCCCAGTTTTCAGAATTCTGTTTGGCCCTTCCTCTCTTGGTGCAGGCCTAGGTCTTAAAGATTTTTGTTGTTGTTGTTTTGTTTTAGTAGGATTTGGGGAGGAGCAAAAATACCAGCTTTCCCCGCCTATTTAGTTCTTGTAATTCTTTGGTTCTCTAAACTGCTTCAGCTTCTTTTTTATTTATTTACTTATTTTGGCCACACTGTGTGGCATGTGGGATCTTAGTTTCCTAACTAGGGATCAAACCCATGCCCCCTGCAGTGAAAGCACAGAGTCTTAACTGCTAGGCAGACAGGGAAGTCCCTTCGGTGTCTTTTTGAGTGAAAAGGGGGATGAATGAGTGACTGGATAGAGAATGGACTCAAATGGGACTCTGGCCCTGTCTCTTTGGCTGTCTCAGCTCAAAAGTCAAGGGGCTTCTCCTCCCAGCTGGAAGCACGCTTTAGCAGAATGGGTTAATGTGTCACATTAATTCTCAGGGTCTTTAAAGATGATTAGAAGAGTGTGGCAAGTACAGTTAGCCCTTGAACAACAATGGGGTTAGAGATGGTGACCCTCCCAGCAGTTGAAAACCGTGTATGATTTATGTAATTTATAGTTGGCCTCTGGATTCGTGATTCCACATCTCAGATTTAACCAACTCTGATCATACAGTACTCTTGAGAAACAATCCACATATGAGTGTACCCTCGTGTTGCTCAAGGGTCCACTCTCCACTGAAGTGGAGTGCTGCACTTGGACTAGTCCCGATGGGGAGCGGGGAAGGACTTGAGGCTCATGGGAGCAGTGATCCATGGGTCCTGTCTGCTAATAGAAGGTCCTCCCCCTTCTCTGCAGACCCCCTGGGTCCTCTCCTAGCTCTCCTGGACTGTGGTGTGGGGAAAACTCCTCCCAGGTGGGGACTTCCTGCCCCAGGGTGTTCCCGGGAGCCCTGAGGATTTGGTTCTTCCCCTGCAGACTTCTGCATGAATCCCCAGACAGTCCTGCTCCTGCGGGTCATTGCTGCCTTTTGCTTCCTGGGCATCCTGTGCAGCCTCTCTGCGTTCCTTCTGGATGTCTTCGGGCCCAAGCATCCCGCCCTGAAAATCACCCGTCGCTATGCCTTCGCCCACATCCTCACGGGTAAGCCCAGGCCACTCCCAGTGCGGGAGCGACTGCCACGGGGCCGGGGCATCCTGTCTGGAGTCGCAAGTGGGGACCGAGGGCTTTCCACGCGCAGACAGTTCCTGCTGCTCGTTCCAGCTCTGGCCTTTCACAGAGCACTGGGGTGGCAGGGCAGACCCACTTGGCCGAGCTGGAGGGAGCAAATGTTGTTAGAACTTCTAAGAACTGTCATCGTTCTCCAAGAACGGGATCTGAAGCTTGGCTGGGCTCATGGGGCCCAGAAGGAGCTGGAGAGGAAACACTGTGTCTCCCTGGAACGCATGGTCTCAGATTCCCTCCCCTCCTCATTCCTGTAGACCAGGCTGCTCTGCTGGTAAAAGGCTTCTCTCGTCCCTCATGACGGGGCTGCTGTGTTGATTTGACTTGGGTTAGTACTGACTCCGGATACCTATTCTTCTTAGGCATCCAATGACCTCCAGCAGGCCTAGTAGCCCAATTCCAAATTCTTAAGACAGAGAGAATCTAACCGGCCTGGGCAGGGTCAGGCCTCTGTCCCCCACCCTGGCCATACAAGCTCCCCGGCACAGGGTGTGGGGCCAGGCAGGTGCTCTGAGAACTGGGTTTGGGTGGGAAGGCTGCAGCTGGTTCCTCAAGCACCCAGGCTGCGGGGTGCCTGCTAACCCTCTTTTCCCTTTGTCCCCCAGTCCTGCAGTGTGCCACAGTCATCGGCTTCTCTTACTGGGCTTCCGAACTCATCCTGGCCCAGCAGCAGCAACATAAGAAGTACCACGGGTCCCAGGTTTACGTCACCTTTGCCGTCAGCTTCTACCTGGTGGCTGGCGCTGGCGGGGCCTCCATCCTGGCCACAGCGGCCAACCTCCTGCGCCACTACCCCACAGAGGAGGAGGAGCAAGCGCTGGAGCTGCTCTCGGAGATGGAGGAGAGCGAGCCCTACCCGGCCGAGTACGAGGTCATCAACCAGTTCCAGCCGCCCCCGGCCTACACGCCCTAGCGCCCGCCGTGGGCTTCGGGCCCGGGCCGCCCCGCCACTCGACAGCGCCGCCCCCCACCCAGAGGTGCTCCTTTCCCAGCAGGTCTCACTGGTAGGATCCTGACCACCGCCACCAACCTTCCCCAGGAGAGGCTCTACCTTTAGGGCTGTTCCTGGATCCCCGCTCTCGAAACCTGGGGTTCACTGACTTCAGATAACACACTCTTTTCCCTCTTGAACCTGCCTCTCCCTCCACGGTCACTAGTCATTACCAACCAGGGACAGTCATACACGTTTCCCCCTTTGTGGGCCTGATCTCTGAGGCTGAGATTTTCCCTGGGCTGCTGTTGACAGTGGACAGTCCCTGATGGAAGAAGCATCCCTGGAGCCCAAGGGAAAGGGGACCATGCCCCGCAGGCTTGCCTCATAGCTGTCCTCATATGTCCCCCAGCGGTAACTCTGGACCGAGCCCCTCTCCCGCCCCTTCTGGGAAAACCCAGCACAGGGCCGCCCGCTCTGTGGATTTCTCTGCACTTTAGTCTTTGGACTGCCCGTCACATGGGTCCTGTTTTTGCGGGAAGAAGGGGTGGCCTCCAGGAAGCAGAGCACGTGCCCGCCCCGCCCCATCCCTGGCTGGTGCCCCGAGACCCGGTGGGGACAGTGGGTCTCCTGAGGCCCGGAAAGGACCAGTGTGACGAGGGCTGCATCTCCCCAGCCCCATCACCTCTTAAAATGTGAGTGGTTTTAAAAGGGAAAAACAGCCAAGCAGCACCACCAACGCTCTCTTTTTAACCTAGTGACGAGAACGCTGTCTGCTGATCCCATTCCTTCCGGCCCTGCAGTGTTTGGGCCGCTGTCCCTTCCAGTCCCTGGCCGTCGCTCCCCGAATCTCTCCCGGCAGAATGCAGCCCTCCTCCGTCCCTCCCCCACACTGCCCCGTCCCAGTGACCGTGGCTCCTGGGGGCCTTCCCGTGGGACCCAGAGCTGCATGCTGCATCGTTGCCCGGCGGCGGGCTGAGGACTGTGGCCTGGCTGGCTGGCCAGCGTGGTGCTCCTCAGAACTGCAGCGCCGAGACATAACCTGGCCTCCGTGTAGAAACAGGGGCTGCAGCAGGGCAGGAAGCCCACCGCCCTCCACATAGGAACCACAGCCAAGGGACCCCTGCCGCGTGGGGCGTCGGAGCCGCCTGGTCAGGACGAGCAGACCTGCTGTGTCCTTCAGGCTCGGCGGGTCCCCTGGACTGTGACTCGGGCCGGCGGCTTGCTGCACACCCCTCTCCCCTTCTTGAATGTATTCTGGTCTCACAGTGCGCTACCAGCTCTTTCTTGCCCGGCCGTCACCGGCTGTCCTGTTTGCCACACATGGCCCTGGATCAGCTGAGTTTTCTGCCCTGAGACCTGGTGCATCAAGTGGGAGAAATCTGAGCGTTCGGTGCGGATCCAGATGGCCACGCTTCTTGGGAATCAGTGTCCAGGGTTGAGCAGAAAAGCAAACAGATCTTCATGTCCTTCACAGGCCATAGAGTAAGACTGGAGAACGGACACCATTGTTGACCTGTGGCTCGAAGGGACTGTCATGCCCCCTGTCCTTCCGTGGCCAGACTGCCCAGGGGGGTCTGGACAGATGTCCGTGTGGGCGGTGAAAGCCGTGCCTGTGCCTGAGGGAGCGGCCTCCTGGGGCTCAGTGTGATGCCAAAGCGTCCCTTGGTGACACACTCTTCCGACTCTTCTCAGGCAAGAATGTGTGATGCCTGAGCACAGCCATGCAGCTCGACCAGTCTCCTCTTGCTGTGGCGCGCGAGTTTGTCTTTGGAAGATTTCCAGGGCGCGGACAGCTCTCTCTGACCCTGGGGGTCTGAGCTGGCAGACGGGACCGGGCACTGAACACGCATGCCAAAGTGACCGGTCATCTCACGAGGACCCACACCCAGGACCCTGTGAGCCATTCCACGTGGTTCCGATTCCAGTTTTTATTCGCTCCCCAAGCCTCTAGCCTTTCTTTCTCTTTTCCCTTGCCCTCCTGACACTGATAGTTGTCATATAAACTCCCCTGGTTGTGTTCTTTTTTTTTTTTTTTCCTAGAAAAAAAAAAATTAAAAAGCAAAACAAAAAAGCCAGAAACCACGAATAAGAATGCAGTTGCCAGTGGCTCCCTGTTATTTTTCTGTCCCAGTTTCCCCAATTTGGTTTGCTCCCTGCCTGTTGGAGAAGCAGAAGAAATTGAAGAAGGGAGTTCCCTGGTGGTCCAGTGACTGGGACTCCACGCTTCCACCGCAGCTGGCACAAGTTCAGTCCCTGGTCAGGAGACTAAGATCCTTTGGGGCATGGCCACACACACACACAAAAACAAATTGAGGAAGTGTGCCATAGTGTTTAAAAGGTTAGAGGGAACTGGAACCTGCTTGCTGCATGCGAGGCATCCGCACCTAAACAGTCCTCTTACCCTGACAACTTCCACCCCGAGGTTCCAAGGCTGGGAACCAAGGATGCCTCCCCCCAGGTCTTGACTCCAGACCCTGAGCTCTTCCCTCTATATCCCATAAGCTGCAGAAGAGCGTGGCTTCAGAAGTCCAGCCCTTGTGTGCACAGACTTCAGGGCCAGGACTTGCAGAAGAAGATGCATGTTCTTTAGAAGCCATGCCCACGTTCCCTTTATCCATTCACAGTGTCAGCTGGCACCCAGGCCCCAGTGTGCATCACAGTGACAGAGCTCAGGGCCCCCTGGAAGGAGCAGCCCACGTGGCCTTTTTATTATTATTATTATTACTGGGGAGAGGACACATGTCTCTCAGGAGCTGGGAATGTGTTCTTTTCTTCTCTCATTTCATTTCAGACACTTAATGAAAGGTGCTCTGCATAAAAAGCACTGTTTAGTCTTCTTGAGTGAAATGTAATGACATTCAGAGGCCGTTCACCAAAGATCTTACATTCTTAGTCTAGGAGATGGACTTATCCATGGAAAGACAGAAGTAAGTGACTAATGGACAGCTGGGGAAGTGCCGGCCCAGAGGGGAGGCTGGATGAGGCAGCTTCGTGTAACGGGGTGTTGGAAGTGGGATGGAGGGACTGCTGCCGAGGGAAAGCACTGAGGAGCAACTGGCGGCCCGGATGTGGTGAGAGAAGAGGCCAGAAAGGCATGGGGGCCCATTGCAGGAGCCAGGAGCAGTGGGAAGCCCTGGAAGGATTTTGGGAAGAGAAAAGAGGGTTTATCTGAATGACTCGTGACTGAAGGAGGGTCAGCCTGGCAAGTGGGAGAATCTGAGAGCATGTGGAGGCCGGGACCCTGAAAGGCAGGGCCCCCGGGGTAGGGAACACAGGAGCCCCAGTTCCTGCTGACCCATCACAGCTAGAAGGCTGTGTGTGTGAGGTGAAGGGCAGCAGGGAGAGGACCTTGGGGACAAGAGGAAGAGGCTGTTGCATCTTGTGGGAGAGCAGTTTACTTAACTAGAAAGTCTTTTCAGCTGACATCTTGCCCACAGGTGTCTCAGCCACTAAATGGGTCACAAGCTTCTGTCCCCACCAAGGCCCTCCTACCCAGCTGTCAGGAAGGCAGGCTCAGCCTTGAGACGGAAGCACTTCCTAGAGACAGACACTTAACGTGGTCCTTGAGGAATGGGTAGGCTTTCCTGAGAGAACGAGGTAGTGGAGAGGGACAGGGCTTTTAGGGAACAGCGAGCTGGTGTTCTGAGACGGCCACAGAGGGGGTTGGTTAGTGGCTGGACCCAGCCTGTGTGGGTCTGGAATGTTAACCTTATTGTCAGAACGCGGTTGCGAGATACCAAACCCTTAACAAGAGCCATCGTAATTAAATTGAATTTGTTGGCTCCATAACGGAAAGGTGACTTGGCTGGGTGACTAGGTGGCTGGTGACTGTGTGTGTGTTAGTCGCTCTGTCATGTCCGACTCTCTGCAACCCCATAGACGGTAGTCTGCCAGAGACCCTCCAGACAAGAGTCCTGGAGTGGGTTGCCATTTCCTTCTCCAGGGGATCTTCCCGACCCAGGGATTGAACCTGGGTCTCGTGCACTGCAGGCGGGTTCTTTACCATCTAAGCCAGCAGGGCTGGTGGCGAGGGGACTCAGACAATGACGTGGAGGCGTGACTNCCTCCAGACAAGAGTCCTGGAGTGGGTTGCCATTTCCTTCTCCAGGGGATCTTCCCGACCCAGGGATTGAACCTGGGTCTCGTGCACTGCAGGCGGGTTCTTTACCATCTAAGCCAGCAGGGCTGGTGGCGAGGGGACTCAGACAATGACGTGGAGGCGTGACTGCTCTCCCTGCCTCTGCTCCGCGCGGCGGCAGCCGCAGGTGCACACTAACCTCTTGTTTAAAGACCAGGATGAGTCTCTCTTGGCCAGCCAAGATCATGGCCCTTCCCCTCCAGTGTGGCTGAGGGTTTGGAGCTCTATCCTGTGGTCGGATGGGGATGGTGACATTTGGGATCTTGGGTTCAGCAGTGGCACCACAGTGCTGGTTGGCATGTATGAGGCCTACACCAGTGAAGAGACCCTTGCTGGCACCGGCCTACACAATGGAGATGAAATGCCTGGAATCGCCCCCGCCCCCGGCCCCCATCCCTCCGGACTGGGACACCGCGACACGTGGCCACCGGCCAGCTCTGCTGTCTTGCAGAAGTTCTGTGTGTCCCATCTTCGAACAGGGCTGGGCCTTGAAATCAGGCTGGCCCGCACTCAAACAGGCAAACGGCCTGGATCACCCTAGCTCTGTTCTCAGGAAGTTACCTTTCCTTCTCTCTGATGCTCTGCCCTTTTCCTTCAGCTCCATTCCTGGGACCACCTGGCTTCTGACTTTCCCAACTTTGTTCTTGTCTACTTTGAGCTCAGTGCTCTGCTTGAGTAGTGCCTGGCACCCCTAAAGACACACACCGCCTACCTCACCCCAGTCCCACCCCAGTGGGATGGGGAGGGAGCAGGCTCCGGGGCACAGGCAGGGGGCTGACACCATGCGCCACCGGGTTGCGTGCATTTCTGCATGAATAACTTAGAGGTCCTGAAATGCAATTCTGAAGGAATGATGCCTTCTTTGACACATGTTCAACAGCTAATACACATGTCTGCATGGTGGGTTTCCATCCCCTAACCTGGGACCTACGTACTTGAGAAAGATGATGAGAAATTGGAGAGAGTCAAGGTAAGCATCCTACATGGGTGAAAGACTGGGAGAAAAATAAACAGCTCTAGACAATAACAATCTGAAACGTGTGAGGAGACAGTCACCGACGAGATGTGTGACCTTCGGGACTTCCTCGGCAGTCCAGTGGTTAAGTCTTTGCCTTCTCCTGCAGGGGCGCAGGTTCCATCCCGGGTCAGGGAACTAAGACCCACGTGCCAATTAAAAAAAAAAAAAAGACGTGGACCTTAAAAGGGTTTCCCTGGTGGCTCAGACATTTTAAGAATCTGTTTGCAGTGCCTGAGACCTGGGGTTTGATCCCTAGGTCAGGAAGATCCCCTGGAGGCGGGAAAGGCAACCCACACCAGTATTCTTGCCTGGAGAAGTCCATGGACAGAGCCTGGTGGGCTACAGTCCATGGGGTTGCCCAGAGTCAGCACTGCCCTCTGGGACTCAGTTTCCTTATCTGTAAGTGAGGAGCAGAACTGAGTAACTTTAATGTTCTTGTAATCCTAATCACCAGCTTCCTCAGAAGGAGGTGCCACCTTCTGTATCCACTCTGGGGGAATCAAGACAGAATGACTTTGAATGTACTTTAAAAAAAAGTATGTACATTTAAAAAATGTACTTTTAAAAAAAAACCTCTGTTTTGAAAAAAAAA